>OZ025292.1:9342421-9732421 GCA_964019185.1 Maratus speculifer | reverse complement strand
AAATGTGCAAAAAATGAAATCACATGGCCTCTTACACATCTCTTTAAATATTACCTCAGCAAGTTTCATGTGTTTACTTTTCAAAACGAGTTCTGAAAATGTCTCAGAAAATTTCGAGTTATTGAAGGCGGAAAATATTTTTTCGAATACATTCTTAAAACAAACGAATTCATGAAAGACCAGAATTCGAAAATTTTCAAGAATCCAGTACTACTTTCTTGTAAAGATAGAAGTAAGTAAAAATGTGACTGTCACCAATTAATAATAATGTCTACTCATGCATGCTACAGTTATAGTTTGCTTAAAAATAAAACACAGTAAAATTTTTCAATACTAACAACTCATTTAAACATCCTTTTTGGATTCTTGGGAAAATTTTACTTCGATATTCCGAAGAATAAGTCATCTGATCAAATAATAAAAATGTAAAAATGTCAATGTTATAAGCATCAATAATTTTAAGGGTGTATTTCGATTCAAACTGCTTATTTTCCGATTTATTTTTGAATTCACTTTTGCTCTCAAACGCATTAAACTCGAGGATTCTCTTATTTAGAAACTACTCAAGGTGCCGTGACAGTAAATTTTTTGATGAACGCAGAAAATATTACAAAAAATGCAGTCAAAGTTGGCCTTTTGATCCGTATTTTCGGAAGCGGAAAATCTGAGAATGAAAAACAAGAGTCATACTGAAAAGGTAATTGTTCATAAATCAAATTCTAATGAATAGAGCGCAAATTGACATCTCACGGCACCTTATACGTCTTTTTCAAAATCACCTCAGCAAGTTTCATGTTTCTACTTTAAAAAATGCGTCTGAAATTGTATCGGAAAATTTCGAGCTGTTGAAGGTGGAAAAGTATTTTTTCGAATACACCCTTAAGCATACCGGTTTCGGTAGCAATTAGCAAATCGTTCTCAGTACAGTACATGATACCCTGAGAGTTGTAATACAACTCTATATCAGGCACTAACCCTGATATACAAGTCTATATCAGGCACTACCTGATTATAAATTTTTATTAAATCCCGTCCACTAGTTCTTGAGTTAGAATGTTCACAAAATTTATCACGGATAGGCAGACAGACATTTTGTAAAAACATGTTTTTTTGGAATTTCCCACCCTCAAAACGTATAAATTCGTCAAAAACCGGAATTAGAAAATTTTCGCGAATCCAATACTTTTTTTTTGTAAAGATAGAAGTGAAAATTTAATACAAAAATGGGATAGAAAATAGTCAGTTTAGATTTGGGAGTAATTTTAAATGGTTTTGTTTATTATGTTTTAGGAATGATGAATTTCAGATTAAAATGCTCACATTTCTAAGAATATCTCTTCCTCTCTTAAATTTTGGGAACTCTTTTAAGCCGTAATCAGGCCCTATTCAAGAATAAACTGTTAAACAATTAACTTCCGTTACAAAGTAAATACAATAACCTTATCGTGTGAGAATTGATTTTGGACCGGAATTTTCTATTGTCAAGATTTCAACCTCCTTCACACAACCCCCCACCCCCTCCCACACCAACAAACTTCCAGTTAAACATTTATTCTTTATTGACAGATATCTAACGAAAAAGGGCTTGTTCCCTTATTTGCACATTGCATGCTTGATAAGAAAATCCTCAATGTATACACAACTTGGACATCAAAATCATCACGTGAAAAACTCGTGTATCTTCCTGACCAAGTCAACATACTGACCAGTAGGAAAAACCGTGAGATAAAGATGTAGAGTTTCTTCTCAGAAGATTTACAATACATTTAAAACATACGAAATGGGAAGTGTTTGACTAAGTATTTAAAAAAAATCAATCAAAGGGGTGTGAGATCAATACAGGTAAAAGGAAGTTTGTTTAGGGTGTCCGTATATCTTCTGTTCTACTAAGTTAAAATATAATTAAAATGCCCTTTTAAAAATGCAGTTATCTCGTGATCCTGACAGTTATGTTTGCCTTTCGATGATTATTGTTTGAGAAAATTATAAATAAAGCAAAGCAATTTCAGAACAATCGCTATCGACCTTTTAAATCTTCACTGCATTGTGTGCAACATCAGGCAAATACTTAAAAAGACTATAATTCTTACTATGTGCCATGGATTTGGCCAATACAATCACTGTAACTGATAAAGAGCCAATCCAAAGAATGGAATAACACTTGTTTCTCCATGGAGAATTATCAAAACGTGAGATCACTAAACGTTAACTATTAGTGATTTTTTTTAAATTTTCAAATTTAAAGCCAATTTTTTTAACCATTTGAAAAATGGTTGTTGTTTTCGGGAGAATGGACCCGATGATGTTACCACTTTTGAATGATGTTACCACTTTTGAATTTAAATTAAATTCTTTATTTTTAGAAGAATTTTTATTTGAATTTAAATTAAATTCTTTACTTTTAGAAGAATTTTTATTTGAATAGTAAATTAAAATGGTTAAAATCATTGTAATAAAGGAGAAAACTAACAAATTTAAAAATGGGTAGACGGAAATTAACAGATACGGAAAAAGCCGAAGCCAAAGAAATGAATGAACGTGAATATCGCATTCAATGATATTAAACACAATACGCGTACTTAAACAATCATAAAGTGATTTTTATTTCTTCTTTTGCTATTTAAAATAAAAATTTAGTCAACATGTATAAGTTGCTTATTAGTTTGGCGATTCGTATCATTTGGCGAAATTGGTCGACGGGATAACTGAGTAATACTGTATTTGGTTTGGCGCAAAAACGTCTTTCAATGCAGAAAATGATAAAATCAAAAGATTATTGAGCCGCTGAAAACCAATTACGTGTTGAAAGGCGATCACGAAAAAGGAAGCAATTTAATGCCGAACCGATTAATTGTAAAACATCATGTCGCCAGGGCGACCAATCCACTAGCCATGGCGTTTTACTATCGGTCGGTTCTAACCAGGAAAATTTGAGTGCCAATAGTGATTCTAACAAGCCGGAAAATGTTATAGCTATTACTCTTGATTTTCCACCACCTAAAAAGAAAACTAAAAAGCAATCGGCTTGGGAAAAACTGGGAAAAAACTTTTTTGATTCGATGTCTGATGGACCCATTCACAGATGCATGTGCTGCGATCGATTTTGGTTTAAAACCTCCATCACCAAAATTCTGCTCTGTAAAATCAAACAATATATGCCAAAGTCTTACAAGTATAACAGTATATGCCAAAGCTGTATTTTAATAATGATTACTTTTGCACCAACAATGTTAAATAGTTTGAAATGTTTCTTTCGTCGCCAACTTTTATGCTTGGCGACAATAGAGTGATATAACTTAAACGAACCGTACCTTCAAATTGCAGCATGTATAAAGTCATTTATAGCAGTGGCACGGATAATACACAATAAAACAACTGGTATTTAGCTTAAAATGATAGATGAATGTATCGAGTGAAACATTTTTCAAATGGTTGGGGTAATTTCTTAAATTACAATTTTTTTTTTTTTTTTTTTTTTTTTTTTTTTTACAATATAGTATATAAGTCTATAAACTTATATACAAACATTAAAAGACAGTAATTATTCTGGAAAATTAATTATTAAAGCGTTTAATTAGTCAATCTACACGTGAAAGTTGAGCGTGCTTGTAAGTAAAATTATATAATTACAGGTACTAAATACGCTTTATTTACATAAAACACATAATTATTTATGAAAAAACATTATAATAAAAATCCTATTATACGTTTCAGGACATCAGATCATCTTTAGAAATAAATTTACGGGGAAAAAATCGGCGTTGAGATCATTACGCAATTCGGACATTCCAATTTCTTATTTGAGAAAAGTGCATTCACTGCAAAAAAAGTTTACGAAAATACATATAGATACTTTCAAATTAAACAAAAATGATATTAAAGATAGATAAAAGAGATTAAAGTACTTATTTAACGTGTTTTGGGTGAAAATAACAGTTTTGATTCGATCGTTACTTTTGGACATAAGAAAATCCATAAAAAGTCTTTCTAGAATAGTCCTTGTAACTTCAAAAAGCAATAAATTGGTTGTTCCATTTGTTAACAAAATTATAAAACAATCATCCATTTCCTTTATGCATTCGCTGTTTATCATTAGAATCTCCTGGAAACAAGTTAAAACTTTCGGCCATTTTACTGAAAATTTTTTTAATTTTAAGATATTTATACTAAACTTTTACTATAAATTATATCAATTTTTGTCTTTGAACAGATATAAGAATTCAGTGAAAATAAAAATTACAGTCAATGATGATTAAATTAATTTATTCAAAAGCTTAAAGTTATGATGTATTACAGTGCCCACCTTTTGATGTATGTACAGTAGGGTGGGCCGAAAAAAACTTTTTTTCGATTTTCGATTATGGCGGGTGCGGAAAAGTGGCTCCTGGTGGCACTCAGTTCATACAAAAAATTTGAGATTTTTTGGACATTTCCTTACCCTGCCACAAACGGCTTGAAGTTTTGCAAAAATGTTTATTTTTGAACTTTTTTCGAAAAAAATTAAAAAATGTTAAATTAAATTTATTTTGGTTGTATTTACTTGAAAAGGCATATTTAATGTACCAAATGTTTAAATAAGATCTGATCATGCATTATTTAATGTCTATGTGTATTATAATTTAGGCTATTTTTAAAGCTTTTTCGTGTATAACAGGCAAAAGTTGTATTTGTTTGAATCGATCGTTAGTTTATATATTATTTATGTCCCTTAGTCTTCTTTATATTTTTTCTATGTGTCAAACGTCATATATTTGAGGAAACGACAGCAGTATACTTCAAAAACAAATCTGGAAGGTGAGAAAGTGGTGAAGAAGGACTCTAAGCGAGCGCAATGACTCGTCGTAATACTCAGGAAGTGAAGGACGAAATAGCTGAGAGCCAAAATGCGATAAAGGATTCTTATTATTTATCCTTGCCCAGTAACCTGCGACATTTGTTCAGTGTTAACGTGAAACTTTTTGTAGTGATTATACAGTGGTTTTTGGATCGTTTAATGTGCTATTATAGTGTTTTGTGCGTTTTATTACAAAGAGCTTAGAAATGGCTAGTATAAAGGGCCATGACAATGCAAAGACACGCAATAGCCTGAAAAGTAACTTTTTGGGGGCGTCATGCATATTGAAAGAATTGCAGTTGCCAACTTATGCTGATAATCATGCGCCACTACTACTAGTTGCTTCAACATGTAGAAGTTGTGACAGCAGAGGATACGAATCTCGTCATCGATAAAAACAAAGTTAGAAGAGAGAAATAGAAACTTGGAAAGAAGATACAGGCTGAAGAAGTTATTGAAAGAAGGAAAATTAAAAGCATATTTTTTGATGGTAGAAAGGATAAAAGTATATTAAGAGGAAGAAAAATAACAAGCGGAACCGTGGAGAGAAAGGCGAGGAACACATCACCGCGTTCCGGTCACGGAAAAGAAATAGCAAAATCATTATACAACCTTCCAAGTCACCACAAGTTAGACTTTTCTGAACTGACGAGGTATCAAGGTAACGGAACGAGGTATCAACTGACCCGAGTATTCCTAACCAGGTTCAAACAACACAGTGATGTGTTCCTCGCCTTTCTCTCGACGGTGCCGCTTGTTATTTTTCTTCCTCTTAATATACTTTTATCCTTTCTACCATATGCTTTTAATTTTCCTTCTTTCAATAACTTCTGTCTGTATCTTCTTTCCAAGTTTCTATTTCTCTCTTCTGACTTTGTTTTTAACGATGACGAGATTCGTAACCTCTGCTGTCACAACTTCTACATGGTGAAGCAACCAGTAGTAGTGGCGCATGATTATCAGCATAAGTTGGCAATTGCAATTCTTTCAATATGCATGATGCCCCCAAAAAGTTACTTTTCACGGTATCGCGTGTCTTTGCATTGTCATGGCTCTTTATACTAGCCATTTCTAAGCTCGTCGTAATAAAACGCACAAAACACTATAATGGCACATTAAACGACCCGAAAAGCACTCTATAATCACTACAAAAGGGTTTCACGTTAACACAGAACAAATGTCGCAGGTAACTGAGCAAGGATAAATAATAAGAATCCTTTATCGCATTTTGGCTCTCGACTATTTCGTCCTTCACTCCCTGAGTATTACGCCGAATCATTGCGCTCGCTTAGAGTCCTGCTTCACCACTTTCTCACCTTCCAGATTTGTTTTTGAAGTATACTGCTGTCTTTTCCCCAAATATATGACGTTTGACACATAGAAAAAATATAAAGAAGCCCAAGGAACATAAATAATACAGAAACTAACGATTGATTCAAACAAATGCAACTTTTGCCTGTTATACGCGAAAAAGCTATAAAAATAGCCTAAGTTATAATACACATAGATATTAAATAATGCATGATCAGATCTTATTTAAACATTTGGTACATTAAATATGCCTTTTCAAGTAAATACAACCAAAATAAATTTAATTTAACATTTTTTAATTTTTTTCGAAAAAAGTTCAAAAATGAACATTTTTGCAAAATTTCAAGCCGTTTGCGGCAGGGTAAGGAAATGTCCAAAAAATCTCAAATTTTTTGTATGAACTGAGTGCCACCAGTGGCCACTTTTCCGCACCCGCCATAATCGAAAATCGAAAAAAAGTTTTTTTCGGCCCACCCTAATGTACAGTGCCAGAACGTCCTCCATATCATATAGCTGCATTTGATGATAAAATTAGACTTTGTCCGTCGAAAACAAACAAACAAATGAAAAAAAATCAATCAAGACAAAATTTGTTTTTATTACTATTATTGAATACTTTAAAATATTAATATAAAAAAAGTCACAGACTGTTAAGTAGATAAAAATAATTAATTTAAGTCCATTTAATTGCAAAATAGACCAATAAACTATTTTAAAATCCTAATTGTGTACACAGGGTACACGCCATAAAATATCAAAATTTAGCTGCAAATTTGAAATTATTATTTTTTCCCCATTATTAAACTTGTCATTCAAGTTTTTTTTAAATTTTTTTTCATAAAAATAGATAAAATCGTGCAGTGAAGGGGTAGATAATCTACCTGTATTATAAAGCAGAGCATAAATTATGCCTGTTAGTTAGTGCTGTTTCGAAACATTATGTTAATTCGTTGTTCAAGTGTATTGGAGGATATAAGGAAGTATACATCTTTTAGCAACTTAAGGTGCGAAAATGATTTCAAAAGGTTTATATCAATAAAATAGACAGAATTTATTATATAGACAGAATTTATAAAATAAATAGAGAATTTATTTTATTTATTTATTTATTTTATTCGACATAAAATTCATATGTTTCATTTATAAAGTTAATACAAGTTAAACACTTGACAAGTTAAACACTTGATTATTTAAATGCCATAATTATTCCGGATTATGTTTCAAAACTTTGCGGTTTTGTAAGAGACTATACGATGCCTCTTATTCAATAATGCATCTGTCTCTTAGGGAAAATAAAAATAAAAAGTGACAAAAAGAGTAAAGAAAAATGAAATAGAAATAAAACAAAGAAATGACTGCAAGGGATGTTTTGAACAAATAAAAACTGTCCCCGGTGCATTGTTTTCCCACGCCTCCGACGCTGCGGTGATTGCCGTGGGACTTGCATCGCACGAGCCTGACCGGCGCTCGCTCTAATCAAACCTCATCAAGGGAAAGCGATCTCGCACCCGATGCCATGTTGTCGCCCAGTCGGCATAACACGTTCCCAGCCACGTACACCTTTTTCCCTAATAGACTATAGATGCAGTGACCTTATAAAGCCTTTTAATTAAATAGACAATCTTTTTTTTTTTCCACTGCTTTGTCCATAGGGGTTGGTGAGAGGAGAGGATGGGAATTCACCTTCCTGAATTAAAAAAATTAATTGAGGCAGTTCTTTAAAAAATATTGTTCCTTTCTCAATTATGATAAACTTTCTAACACATTTACGAATTTATTTTTAAAAACATAAAAACATTTTACTTGGGATTTAAAATCTTACGTATTTTTAAAATAATTTTTTGATGATAAATTAATGCCCGTCATAGAACGCTGGGTAAGATTTGTGGTTTTCACGTAACATTTAAAATAATTGATAAAAATACTGTCACAGATGTCTCAGACGCACTGGTGTTGACGCGATGTTTTAGTACGCCATTATGAATAGAAAATCTCTGGGTTATCCCGTGTAAATGGGATTTAAAACGGCCTATGGAGGCGTTGATTGCAGTCTTCGGTACAGTGAAATCGTCTCTTTTATGCCCCTTTAACCAATGCTAAAGTGCCATTGAAACAATTCTTAACTGTTAACGCGATTGAAAGCATTAGGTATTCAGATTAGAAATTTATAAAACTCTTTAAAAGACGCGTATAAATGATCCCATTTTGAAATGATATAATACTTAGAATGATTGGTAAATGTATGAATATATAATTGTGATTAGAGGTGTTAATTAAAAAGAAGAAAAACCTTTGATTTTTATTTATATTCAGTATTCAAATTAGGATAAATTTTTATTTGTCGTGTAATTCCGAATAAAAATAACATAAAACCAAAAATTGAAAAAAAAAAAAAAAAAGGTTATTTTGAATAAATTAAAAACATATGAAATGCAATGTACTTCGGTGCAGGAAATTTGTCTCTTTAATGTCCTTTTAACGAATGCTAAAGTGCCATTGAATACATCTTTCCTCCACCAGATGTCGTATTCAAGCTCTTGAATCGTCAAATGTTTAAATGCGAAGAGTGATTGAACAGATGAGTACGCGCCGGAATCTTTATACTGCATTCTACTTATATTTAGATAGATTCGGTACAGGAAAATTGTCTCTTTAATGTCCCTTTAACTAATAAAATGCCATTGAATACACCTTTCCTCCACGAGATGCGTATTCGAGCGTTTGAATCACCAAATGTTTAAAAGCGAAGAAGCGTAATTGAACAGATGAGTTCGCTCCGGAATTGTTACACTGCATTTTATTATATTTAGATGATTTTCTCATGAGGGCAATTTTCTCCCTTTCCTGCATTGTCGCGCACGGAAATTCCATTCAAATCGGTAAATTTAACGGATTTTTTTTTTTTTTTTTAAACAATTTGGAAAGATTATTCTATAACAGTTTTTAAATAAGAATATCTGTTAGTAGGATATGTTTGCGAACAAAAATACATTAAGGCTGTACAATAACGCTCTAGAACTCAATTTATAAGCATCCGGAGTGAAATTCTCATTTGCGTTATACATGTATGTAATGTGTCCAAATAACGTCTCTACAACACTGAATGAAAAAAAAAAAAGGGGTTTTGTATATTTGACAAAATTTATTCATCTCACTTCTCTGTCTGTCTGTCCGTCTGTCACAGAGAGCTCGTTATCAGAAACTATATATTTTGGAGACTTGGATGTTTGAATACTTATAGCTTAATACCTCACATCAAACGGCAAACCATAAAATTTTCGAAAAGTCCTAATTAATGTAATAAGTTATTAATTTAAAAAATCCAATTACAAAATCGGACAGACATTAGAGATGTTTGGAAAAGATGGAAGGAGGGACATTACACAATTTCTTGGGAGGGCAAGAACTGCACATTTTAGCCATCGAAAATTGAATTGAATTTTAGCCATTGAATTGAAATCTCAAATTTTCCGGGGGGAGGGGGAGATCCCATCGTTCCAGGGTGGGGAATCTCTCTTCTGCGCCCCCCCCCCCTGAATCCAACTCTGCTTCAGGGACGTAGGTAGAAGTGAACAATAGGGGGGGAGGGGGATCAAGATAATGTAAGGGGGGCTCATACTTTTTTTTCTCTCTCTCTGACACAAAAAGATAAATTAATGCATATTTACATTGTAGGTACTATGTTTCTTATTAAACTGTAGTAATAATTTCATTTTATGCTAAGAAAAGTATAGGATGATGAAAATTTTGAGTGTATAACTGGTGCAAAATGAAACATCATGTTAGCTTCATATGTAGAAATAGGACGAGCGCGTGTTGAAACACTTTTTTTAGGTACAATTTAGTATTTCCGCAAAACTGTAAAAGAGTCTCAAAACTAAATTAAATTTTTGAACAAAATTTCATTTGGATTTTCGGAACATAAATTCATTGTGTGCATGACTTTGGAATCTTTTCCAGGGGAGGCTAAAAATATTTTAGGGGGGGGGGGACGCTGAGCCGCCCATAACGCTCCCTTAGCTACGGCTCTGCTCTGCTTGTGTTAAAGTTTTCCGTTATTCAAAAAACTGCAGATCTCCTGAAGAAACGTCAATGTGTTGTCAATTTTTACTGAAACAAAATCGTTGCTCAAACGTAGTGAAATTATTGAACGACTGATTTCGACCGGTTGATGTTAATCGGAATAGAACGCTTGATATGAACGAGCATGCTAAAACGTTCTTTATTTTACCTTGAATATGTCGATATTCTTTACTATGAAAGACAGCGCCGTGCGAAGAGAAAATAATGCTCGGGGCAAAGTTTCAATTTTGCGTTCCCTCACATACGCATCACTATCACCTTTTCTTTTTGTGACTGCTGTCACAAAATTAAAAATTGTAAACATACAATAAATTCCATTGAATACATGTGTGGCGTTTATTTTGGAACTTTAAAAGGTTTAATTTTAACAACTAAATAATATGAAAAAACATTGCACTTATATTTTGGCAAAGAGAATCCGGAAAACAAATGTGGAAAAAATGCATTTAACAGTACAGTATAACCCCCCTTTGAAAAGAGCAACGTGCTATTTTAAAAATGCATGATTTTTTCACACACACACACACAAAAAAAAAAAAAAAAAAATCCAATATGTTTATACATGTATTTTTTTTTTTTTTTTTTTTTTTTTACAAAAAAAAAAAAAAAAAAAAAAAAAAAAAAGCAAACGAGATAGTATAAAGTATATAAATGAGTATGGTAGTATAAATTTGGGGCTCCCTCAATTTCCGCGCCCGGGACGACCGCTCCCTGTTTTGCACGGCTCTGGCGAAAGGATCTCATGCTGAAATTTACAAAAAGAGCAAAAAAAAAAAAAAAAAAAAAAAAAAAAAGTGTTATCTATTGTTTTAATTAGATTTGCTGTACGCCTATCCATCTTTTAAAATAAAAAATTGAAGTTGTACAGATCTCTTTGAGACATCGTGTAAAGTAAATAAAAGTAGGCGAAAAGTAAGAACTCAAATGTCTACAACATAACATTAGTCTGTTAATCCTATAAGCGTATCTAAAATTCATACTGAAATTAACAAAAAGACTCGTGGCAACTGTGACTATCATGAACCATATAGGAGAGAAATAGTTAGAGGTGCAGTATGCTTTAAAATCGGAATTCTTTGACGTCAGCCGTGCATTTCTTCCCCTAAATGAATGCCTCTGCTTATAATTAAGCATTCTAAAGTAGCACTTAATTGTATTATGAATTAAAAGAATGTATTATTAAAGTTTTTTATATTTTTTGCGAGAGTACGTGGTTTTGTTTGGACTTAATGTAGCAAATTTTAGGGTTACATTTTTGGCATCACTCCATGGGCTACACTTTTTCTCTATTCTTTCTTTTTAAGGGGGTAGTAAGGTATTTTTTTTTTTTTGCATTTTTTTATTTTTATTTTATATTAATGTACAACATCTTAAGATTATTCTGTGAAAATTTGAAAGCAATTGAAGTAAAACTGACGGAGATATACACTTGTAAGTCTCCGCCCTCCGATTTCGACAAAAGCGTCTGTGAAACTTTAAACGCGTTTTTCTAACACTTCGCTTTTTCGAAGCCGGTGAACTCTGTAGCTCAAAATCTACTGAACCGATCTTTTTTAAATTTTACACACTCTTTCTTTATATAAATTACGAGATAACGCTGTCGAGTTTTTTCTTTTTTTTAAATTTTAACTTATTTTTAAAAAACAAAATATCAGATTTTTTTGATGAAAAATCAGTATTTTGATTTTCGAGCCTTGTAAAAAATTGAAAAATCAATAATAATAAAAAAAAAAACTCGACTGCGTTCCTTGAGGAAACTTATCAACTAATTAAATCAATTTGGTTTTTTAATTTCAGTTGATCCAGTCATGAGTTATGCGGTTCACCGCGAATCAACTTTTTTTGGGGACGTCTTCGAAGATTCGCTGTCATCGGCTCATTTTTTAATATTTCTTAATGAAAATTTCACAGAATACTCTTTAAATGACATATAATTATACTATAATTATACAAATAAATAAATATTAATTGTATCCTTACAAAAAATGATAGAAAATATGCTTTTTTCCCCTCGAATTAACCTTACTACCCCCTTAATATATGATTATGAACCATGAACCACAAGGCGTTGACATACAGACACCGGCGTCAGCGTGCTCGCGCTGCTCAATTAACCGAGATGCACCCCCTCTTCATTACCAAAGACCTTTTATTTCATGTAGCGTCATAAATCCGAAGCAAGACCCCGGAAATGCGAATGCCCCCTCCCCCCCCACCCTCCTCCTCAGCGCGCGAGTGTAATTCATCCGAACCTTTTATGCACAAATAGGCCCAACAGCTGTTGACGGGTCCCTTCCAATTTGTAGGTACAGATAGCCAATTTGAAAACGCAATGTTACTTTTTTATTGCTTTGTTATTTTGTTTCTTTAGATGAATATCATATATTACGTGTAGGTGTAGGGAAGCCGAATATATGCCGCTCGCGTGAGTTGAGTTGCAATGTATACTCTTATGCTAATTTATCACGTTTTCAAAAGAGTTTCAAACAAAAAACCTTCATTAAAAAAAAAAAAAAAAAAAAAACTGCAATATATTTGAAAAAGCATAAAAGTTCAAAAGGACCTCGTTAGAGATTGATCTCAGTTATTCTATGGAAAAAAAAATCAAAAGTATACAAGAAATTTAAAAAACATGCTCCCGTAGGATTAACACTATAGCTTGTGAGTTGTCGTGTAACTAGTAGGGCTGAGCGATATACCGTAATATCGATATATATCGATATTTCTTTAAGACCACGGTAACGATATTGGGATTTCAAGCCTTCCGATATATCGTTTCAAAGGGTATTTCATCCTACTTTCGGAATTATTTACGGAGTTATGGAATTTCGAATCTACCTCTATCTGCGCAAAAGTTGGTTACTTTTGCAAATACTCGCCGAAATCGGCACTTGCCTGATACTTGCGGTTTTGTGCCGTTGTCGCGCACATACCGGAGTATGGACGAACAGTCTACTGTTCTGATGTACCGCTTTATTCATCGGAGTTCGTTCAAGAATCGGGCATTTCCGATACAACCACTCGTTGACTCCATATCGGTGGCTGACTATTGTTTTCCTGTGAGCTTGTGTAGAGTTATTGCTGACGAAATACAGAATTGATTGACAGATTTTCAAGAAGGTTTTTACAATTTAAGGATATTTCTTGCAGGAGCGTACGAAGAGAAAACTGCGCCCGGGACAAAGTCTGAATTTGCCCCCCCCCCCCAAATTTTTTCTTGTGACAGGCTAAAAATGATGTTTGTAGTATAAATTTGGCGCCTCCTAAATTTCTGCGCTTGGGGCGATCTCCACCCATTTCGCACGGCGCTGATTTCTTGTATGTTGGTTTTTCATTTATTAATAGCATTAATAAATAATTATATAACAACACATATTATTTTACATTTTTTATTAATAACATTAATAATTTACATGTATGATAATTCTAATATGTCATTTATTTTAACCAGAAATTTTAGCCCCTTAGAACCTTAATTTAGAACCCTAATTTAGAACCTTAAAGCGGAAGTTGTTATTATTTTCATTATGATTCACTTTTGTTTTAGAGTTTGTTGAATACTAGTTTTTATCCGTTTTAGTACGGGTTTTTGAAAAAAAATCGAAATTTTTTTTCAAATTAGGCAGGAAATTGCTTTTAATTTCGAAAGATCGCTAAAAATCTATGCATAGTTTCTTTCTGCATAGCAAAACATATTACCCATCCACAGCAAATGACAATATGATTGTATAAACATTCGAGTTTCGATTTCGTTGAGTTCGATAAACAAAAACAAACCATTGATAGTTTCCTACTTTTTCTTTGAGGTTCTTCTATACTGGACATTTGTAAATGCTCTAATTTTGGAATGACTAATTATATTTTAATAAAAATTTGTCACATAGCCTAATTTACTGTTATTGTAAATTGCTGAAAATTTGAAAAAAATTGGTAAATTAACTTAGAAGTTATTAATTTTTTATTTATTTATTTATTTATTTTAATGGTGAAAAATAAAAGGTTTTTTTTCCCTTTTTAGGTAGATTTCGTAAGAAATACTACCTATTGCAATCGCACCAGTTTATATATATATCTATTAGGTAGATTTCGTAAGAAATACTACCTATTGCAATCGCACCAGTTTATATATCTATCTATCTATCTATCTATCTATATATCTCACTTTTTTATGGACACGATAACTTCTATAATTCTTCACCAATCTCCACCAAACTGGTACATAAAATCAATGGGGATAAAATCTTGGCTGAATTCGTTAATGGGCAAAATCGGACCAAGGGGGTCGGAATAGGGGGCGTTTTTGTGAAAACCGAAAAAACGCCATAACTTCTTAATTAAAGTAGATATCGAATCGGTTTAAAGTTTATATTACTTCTTAAAAATGGGCCAAAAGTATATACATGACAGATTTTTGATAAATTTAGAAGTGGGCTCAAGGGGCGAAAAAAACAGGGATTTTGAGAGAAAAAAATTTATAACTTCGTCAATTTTCAAGATATCAAGTCCAACTAATTTTTTTATAAATGTTCTTAAAATTATCTAAAACTTTTGCATTTACAAGTTTTTGATAGGACCAATTTTAACCGATGAAAAAAATTAAAAACGAAAAGAAAAAGGGCGGTGAAAAAAGAGAAAAATCCATAACTCCGTCAATTTTTAAGCTATCAAATCTGATTAAATTTATTTTACATCTTCTCAAAAATATGTACAACTTTTATATTGACAAGTTTTTCATAGGACCAATTCGTATAGCAAAAAGAAATTAAACAAAAATAGCAGTTGCATAAAAAACCTCAAATCCAAACGGCTTATATTCTGACTTATTTTTAAACTCATTTTTGATTTTAAACACATCCAAATGGTAGATCATCTTATTTAGAAACTGTATAAAGTGACGCATTGGTCAATTTTCTGATAAAGACAGAATATATTTCAAAAAAGGCTACCAAAAAGGGTATTTTGAACAGAATTTTCAGAAATCATCGTGACTGAAAATTAAAGGAGGTATTCAAATAAGAAATTGTGTTTTTTTCTGACTCGTTTTTAAATCCATTTTTGCTCTCAAATGCATCCAATTTACAGAACCTCTTATTTAGGAACTATATAATGTGATGCATTGACCGGTTTTTTGATAAAGACAGAATATATTTTGAAAAAGACTACCAAAAAGGGTATTTTGAACAGAACTTCCCGAAGTCTTCCAAATTTGAAAATTTAGTTTTCACATAGCAAATTGCGTTTTTTATGACTCGTTTTAAAATCCATTTTCGCTCTCAAATGCATTCAATTTACAGATCCTCTTATTTAGGAACTATATACTGAGACGCATTGGCCAGTTTTTTGATAAAGATAGAATATATTTTTAAAAATGCTGTCAAAGTGAGTATTTCGCACAAAATTTTCCGAAGCAATCATGATTAAAGAATTAAGGATGTATTCAAACAACAAATCGGTTATTTTACGACTCATTTTTAAATTCAATTTTTTTTCTCAAATGCTTTCAACTGACAGTTTTTTTATTTAGGAACTGTATAATGTACTGTTTTGGTCGATTTTTTAATAAATTTAGAATATATTTCAAAATATGTTGTCATAATGTGCATTTGAGCTGAATTTTTCTTAAGATGATTCTTATAAAACCAGTTTTTGCAGAAAAATGAAATTAAAAAATTTTCATAAACGGCCAAATGAAGTTATTAAACGGGGTTTATCTCTAATCATATCTGTATTTTTTTTTTTTTTTTTTTTTTTTTTTTTTTTTTTGTTGAAATGAGCACTCTTCGAAATCTACCTCCGCCTATAGGCCCAGCCGACAGGGATTTTTTTTTTTTTTTTTTTTTTTTTTTTTTTTGTTCGTTTGTATGTGCCGTTGAATATGTTTTTCACGCACTTAAGTAACTCAAACTAGTTGATAATTTCACGGAATTTTATAAACAAACGAGTAAGAAAAATCGAGTTAAGCATAGATTTTGAAACACTTTCCAACACTTCCTGATAGCTTTAACAAAACTTTGTTATTTAGGAAAATAGGATGCTACTGTCCATAGCCAAATAAGTATTCCAATACAGGGGGATTCTGGGTGAAAATTATTTTTCGGAAATTCACATCGCATTTTCGAAAATCGCCATGGGGTGAGGGGAATTCCGCGAGTGGGGTTTTATCCGCGATCATTTGACGAAATCGGTGTTTTCTTTTTTTATGAAATCGGCGTTTTTTTTAACAATCTTTATGCAAAATTTGCATTTTTATGCGATCTTTTCTCGAAAACGGCGTTTTATCCTCGCGATCTTTTGACGAAATGGGCGTTTTTCCGCGATCTTTTGATGAAATTGGCCTTTTTTTCAATGATCTTTGACAAAATATTTCTAAGCGATCTTTTATCGAAAACAGCGTTTTTTCCGCGATCCGCACAGAAAGTTCGCGTTTTTCAGCGATCTTTTGTCAAAGTTCGTTGACGAAGACATTGACGAAATCGTCGTTTTTCTACGAAATATTGACAAAATGTGTGCCTTTTCGGCGATCCTTTCACGAAATTTGCATTTCTCCGAGCGCAAAACCGTACAAGTTGGCAACTATGCGGAACTGATAACCAAATTTCAAATTTTCGGAAGTGGATGCCTTAAATTTTCGGAAATTTCGGACGAGAATCACTCCTGTTTCAATAATTTTGAACAGCCCTGTATTTGATCCGTCGGTTGATATATACGTACTATGTAATAGGAAAATTTAGTTTAGCAAGAAAATACCTAATTGGTTGAAATTTCTCTTTCAGCATTTTATTCTAAAAGATGGAAAATACTTGAATATTTTTGTTCAGCCCTGTAATTTACCTAGTATCTTTATTACACGCCAGTATTTTGTTAAAATTTAGTTCAAATAAAAGCACTCTTAAAACTACTTAAATCACATTTTCAGAAATTATCATTTATGGGTGACTATGTAGCTAATTCTTTGCGTGACCCTGTATATCATTTTATCTATATAATACAAACATTTCTTAGTAAACTCAAAGCAGTTCAACGTAGAAATGCATAACTTATTAAAAATCCACTTTTAAGTTAATTATCCTCACATTCAGTAACCTTTATGAGCTCTTTTGTGTGACCCTGTATTTCAATTATAATATTTACTAGCAGGGGAGACCGAGCTTAGCTCGGTCAAAATTAACTTTGTGTTCAACTCGATATAGTATTTTCACTGCATCATTAACTCTGTATTATTACTGTAAAACATGTTTATAATAGTATTATTTAGAAAAACAATCAATAAGAAAACTATGTTTTTATGCGCATGTTTATAAATTTTACTTTATTTTAAAATTTACAACGAAAGGACATCGATCTAAATCACTTTTTTAGCTCGACTCTGATTGGTTTAACCATGCATCTCGAATCCTCTTAAGAATGTAAAAAAAAAATTCTTTACATTCTGAAAGACAATATTTTTTGCTAGATATAGCCAAATTTGGAGGCACTCTTTCATTTGGCTCCAAATACGTGTTTTGGTTTTCGTAATTTTTATAGTCGATTTTTTGCCCATATGTCGCCAATATTTTGTCAAATATCACCAAGTTATTGGCTGTTGCCATATTCTCGTGACCCTGACCCGTATTATCCAAAATGAGCCACTAATCAAATTTGATCAAGCATGTGACATAGCTCAATCGTCTGCAGGTAATCAAAAACAGTAGAATATAAAATTGAATCAAAATCGTTTAAGCCATTTTTTAGGTAAAATTAGCTTGGCAGCATTCAGCAATGAAGCGAAATGACCTACTAATATAATTTTGTTTAACATGCGACTCAGCCCAATAGTCTTCTCGTGACAAAAAACGTTTTGTTTCAAAATTTAGGTAAAATTGATTGAGTCATTGTTATATATAATTAAAATGACCCTAGCTCATTAAGACCCAAAATGACCCACTAATCGAATTTTCGCGAGCATGTGTCTAAGCCAAATGGTTTTCTCTTGCTCAAAAACGATATAATACAAAGTATAGTCAAAATGGTGAGTACCATTTTCTATATAAAATTAGCATGACCCATCATGACCAACAAATGACCCTTATAATCGAAATCTCTCGAACGTGTGGCCTAGCTCATTAGTTTTAGCATGCCGAAAATTATTAGATACAAAATTTAGATAAAATCGATTGAGACGTTTTTTAAATATAGTTAGTTTGACCCTGACCCCTTATGATCCAAAATGACCCATTGATCGAATTTTCTCAAAAATATGTCATAACCCAATGATTTTCTTGTGCCCGAAAACGATAAAATACAAAATTTAGTCAAAATTGCGCGAAACGTTGTCTAGATAAAATTAGAATGACCCAAAAGTGGCCCACTAATCGAAATTTCTTGAACATGTGACCTACCCCAATGATTTTCTCATGTCAAAAATATGTTGTATACAAAATTTCGTTAAAATCGACTCGCCCATTCTTTAGATATAGCTTGACCTTGACCCATTAAGACCCACAAATGACCCTTATAATCGAAAGGTCTCGAATATGTGACTTAGTCCATTAGTTTTCTCGTTTCTAAAAATTGTTACATACAGAATTTCGTTAAAATTGATCCTGCCGTTCTTATATATCTTATATAGCTTGACCCAGACCCTTTATAATCCAAAATGACCCATTAATCGAAATTTTTCGAACATGTAACCTAGTAAAATGATTTTATCGTGCCAAAAAGATGTTGCATACAAAATTTCGTTAAAATCGATCCACCTGTTCTTTAGATACAGCTTGACCATGACCCATTATGACCCATCATGACCCACAAATGATCCTCATAGTCGAAATCTCTCAAACATGTGATTTAGCCCATTAGTTTTCTCATGTCAAAAAACTGTTACATACAAAATTCCGTAATAATCCATCACGCCGTTCTTTAAATATAAATAGCTTGACCCAGACTCTTAATGACCCAAAATGACCCATTAATCGAAATTTTTCGAACATGTAACCTAGTCCAATGATTTTATCGTGCCAAAAAAACGTTGCATACAAAATTTCGTCAAAATCGATCCACCTGTTCTTTAGATATAGCTTGACCCTGACCCATTATGACCCATCATGACCCACAAATGACCCTCATAGTCGAAATGTCTCAAACATGTGATTTAGCCCATTAGTTTCCTCATGTCAAAAAACTGTTACATACAAAATTTCGTTATAATCCATCACGCCGTTCTTTAAATATATATAGCTTGACCCAGACCCTTAATGACCCAATATGACCCATTAAAATTTTTTCTCGAACATGTAACCTAGCCCAATGTTTTTCTCGTGCCCGAAAATCATAGCATGCAATTTTTAGTCAAAATTGCGTGAGAAAATCTCTAGATAAAAATAGCATGACCCACAATGACCCCAAAAATGACCCACTAACCGAATTTTCTCGAACATGTTACCTAACCCAATGGTCTTCTTGTTATCCAAAACGATAAAATATAAAATTTGGTCAAAATCGTTAGAGCCGTTTTTTAGACAAAAATGGCTTGACCCACAATGACCCAAAAATGACCCACTAATCGAAATTTTTCGAACATGTGATCCAGCCCAATAGTTTTCTCGTGCCAAAAAACGGTTGGATACAAAATTTCCTTAATCTCGATCCAGCCGTTCTCTAGATATAAATAGCTTGATCTTGACCCATTATGACCCAAAATGATCCAATAATCGAATTTTCTCGAACATGTGACCTAGCCCAATGGTTTTCTCGTGCACGAAAATGGTAAAATCCAAATTTTTGCGAAAATCGTTAGAGTCGTTTTTGAGATAAAATTTACCCCCCCCCCCCCCTCCACACACACACAATTTTTGCTCGCATTATAGTATAAGATACACACCGTATAATTTGTAGACATTTCGTAAAACTTAAAAACGCATATCACAATTGAAAATGTATTCCATCCATCCATCAGCTATCATCGATAATATACACAATTTCGGATAAGAATATAAGATTTGAAATATTTTGTGTGGCGCTGTAAATGCTATGCACTTCATATTATGCCACTTTTATATCACTAAGTCTCAGTGACGTATATCAATTTTATGATACTTGAAATCGTTTAACATAATTAAAATATGTCGCAAACAATTTACCCCTTTATTACTGTGTAATGGAATTCTTTTGGGTGTCCCTGTAAATGAATTTGAAACCATTATTTTTACTGCATATTTTACAGAATACATATTTTAGTGCACTTTGCGAATCCATGTAAATTTGAATATGTTTGACAGTGTGTAACATCTTTAAAATTCATTTGAAACGGTTTTTTACAACAGGCCACAATGTATATTACGTGTTTGTAGTATTTTATACAGAGGACAGTTACATTTATGATCCTATAATGGAGTGACATATGAATTGAAATATATCGATATATCGAAAATATCGTTATTTGTCCTGCGATATATCACGATATTAAAATTCTTATATCGCCCAGCCCTAGTAACTAGTGTTGGCTCTAACAGTCAGTTTCGCCAGCATTTTGTGAAAACACATTTGATTTTATTTAGAAAAAAAAAAAAAAAAAAAAAAAAACTATTTGACCTTTTAATATCACAAAAGAATAGCTAGAAATTTCATACATTCACGAATTAAAATGATTTCAAAGGGTGTGTGTTAAACATTGAGAAATATTGTATGTTAAAAATTGCAGAAGAGAAGATATTATTATTATTATTATTATTATTATTATTATTATTATTATTATTATTATCACTAAAAAGGAGTTTTTAGAAGCAAAGAGTTCGATATATTTTTGTCATTTATACCATATCCACTGCGTTCCTTTTTATTTTTAACTAAAATAGTTATTGTCCTCGGTAGAGAATTGGGAAATCTGAAATATATCTGAATCTTTTTATTGGTTGAATTCCGCAACTGATTCGTTTTCTGATTAGTCCATGCTTAATGTCTAGAAATGGAATACTTCCGATGTCACGATGACAAAAAAGTATTGAAAACTACAAAAAAATCCCTGTCGGCTGGGCCTATAGGCGGAGGTAGATTTCGAAGAGTGCTCATTTCAACAAGAAAAAAAAAATATATATATATATATATATGATTAGAGATAAACCCAGTTTAATAACTTCATTTGGCCGTTTATGAAAAATTTTTAATTTCATTTTTCTTAAAAAACTGGTTTTATCAGAATCATCTTAAGAAAAATTCAGCTCAAATGCCCATTTTGACAACATATTTTGAAATAGATTCTGAATTTATTAAAAAAATCGACCAAAACAGTACATTATACAGCTCCTAAATAACAAAAAACTGTCAGTTGAATGCATTTGAGAAAAAAATTGAATTTAAAAATGAGTCATAAATTAACCGATTTGTTGTTTGAATACATCCTTAATTCTATAATCATTATTGCTTCGGAAAATTTTGTGCGAAATACTCACTTTGACAGCATTTTTAAAAATATATTCTATCTTTATCAAAAAACTGGCCAATACGTCACAGTATATAGTTCCTAAATAAGAGGATCTGTAAATTGGATGCGTTTGAGAGCGAAAATGGATTTTAAAACGAGTCATAAAAAACGCAATTTGCTATGTGAAAACTTCCTTAAATTTTCAAATCACAAAGACTTCGGGAAATTCTGTTCAAAATACCCTTTTTGGTAGCCTTTTTCAAAACATATTCTGTCTTTATCAAAAAACCGATCAATGCATCACATTATATAGTTCCTAAATAAGAGGATCTGTAAATTGGATGCATTTGAGAGCAAAAATGGATTTAAAAACGAGTCCGAAAAAAACGCAATTTCTTATTTGAACACTTCCTTAAATTTTCTGTCCCGATGATTTCAGAAAATTCTGTTCAAAATACCCTTTTTGGTATCCTTTTTTGAAATATATTCCGTCTTTATCAAAAAACTGACCAATGCATCACATTATATAGTTCCTAAATAAGAAGATCTGTAAATTGGATGCATTTGAGAACAAAAATGGATTTAAAAACGATTCAGAAAAAAACGCAATTTCTTATTTGAATGCTTCCTTCAATTTTCAATACCGATGACTTTCGGAAATTCTGTTCAAAATACCCTTTTTGGTAGCCTTTTTTGAAATATATTCTGTCTTTATCAGAAAATTGACCAATGCGTCACTTTATACAGTTTCTAAATAAGAGGATCTACCATTTGGATGCGTTTAAAATCAAAAATGAATTTAACAAGTAAGAAAAATCATGCGTTAAGCATAGATTATGAAGCACTTTCCAACACTTAATGATATCTTTAACAAAACTTTGTTATTTAGGGAAATAATAGTGTATAGCCAAATATAACCAAATATGTATTCCAGTACATTAGAACAGTCCTGTATTTCATATGTCAGTTCATATAATAGGAAAATTTAGCTTAGCAAGAAAATACTCAGTAGCTTGAAATTTCTTTTTCAGCAATTCATACTATTAGATGGAAACATACTTGAATACTTTTGTTCAGCCCTGTAGTTTACATTGTACCTTTATTACACGTCAGCATTAGGCTAAAATTTTTTGTAAACTAAAACATTTTTAAAACAACTGAAATGACATTCTCATAAATCATCATTCATAGGCGTCCATGTACCGAATTATTTGCGTGGCCCTGTATATCCCTTTATCTATATTCTGCAAACATTTCTCAATAAATTGAATGCAGCTCAGCGTAAAAATGCATAGCTTATTTAAGAACCACGTTTAAATAATTTAGGCTCATATTCAGTAACGTTGGTGAGCTCTTTTGGGTAGCCCTGTATATCAACAATAACATTTATACACACCATATAATGTGCATATATTTAGCGAAATATAAACGCGAATATCATAATTAAAATGCATTTCATCCCTCCATCAGCCATTATCGGACACATATACGGTACTTCGGAAAGAATATACTGTTTGAAATCTTTTGTATGGCCTTGTAAATTCTATGTACTTCATATTGTGCAAGACAGTAGCGTATAATTTATATTAAGCTTCGGTGACATATATCAATTTTATTATACATGAAAAAGCTTAATATATCTAAAATATGTCACACACAATCCCCCCTTTTACCATTATCTAATGGAATTCTTTTGTGTGGCCCAGTAAATGAATAATAGCTACATTTTCACCTTATATTTTTTAGAATGCATATTTTAATATGTTTGACAGGGTATAACATCTTTAAAATTCCTTTGAAACGATTTTTCCCCATAGGCCGTAATGTAATGGGAAACTTTTGATTCTCCCTGTAGATAAACTAATCATGGTAGAAACTTTATTTTCGATGGGACTTGTGCTAGAGTAAACGTCAATAACGTCCTAAAATTTCATGGCAATCCGAGTATATTAACGATTTTTCCCCATAGGCCGCGTAATGTAATGGGAAACTTTTGATTCCCTCTGTAGATAAACTAATCATAATAGAAACTTCATTTTCAATAGGGTTCGTGCTAGGGTAAACGTCAATAACGTCCTAAAATTTCATGGCAATCCGGGTATATTAACGATTTTTTCCCATAGGCCATAATGTAATGGGAAACTTTTGATTCTCTCTGTAGATAAATTAATCATGGTAGATACTTCATTTTCAGTAGGGTTCGTGCTAGGGTAAACCTCAATAACGTCCTAAAATTTCATGGCAATCCGAGTATATTAACGATTTTTCCCCATAGCCCGTAATGTAATGGGAAACTTTTGATTCTCTCTGTAGATAAACTAATCATGGTAGATACTTCATTTTCAATAGGGTTCGTGCTAGGGTAAACCTCAATAACGTATAAAAATTTCATAGCAATCCGAGTATATTTACGGGAGTTAGAGCGCGGACAGACGGACAGACGGACAGACAAACTGAATGCATAAGCACTTTTCAACTTTGTTGGAAAGTGCTAAAAATGAGTCAGAATATAAGCAGTTTGGATTTGAGGTTTTTTCTCCAACTTTTATTTTTGTTTAATTTGTTTTTGCTATACGAATTGGTCCTATGAAAAACTTGTCAATATAAAAGTTGTAGATATTTTTGAGAAGATGTAAAATAAATTTAATCAGATTTGATATCTTAAAAATTGACGGAGTTATGGATTTTTCTCTTTTTTCAGCGCCCTTTTTCTTTTCGTTTTTAATTATTTTCATC
Source organism: Maratus speculifer (assembly GCA_964019185.1). Classification (NCBI taxonomy): domain Eukaryota; kingdom Metazoa; phylum Arthropoda; class Arachnida; order Araneae; family Salticidae; genus Maratus; species Maratus speculifer. The sequence goes on along the minus strand of OZ025292.1, from coordinate 9,708,059 downwards.
GGTAAAAGTTAGTCCTATCAAAAACTTGTAAATACAAAAGTTTTAGATAATTTTAAGAACATTTACAAAAAATTTAATTGGACTTGATATCTTGAAAATTGACGAAGTTATGAATTTTTTTCTCTCAAAATCCCTGTTTTTTTCGCCCCTTGAGCCCACTTCTAAATTTATCAAAAATCTGTCATGCATATACTTTTGGCCTATTTTTAAGAAGTAATATAAACTTTAAACCGATTCGATATCTACTTTAATTAAGAAGTTATGGCGTTTTTTCGGTTTTCACAAAAACGTCCCCTATTCCAACCCCCTTGGTCCGATTTTGCCCATTAACGAACTTAGCCAAGATTTTATCCTCTTTGATTTTATGTACAAGTTTGGTGGAGATTGGTGAAGAATTATAGAAGTTATCGTGTCCATAAAAAAGTGAGATATATATATATAGATAGATAGATAGATAGATAGATAGATATATAAACTGGTGCGATTGCAATAGGTAGTATTTCTTACGAAATCTACCTAAAAATCAATAACTCAAAGACAAATTTCGATACAAGTTTTAAACAAGTTGCATTAAAAAGTAAATTTTTTTCTTTATACAATGGTGTAAAAATTGAAAACGTGCGATGTTTAGAAATTTAAAAATTTACAGTACCGGAAACTGTAAAACTGAAATTTCATTTAATATTTGTTTATCATTGGTCTAGGAATATTAATAGGACTCTGTTATTACGTAAGCTACGTTTTGATCATCATAGAAATGATGTTATTATTGTTTTTTTTTTTTTTTTTTTTTTTTTTTTTTTTTTTTAATTTTAGAAATTATTTATAAGTCTAAAATTATAGTCTTTGGAAATATTATTTTCCAAATAGTCGTTGTAATTTGTTAAATTACGATTTTGTTTTAATTCATAAAACTTTATAGTTAACTTTAATTATGTATAGCTCATAAAACTAAAGTTATTTAAATTAAATTTACTTTTTATTCGACACTTGCAACTTTGTAAGGAATATTCTTGACGACCGTTTTGAAATAAAAGTAGTTGAGCTGGGTAACTCTGTAAAAATAAAATATTTATTGTTAACCCTGCATAAACTAAACATTCCAATCTATAATTTGAACTATTTGATTTTTCCTCCACGAACAAACACAACGGAAAAACATTAGAAATATTTTGCCTGTAAAAAACGTTTTTCTGCATTAATAAGCTGCCTGTTGGGAAAAGGTGGTTCTAATAAAGCAAAAAGCGTAAAAGGAAATTACACGGCCTCTTATACATTTCTTCTAAAATCATGTCAGCAAGATTCATGTTTTTACTTTTAAAAATGAATTTGAAAATGTGTTAGAAAATTTCGAGCTGTTGAAGACAGAAAAACATTTTCGGGGGTACATCTTTAAGTCAATCTTTGAGAAATAGCTGGCAAAGGTTGGTTATGTCTTTGACGGTTATTTATCAACACGAGGGATATAGGGCCTAAGAAGGCGAATGCCCTCCATGGGGGTTTTCCTAAGGGAATTTAAGGTCTACCCAGATAGCACTAACTTCTTGCGCTATCTTTGATCTTTCGTGTCGGCGGTTTTGTTCTTTCAGTGCACTGAATCCGAACTTCAAGAGAGAAATTCAACGCGAAGTCAGTTGACAGCTTTACGACTGTAGATGTGGGGAGATAAAAGTTCCCCTTACTTTGTAAATTTGGGAGGGTCAGCCCTCAAAAATCATTTAAAGAGATTTTACCCTTGTTTCATTTGGTCAACAACGATTGATTGATTGCTCCTTTAGTGTAATAAAAACTAGTGCTGTTCGCTCCGAGCCTAAACCCATATTTACGCATGGAAAACTAAGGTTCCAAGAAAATGATGGAAAACTCCGAACAATTAGGCAGAAGGGGTTTGGGTTCAAATCCAACACCTCCAGTCTACCAGTTTCGAGGGCAGGATCTCTCGGCCACTGGTGGGAGCAGGTATCAAAGGACAGTTGTCATTAAATAATACGCAGTCTAGAACCCGTCTGATATCCCGGGGTCTCCAGTTCGATCCTAATTAATGCCACTGCACGCATCTTTTTCCTATTAAGGGTGTATTCGAAAAAACGCTTTTCCACCTTCAACAGCTCGAAATTTTCCGATACAATTTCAGATTTCAGACACATTTTTAAAAGTAGAAACATGAAACTTGCTGAGGAGATATTTGAAGAGACGTATAAGGTGCCATGTGATGTCATTTTACGCTCAATTCATTAGAATTTAATTTATAAACAATTATCTTCTCAGTATGCCCCTTTTTTTCATTCAAAAATCTCCCGCTTCGGAAAAATCGGTTCGAAATGTCGATTTTGATTGCTTTTTTTGCAATATTTTCTGCATTTATCAAAGAATCGACCATCACGGCACCTTGTGTACTTTCTAAATAAGACAATTTGCCAGTTTGATGCATTTGACAGCAAAAATGAATTTAAAAATAAATCAGAAAATAAGTAGTTTGAATCGAAATACACCCTAAAGGAAAATCTGTACTTGTACAAATCTGAATACCTGTAAATTTCATGGTTTTTACATATGAAAACGACATCTTGAATGCATCATAAAAATTAATGTTGCCAAGCAGGGCCATTTTTTCTGGTAGGGGGGAGATTGTTTTGTAATTGATATTAGAAAAAAAAAAAAAAAAAATAGGCTAAAATATTTAAAATAAATAAATAAATAAAAACTAATAGTTAAGTTTAAAGCTAGTATAAAAATAGATCAGTACAATATTTCTTTATATGTTACTGCTGTGCCTCACTTACTAGTTTTTTAGAGTCCCACAATGGCTCTGATTGTTACCCTATTCCCAGGGATGTAATGGAGAGTATATGGGAGGTGACTCACGCCATATATTTTCTGGGTTTTTAAAAGAAGCTCCATACGCACTCTGTTTTACAAATAAAGCTATAGCGTATACTCTATACACGGACGTTCACGACTTTACCGTATACCCTCTTTTATTTTTACGACAACAGCATTAGCCAGAAAAACAAAGTTTTTCTGTTTAAGGCAGGATTTTGTCATAGACGGGTTAAATTTTCATAGGCTTTTGACCCTAACTTATGGCAATCAAAACACTTTTCATAAACACCGCAGCATCCACATTTTTCCACTGTGTGTTCCGCGTGCATATTAAACACATTACCCAATCTGAGCTAAAAACCCTTTCTATTACAACAATGTTTCGAAAGCCACCTGGGTTGAGAAATTTCAGGCGCTTAATTGGTTCTGTAATTCTCCTCGGAATATATGTATGTGGCTTCTTTCTTTTTTCATTCTTGTGTCAATTGTTGTTGGAGAATTGTCGCTTCGAGAGTTGGGCAACGGAATCAAGTAGTGTCTCATTAGCCTCGTGTGTGCCGGTCAGGGTCAAGGTGAGATCGGTTACGTCTACATTTCGAAGAACCGTCCGAAAGGGAGCAAAGTTCGACCGTTCTTTGAACGCTCACTAACTTGGTCGCCAGACGTCGAAGTTAACAAGCGGTTGGTTTTTAAATTCCATAAAAATATCTGTTGTTGGGTTCCTCTGAAGATTTAGATAGCTTTACGAAATAAAAATGTCAGAAGTCAATCTCTACGCTACTGCTACTGAAGGAAGAATTGGGGGGGGGGGGTCGCACATTTCCCATCGTATTGTTTAACCCCTTGAGGAGTGATGGAATATATTATACCTCGCGTACGATTGGTGAAAATTTACACCAGAAAAACTTTATTGAATTTTACTTTTCTAACTTTCTTGAAAAAAGTGTTGAAATTGCTTTTCCTTATTTTCAAATAATTTTTTTCCAAATTTCCAATGGGAATTCAGAATAACACAAATGCAATTGCTTGCCCCTCAAACGGTTAAAAACCTGCACAACACTAGCCACACGAAGAAACACGAATGCCCATGATAATCCTATGGGATAAATATTTGCAGATTTCTCGCTCACACTTTGGTATTTTTAAGTTTTTTTTTTTTTTTTTTTTTTTTTTTTATGGTATAATTAAAGTTTATATCTCTTGCTGTGAGTTTGTTCTTCTTCGATTTTGGTGATAGTTTTTAGGATTTCGTTCATTTCTCGAAAAATCTTATAGTCTCACTTCTCTGTCATTTTTGTCAGTCATAACGTTTATACTCAGGAATTATTTAAATTACAAACTTGGTTTTTTTTCTTTTACATAGAGCTGAATATTTCCTGTCATAATATTGAAGTGGCTAATACTAAACTTTATACAGATGCATACACATATACATATGCACATATGTATACATACAATATGCATATACATATTTTATGTATATGCATAAATTTTATATCCGGTACTCATCACATCTGAACAAAGTATCGCAAAAAGATGTTCACATAGAGCTGAATATTTCCTGTCATAATATTGAAGTGGCTAATACTAAACTTTATACAGATGCATACACATATACATATGCACATATGTATACATACAATATGCATATACATATTTTATGTATATGCATAAATTTTATATCCGGTACTCATCACATCTGAACAAAGTATCGCAAAAAGATGTTCACAACTTTAAAAAAATGTATTAGGATGAGAGTAGAAACTAGTCGGATGTGGCAATCGCAAAACTTTCTTTTATCTCAAGCATGTTAATACTTCAGATTTCGCTGCTTGAGGGCTCTAAAGATATAAAATTCCGTGCATTAGTTCTTGAAATAAGACTATTGTGGATAACGGGAAAATTGCAACATGAAAGCGCTACCTGTTGGCGATTTATATCAAAGCATAAACATCAATAATATTTATCAAGATACAACTGAATTTGAAGTATGATGAAAATTCGTGCATTAATTCCTGAGATAGAATGCAGGAACTGGGGAAAAACTAAGCATAGCATCGTCACCTGTTGGGCGATTGACACAAAAATGTAAATAGAATTAGCTCATATCACGAATTTACTGAATCCGAAATTTCAAGGAAATCCGTGCATTAATTCCTGAGATAGAGCTATTGCGGAAGTAGGAGAAAATGCAGCATAGCAGCGCCACCTGTTGAGTGATCTACACCAAAGCAGCGCCACCTGTTGAGTGATCTACACCAAAATGTAAATAACATCAATTCATGTCAACCACTAATCTGAAGTTTGTTGGAAATACGTGCATTAGTTATTGAGATTGAGTTGTTGCGCAAAATATAGATAACATCAATTCATGTCAAGGACTAATCTGAAGTGGAAATCCGTGCATTAGTTATTGAGATAGAGTTGTTTCACAAATCGTAAAAAATGCAACATAACAGCGTCACTTGTTGAACGATTTTCATCAAAAATTAATCAGCATCAATTTATATCAGAAATTACCTGAATATAGATTTTAATCAAATTCCGTGCATTAGTTTTTGAGATAGAGTACTCACAAAATTTATGTCACAGACAGACATTTTTAAGAACATGTTTTTTGGAATCTGTGACCCCTATATGAGTATATCCGTCGAAAACAGGAATTCGAAAATTTTCATGAATCCAGTACTTTCTTTTTGTAAAGACAGAAGAAAGTAAAAAAGATCGATTGACTTACATGAGTATTTGTTAGCAAACTTTTACTTTGCTTATCTACATACGTTATAAGGTGTGTAAAAGATGCCTCAAATTGTTTACAATTATTGTTTTTAACTCGCCATGTCACGAGGAATACGTTAGCAAAGAAATTCTTTTGGAGAAAAATAGAATGCTAATTTGTTATATTAAAATTTTAATCATTAATTTTCTAATGATAAGGTTTGGTTTTTGTATGCGGGGGGAGAGAATACTGGAAGCACAGAAAGGGAAAGGAGGACCACATTTCTTTCCTAAATGTTTGAAAAAATGTTAATTTTGGGTCATTTTCGGCGAATTTTAATACATTTAGCACCTTTCAATGAAAATCGTGATTACTCTCATGGGAGACTCCTAAAGAGAGGAACCCGGGGCAGCTCCTGATGTGCGCATGCTCCTGAAGGCAGACAGAACAGGAGTGATCTTATAATAGTTCCGTTTTTACTTTTTAAGTATGAAACCCTAAAAGAAAGTTTCTTTTGTTACCCGAAATTTTAGGAAACGTTTTTGTCTTATTATTACATAGTCTGTTAATCAATTTTCTCAACCTGGCATATATCTTTTTCAGACGTTTTCGATTTTTACAAAAAAGTTTCGTGTATTACAAACATGTTTGATAGACACATATGATAAATTAATATGATTGACGTTAGCGTTAAAATTAATATTATTGTCAATGTCCTTATTTTCTTAAATGCCTACGCAAGGCGTACACAGCTTCTGCGTTTACCTTGAATCTAAACTGAAAGATCTACCCAGAGTTCATTATACAGTAAATATAGATATAACATTAATATTACTTTATTGAGCTTATTTCATTTTATTTTACTTTTATTTATTATAATTATTAATTAATTATTATTATGTTTGTGCTATTAAATAAATTAAAAATATATTTATTTCACAGGTTCTTAATCCTTATAAGTTTAGTGTTTTATAGAAATTTAAAACTGTGTTCCAGTTTCAGTCCGGAATCGGGTTGATTTTACTCCTGCGTTTCGGGTCGGATCGACGATCATTCTTTTTCGTTGCAGTCGGTTTCGTTTTAAATGTTTTGGATTAAGATGGATCTTGGATCGAATTTTAATTTATTGGGCACGGGTCAGATTTCGGGTTGACCTTAAGCTGGATTTTCGAAACAACCCGACCCACGTACTCTAGTTCAAGTGTACTGCAAAGCTGATAAAGACGAGTTTAGTTGAAGAAAAGTTATTTTTGATAGTTTTAATAATTGTGGTTATTGTTCTTGGTTTCCGCGACGCAAGCATCGATTAAACTTCGTACTGAGGAACTGACCTCTCCAAAAAATTGTCACGTGCAGTTCATTTCGACTCTGCGGTTCCTTGTTGCGGTCTTTTCTCCTTCCACTGCAAAGTACACCCGTTACAGACTTTGTCCTTCCTTTGTTCTTTATTTCAACTCTTTAAACTTACTTCGCTAAAGTTTCTTTGAAAACCGCAGATTAGGGGGCTACACCGCAGTTAGAATCATGCGTGGGTCGGGTTATAGCCGACACGAACTCGAATTTTCTATTTCAAATCAACACAAAATCCGACCCGTATTTGAAATGAAAGACAATCGGAAATAGACAGTTAGGCGGTAGCACAGACAATCCTCTCATCAAGTCACGGATGAAAATCTAGGATTAGTTAAATCTCCAGTCGCATATTAAAACGCAATCGGTCTGCTTAGTCATATCTTGGTGGAAGACACCTAAAAACCCGATTTTAGCGGTTGACTTGTAGGTTTACCATTACGCTTTCCTGCTCCAAATTCTCCATGTTTTCATACTTTTGGATGAAGAAAAGCACATTGGTAAACCTACGAGTCAACCAATAAAATCGGATTTTTAAGCGTTTTCCACCAAGATAGGACTTGGCAGACCGATTGCATTTTAATGGGCGAATCGAGATTTAACTAATCCTAGATTTTCACTTGTAAACTCGATGAGATGATTGCTTGTGCGGCCGCCTCCCGGTATAAAACGTATAGTCTACAATTATATAATTATATCTCTAGTATCTTTTTTTTTTAGTAGTTATTAATATTCAAATTTATTGTTTTTCAGCTGAAAAAAAATATTATGGGCATTCTTGCAAAAAATTGTGTCAACTCGAACCTGACCTGCAAGTTTCAAAATCCAATCCAAACCAGTGAATCAACTGAAAACTAGTCAGATGTGGCAATCCCGAAACTTTCTCCTATTTTATGCGAGTTAATGCTTTCTGAAACTAGTCGTTGGGGGCCACCGTAATACTTACCCATCATAGATATGTATATGAAAATAAAACATGTGAAAACTATTTATACAATGCATTGCAATTCATAGACAAAATTTAAACGTTGTTAATATACGTAGTAATGCTATATTAAAGAACTGATGATTACCAATTTTGACAAATTATAAAAAACGCCAAACTACTCAAGTAGTAACGAACTGCGTAAAAGAAACGTCCTTATAACTCCAAAAATAATAACTCTGCTAACTAACAATAGACTGCGTCGGATTAAGCTTCTCATTTCCAATTGAAATATACCTCTGAATTGAAATTTAAATGAAATACAGGGTCATGAAAGATCGAAGAATGTGGAAAACTGGATTACAAATATCTCGGCAACTAATAATCCGATCGACTTTGTTCTATATGCAAAATGTGTGTTATTTTATTGCCTTTTACGTCCATTCCTTAGAACAAAAACATTCGAAAATTTTTATATACCTTTCATCAGAACGAATTTTTCGAGAGTCCGAAAAAAATAATTCCGGATAATCGAGGTTGCTTATATGAAATAGGCTTCGTCCCATTCTTACATACTAACTACATACAAAATTTCAAGTCTCTATCTCAATTTGTTCGGGAGATAGAGCGTTTACAGACAGACAGACTGACAGACAGACAGACAGACAGACAGACAGACGGACAGACAGACAGACAGACGGACGGCAAATTTTTTTTTCTAAAAATATATTTTTCGGAATCTCCACTATCTAAAACGTGTAAATCCGTCAAAAAATTTTTTTCGATTTTCAAAACGATTGCAAGACTATACTACGTATGATGGGTAAGTAAAATCCATCATAGAAGCGCCCGCAATGAAAAATTACAATAAAAAATAATCGTAAAAACTGAAGTTAATTTTTACTGACAGAAGCTTACTTCATCAGTAGTAATTCCGCTATATTGTGACAACAAAGTCTATATGCTGTTTGTATTAGTGAAAAGATTATAAAAATTGGTCAAATTAACATCAGTAAAAAAAATAAAAAAAAAAATAAAAAAAAATAAAAAAAAATACCATGTTTGTGAGATAATATATTTCCGTGAAATAGCTGCTGAAATAATAATAATAATAAAAAAAAATCTATTCAAGTATACTGGTAGTAAAATCTCTGGATCTAATTAAAAGAAACAATCATCATCTTGTGACAACCTCCCCAGTTACTTCATTTGCAATTGTTAGACTGTACACTACATGTGTCCTCCTTTTCATTCATAACTCCGTTTCCCAGATGATATGTCTGCAAGCATCGGAATAACAATATTAATGATTACTCAGGTAATTACAACGTGAAGATTTATTTAGAAAATATATAGAAAGATTAGAATGAAAGAAAAAATACAGTTAAAGAAAAATCATATTTTTGCTATAAAGAGGGAGCCGTGTAAGGAGAGCGGGATCTCACGAACTCTCTGGCTCCCCGCGAGATTAAACTATTCTTTGTATTCTTTCGGAATTAAATAAATAAAAATAATAAAATATTGCACAGGGGATCTTACTGTCCGTAATTTATAAAAGGTACTCTTGACACATTAAGGACTTTTTCTATCTAATGGAAGAAAAAAAAAAAAAGAAGAAAATTTCAAAGTTTTTTTTTTTTTTTTTTTTTTTTTTTTTTTTTTTTTTTTTTTTTGTACCTGCATACCTGCATAGTATCTGCATAGTAGGGGTATACCTTGAATCCTTCAAAAAAGGTGAAAAGAATTACTATCTATTTTTTAATAACATTTTACCTAGATTTAAAAAAAAAAAAAAAAAAACTGTCTCTATTTTAATTTTGAGCGGATTCTCTATTTTTGAGCGGAGCAGGCAACAAACAGCCTTAAATTAAAGAAATAAAGCTAGTCAGCTGTGGCAATCCCAAATCTTTCTTCTATTGAATACATGTTAATACTTCCAGAAAAATGCAGCATAGCAGCACCACCGGTTAGGTAGGTGATTTACACCGAAATTTACTCAGCAATAACTTCTGTCAACTCCTTCTGAAGTTTAATAAAAATTATTGCATTAGTTTCTGAGATAGAACTGTTGTGGAAACATTGCGAAATGTAACATAGTAGCGTCATCTGTAGGGCCATTTACACCAGATACTAAACAACACTAACCTATATCAGGGACTAAATGAATCTGAGGTTTGAGGAAAATTCGTGCATTATTTCTTGAAGTAGAGCTATAGTAATAATCATCAATAATGCAGCACAATAGCGTCACCTCTTGAGCAATTTGCACCAAAAAGTAATCAGCACCAAATTGTAATAAGGACTAGCTGAATTTAATCAAAATCCGTGCATAGTTCTTGAGCTATTCTAGAAATTGTGAATAATGCAGCATAGAAGAGTCACCTATTGAGCGATACACACCAAAAACTAATCAGCTACATTTTATATCAAGATCTAACTGAATCTAAAGTTTTGTGAAATTTTGTGCATTATTTTTTAAGATAAAGCGCCCACAAATTTTTTGTCACATACAGATTCACAGATTGATTGACAGACTCGCAGACGGACATTTTCTAAAAAACATCAAATCGTATTCAGGACTTTCTAAAACGTATAAATCCGTCAAAAACCGGAAGTTGAAAATTTTCACGAATCCAATACTTTCTTCTTATAAAGATAGAAGAAAGTAAAAAAAGAATGGAAGAGAATCGGAATGACTTATAATAACTGTATGCTCTACAGATAAACTAAAACCTGCTTTCAAAAGATTATCGTGCCTTGTAATTGCATTGTATTAATTTCATTGTCATCATCGTATTTTCAATTTTAGGTAGAATTCCGTTTTACAAATATTCCATTTTTACGAGTTTTACTTAAATTCAATGTAGTAAAAAGTATTATACTATTTAAGGATCTGAGCTTGAGATAAAATCTGTCGTTTTGCTATGTTCGAACATTATGCGCATCATGTGGTTTTTGACTTTTCCTTGCACAATTAAATGTCAAGCGAAGGAAAGAAAAGGAGGGCGAGGGGGAGGGGGAGATAAGCAAAGAGAAAAGAGTTGAGTGGGATGCTATCTCATTTAGTTAAATTGTTTTTGCGGTTTAAGGGTTACGAAACCGCGACAACCACTGTTGCAGAAAAACAAAATTACAATGACCATTATCAAAGGAGCTGGCTTGCACGTGCTCCTCAGATTTTCGTATCACCCGATGCGTGCGTATCACTAAGGGCTTCGAACAGGAACCGAACCAAAAGAGATCCTCCCTCCCCCCCCCCCCTTCCCTCCTTAATAAAAAAATTAAGAAAATAATATCATCTTTATTAAAAAAAAGAATGAAAGAAGAAACTGGGTCTAAATTGTTTTTATAGCCACGGTTGAATTCAGACACTTTTGCCCGGGAGGGATTTTATAGGGTTCCTGTTGGGAGGGGGAATTGAACTTTTTGACCATTGAAAACACAAACCTCAAATTTCCCGGGGGGGGGGGATTTCATTGTTCTGGAGTGGATCCCCCCTCCCCCCTCCGGGCCATCCCCTGAAATCAACACTGTTCACACTTTTGCAGCTGAGAGAAATGATTTTTCTGCTGCTCTAGAACTGAACAGTAAAATAATTTTTATATTTGAAAATTTAATTTTATTTCTTTTTTTCAATTTAAAATGCATGGTGCTTATTATTATTATTTTTAAAATTAAATTTACAGAAGGTCGACTTCACTATTATATTAGAGCTCTGCGTCGAATTGGAATGACTTATCGTTATCTCTTGTGAGTCGTGCTTGATAAGAATAAAAATTTTTATCATTTGGAAATGAAATACAAAATCTTTCTTCCAAGGATAATTTATTTAACACTAGAACTACGGTATAGGAGCCATTTTGACCCGTGAAAAATTAATAGATCTTGATTCGCAACAGAAATCTATTCATAAAACAAGTTGAATACATACTGCAAGAAAATATGTCAATTAAACAGGTTAAATAGTTTAAAACAAAAATTCTGGTATAAACTTAAAAAAAAAAAAAAGAAAAGAAAAAGAAAAGAAAAAAAGCTTGAGTAAAATTGCGTCCGTGATTCTAGTGTTAAATCTTGCTTGAAATACATAAAGCAAATAAATAAATAAAAGTAATGAGTCCTTGTTACTTTTCCATTCTTCAGTGTAGTACGTAGAAAAGGGTCTTTTAATCGACGTCCATTTTTTTAATTATTTGTTTATTTATTTATTAAGCTTTGTGAGTTTTAATGACATGAACTGAATGCGATTTGGATGCTTTAAGAAAACGTCTATCTGTTTTAGAATTCTGTATTATTATCGGTTTTCGTTTCAGATTTTTCTTTAAAAATTACTTTAAATTTCAGAACCCGTTGGAATCGGTTTTAAAATAGAAACTATCATAATATATATATATATATATACACACTATATTGCCATTGATTATGGGACACTTGCGATTTTAGACATTTTACTAAATATCTAGAAAAATACATGAGAAATCATCTCGAAACTCTTAGTGTCCAAATATAAGAGTATATAAATATATAAATGTCCAGTCCGTCATACATCTCCGTGAAGATTTTTTACCGAAACTCCATAGGGGACCGTCAACAAATTAAAAAAGAATGAATATCTTTTGAATAACCCTGTCAAAACTAATGTAGCAAAAGCTCTCAAACTCTAGATTATGATTGAATGCCTTATTGTAATACACTGTGTTCATTTTTATGCAAATAGCATGCATACTCGCAGAGTAATTAAGGTTTTTATAAAAATGGTGCCAATTTTTTCCACGTTTTCCCCTTAATATAAGTTCTTAATATAAAATAATATTTTTTTCAGAAAATATGACAAACAAGATTGCACACAGTACCCTGTAATCAGAATTTAAAAATAATAAAAATTGTATGAAAAATGAGTAGGTTTACTAAATAATTTTTTACTGCGCATGCGTCAAAGATATCAAAATTTCATTTGCATATTATGTTAGCTAAATATATAGAGCAACTTTTGTAAAAGTCTCAAAATTATAGCTTGAAAATTCTGAAAGTAATCGTCTATAGAAAAAGGACAAAATCCGTTGTTTCTAAAATGAAGCAAAAAAATGAGGGATTTTATCCAAAAGTAGTCGTAACATCCCGTATTGTGTATTCTATATTGACACTAATCAATGAATATATGGATACAACCCCTCTTGTTTTTGCTTCATTTTGAGAATAACGGATTTTCAACTTATTCAATTGACGATTATTTTCAGAATTTTCAAGTTATGATTTTGTGACTTTCACAAAAGTTGCTCTATACATTTAGCTAACATAATATGCAAATGAAATTTTGATATCGTTGACGCATGCGCAGTAAAAAATTATTTAGTAAACCAACTCATTTTGTATACAATTTTCATTATTTTTTAATTCTGATTACAGGGTACTGTGTGCAATGTTGTTTGTCATATTTTCTAAAAAATATATTATTTTATATTAAGAACTCTGAAAATTATAAGGAAAAAACTTGGAAAAATTTGGGACCATTTTTATAAAAACCTTAATTACTCTGCGATTATGCATGCTATTTGCATAAAAATGAACACAGTGTATTACAATAAGGCATTCAATCATAATCTAGAGTTTGAGAGCTTTTGCTACATTAGTTTTGACAGGGTTATTCAAAAGATATTCATTCTTTTTTAATTTGTTGACGGTCCCCTATGGAGTTTCGGTAAAAAATCTTCACGGAGATGTATGACGTATACTATTATATTTATACACTAAGAGTTTCGAGATGATTCCTCATGTATTTTTCTAGAAATTTAGTAAAATGTCTAAAATCGCAAGTGTCCCATAATCAATGGCAATATAGTGTATATACAGGGTGTCCCCTCTCAACGGTGCCCAATGGCTAATTTCTAAACCGTTGGTTATAGATATATAGTTCCAATTGCAAAAATGCTTTAAAAAAGGTAAAGAATTATTTTTAAAACGATTTAGGTAAAAAAAATTTTTACTAAAAAATTACGAAAATTAAATTTTTATACGGTCCCCCGGTCCTATAAGTGATATTTAGAAAATTTTTACCACTACTCTAACAAGTAAGACAAAAAAAGTCCCATTACTCTGCGATCAAAATTGACCGAGTTATAGCTGTTCAAAGTTGAAGCATATTTTATGCTGCAAATTAGGGGTCAGTCACAAATTTACTGGAAATAAAAATAAACATCAGATAGAAAATTTAACTTTAAACATTGAGAGTAAAAAAAAATTTACAATGTTGTTTCTGAATTTATGTCGACGTTTACATGTTAAAGTAAAATATGCAATTTGTGCAAAAAATAAAAGTAAAAAAATAACAGAAATTTTGTTAAATTAAACTATGAAAAGCAACAGTCACAAATCGTTACAAAATGATACATATTTAAAGTTCTATTAGATTACTCAACCTAATAGAATTTGATGTAGTCCTATAAAATAAATAAGTGGAACGCACCTAAAATCGTATTAATATTACATTGTCATTGGGTTTAAATAAGTATGGGAATTGAACCTCTATCAGATATTTGGAAGTGAGTTAAAATTTGAATATAAGTTTTGAACTAGGAAAATTTACATACGAAAACTATGAATAAAATAAAAGATTATCAAAATAACAGACTTTTTAAAATAAAATCACGAAAAGAATCAGGTTCATTTGCTTACAAAATAAAACCTACGTAAAAATACAATTGAGGATATGAATTTCAAAATTCGCCTTATGGCTGTTCGATTTCTCTGTCAGTCTATACAAACATGCACTATTGTAACAATGCAGTCTCAAAATTTATAATGAAAACCAATAGATGCATTTAAAGTTTTTTCGCTATTTCCCAAAATTTGATTTTTTCGGTAAAGAGAATTTTGAAATTCATGTCTTCAGTTATTTTAATAACCACTCTAGAAGTTAATTAATTATAATTAACACTACCGTAAAACTTATACGGTGACAGCGCCTTCAGTTAAATCTCTCATTTAAAACATTTTGTAATTGGAACTATATGTCTGTGACAAATAGTTTAGGAAGTAGCCTTTGAACAACGTTGGAAATCGACGCCCTTTATTTTACTTTATGCACTTAGTGTACGTTCCCTTAAAGCTCAATCGAACTCGTCCGTTTTCAGCTATAGAAAAGTGGTTTAAGTCATGAAATTTAAAGTTTCATAACTCGGTCAATTTTAATGTTACATGAATGGGACCTTTTCTGTATTACTTGCTAGAGTGTTGAGAAAATTTTACTAAATATCACTTATAGGACCAGGGGACAGTATAAAAATTTAATTTTCGTAATTTTTTAGTAAAACATTTTTTTGACAAAAATCACTTAGAAAACAATTCTTTGCCTTTTTTAAAGCATTTTTGCAATTGGAACTATAAGTCTATGTCTAACAGTTTAGAAATTAGCCATTGGCCACCGTTGAGAGGGGACACCCTGTATATATACAGGGTGTCCAGTAAATGACTGACCCATTTTGAATGTAAATAACAAAAAAAAACAAAAAAAAAACAAAAAAAAAAAACGGTTTCAGGTATAAAAATATGCGATTTGCTGCATTATTATCCTAAAATCAATAAGTTTTTAGATATACACTTTCTTAAAATAGTTCGAATTTCGGCCGACAGATGGCGCTGGCGGGCGCATCAGGCTGTCGAAATTCAGACATTACTCTATTTTCATATACATGAGCTTTTTGGCTCATTTCGCAAAGTCGAATCTCAGTCGACATATTGAACTGACTCTCCACTCACCTGCAGAAATAGATCGACTCTGCGAAATGAGTTGAAAAAGCTCATGTGCATGAAAATAGAGTAATGTCTGAATTTTAACAGCCTGATGCTGCCACCAGCTCCATCTGTCGGTCGAAATTCGAACTATTTTAAGAAAGTGCATATCTAAAAATTTATTGATTTTCTGATAACAACACAGCAAACCGCACATTTTTATCTCAAACCGTTTTTTGGTTATTTACATTTAAAATAGGTCAGTCATTTACTGGACACTCTGTATATATATATATATATATATATATATAAATATGTACTCAAAATAAAATAAATAAATAAATAAATAAATAAATCTAGACCGGTTGTAGATAGCCTTCAGCTATCTTATGAAAAAAAAGTCATGTAAAAATATTAAAATTTGAGCGAGATATTTTAAAATAATCCGGATCTTTTTAAATGACTCTTAAATGTTGATAATTGTAAGGTTGGTACTCTTAGTATACGTTAGAGAGCTGCATTTGATGAGCTGCGTGTAACGTCTGTTCAAATCAAAACAGCTGGAGTTTAAATTAAACTTTTTAGAGTCTCTATGGATTACATTTATCCCAAGTCACCCCCTCTTCTTCTCCTAAAAAACTGTACAGATCATGAAAATTCTTATATTTATGATGCATATCTGTAATGAATATATTTCCATTCAGAAATTTTATTTAATAACATGTAGATTACCTCTACGCTGAAGGCGTTTGATTTCTTCTGTTAAGTAAAATTTCTAGCTCAGTTCATATTTACTTAACCTAAGCTAGCGAATAAACTACTGGCCCGTAAGGTGTTAAATAAATATTTACCATACCTTGAGAAATTTAAAATGAATTTTAATTACCTTATTATTTGCTTCAAAACTAATCGAACTGTTTTTTCATCGATAGAATAAACAGAGATTTCATTTGCGATTTCTCGCATCTGTTTTGTTCTTTATATTCTTTTCGCCATTAATCAACTTTCTGTAACCGTACCCTCTCTCACGAAAGCCCAGAGGTGATTCATCATAAACTGTGTGACAAATCATTTCTAACGACAACCACACCGTTTTTGTTTTGTTTTCGCGGATGAAATTTCTATAAACACTTTTGTTTCCGGATGATAGATGACCCCGTTTTTAGAGTTTGATTTTGAGTGGTGAAAGAACTACAACTTTTAATTTTAAACATTGAAACAACTAAGACTTATATCAGTATGTTAAAGTATGTTCATCGATCGGCGTTAAAATTGAACAAATGACTCACTGTATTTTGATTTGAAATTTCATTCGTGTATGTTGCATGTGGAAATTGATTAAGCAAAAATAATTATCCTTCGATTTTTAATTGTTTCCTGAGATAATTACTTTCCCGATTCATTTGAGGAATAAATAAATATTATAAAAAGTGAGTAATTATTATAAAAACAACTTTCGGTGAGTTTTTTTTTCTTTTCTTTTTTTAAATAACAATTACATTATTGCAAAAAAATACAAAATTGACCTCCTTTTTTTTTAAAAAAAAAGAGAAAGAAACCTGCACAATTAAACTTAACTAAGTAAAAATTTAAAAGAAGATCTTAAAAAAAAAAAATAAATAAATAAATAAAGAAAAATAAAGAAAAAAGATAGGATAAACGTAGCACGGCCAAATAAATCAAATTTACGGCTAAATTTTCTTGAAAGGCTGGATTTAGCTTCATTAAGTCTAAACTGAAAAACCTACTTGGCACATTTTTCCTTAAGATATCCCAATTACTATAGTCCATTGTCTAATATTCACAACTTTATTAGAATACATACGTATAGAGGCGTATTTAATCGACCTAGAACAAGATTCTTTACGGCCCTCATATGTATAATTGTTTCTACATACATAGGAAGTTATCCATAGGACAGCTACAGAAATTATTAAGGGTTTTATATATTTTTTGCCTCTTACTTTTGAACATCCTGTATGATCTTTCGACTTCGCTCATATCAGGGTATCTTTCTTTCTGACCGATAACCAGGTTTCTACCTGCCGGGTTTCCCCAGCTGAAGAGGTTTGATATCTAGTATCGGGATGGGTGACCACCTAATCTAGAGGTCTGCATGGGCCGAAATTTCCATGCCCGATCTCGGCCCGAAAGTTAAAATTTTGGCCCAAGTTAATTTCGACAGAACATTGGTCTTTACTCTTACTGAAGAATTCAGACCAAAAAAACTTATCTTAGAGTCTCTCTCTTTTTTTTTTTTTTTTTTTTTTTATGTTTCTTCATTTATGCAGAAGTGCCATCAGGTTGCGATATTCATGCTTTAATGAATCTTTGTTTGTTGTGTGTAAATGTTTCAGTTATCAGTTCAGGTATTATTAATCCATATTCCATATAATGGAGACATAAAAATCTAAAAAATGGTATATGGTAAAAGTAAAATCTTTTAAGACGGAATCGCATTGGAAAGAAAAAATACGTTCCCTTCTTAGCAGTTGTAAAATGTTTAATATATTTTTTTCTCGCATATTGTTGTATTGATTTTTCATGGATGAACAGTTTAAAAGAAACTTACAGTTTTCAGTTTAAAAGAAAATTCCGTCATAATCATGTTTTTTTTTCTTTCTTCTTCTTCTTTTTTTTTTTACATGTGTTTAACTTTATTTTAATAAGCTTAGTACTGTACGATTCTTTAAAAAAATAATTTCTAATGTTTAATTGCAGAATAATGACGACTTAACACTAGAACCGCGGCGACGGGTCATTTTGACCCGTATCATGCTCAGAGATGTCAATTCGAACCAGAAAAATCTTTATAAAATAAGCTAAATATAAGCTTAGCAAAACTAATTTCAATGAATTACTTAAATAGTTTTAAATGCAAATTCCGGGGAGAAATATTTTTATAAAACATGAATGAATTTTCCCGCGGTTCTAGTGTTAAAAATATATGACTTTTTTGCAAAAATTTTTCGACCAAGCCAAATTTGGCTGATTTATGAACAGGCTTGGCCACGTCGAGCTAAGGGTTTCATACGGAATGATTCAACAAGGACTGATTATTTTGGTCCGTGAAAACTAGAAAGAATGAAACCAGTCTCGGCTTCGTACGGAAAAAATACATTAGGCCCGGCCCGATACTCCTGGGAAAAAAATTAAGGTCCGAGCCCGGCCCGGCCCGAAAGCTGTTAGTGGAAATCGGCCCGTGCAGATCTCTAACCTAATCCACCTCTTCACAAGGGGGTATGGGGGGGATGGCGCTTTATGTAATAATGTTAAAAGAAATAAAACATGAAAACATCGGTTTAAAATGTATTTAATCGTTTCTGAAATATGTTATGAAGCATGTTCAATGCGGCATCCACCATAATGATTTACGATCTTAAATTTTGTTATCACTAATTTGTGGTTTAAAGTTTTAAGAACACGAATGGATTTTATTACGCATGTACGGAGGCACTCGACTTTTGTCGTCTTTAACTGGTATTTTTGTTTAAGTCAATGTTTCTTAAGGATATAAAAAATGTTAAATCCGTGTAATAAAAGGGTTAAATCAGGTTCCCACCCTTGTTTTGTTTGATAATATTGCACACAGCGCCCCTGTTGGTGAGTATTTAAACTTTTATCTTTTTGGCTGGAAATAATTTCCCATGATCTCTTTTAAACTATTACCAAGTTTTACAACATTTAGTCCAGTAGTTTTCCCTTTATAATCATTTGGAAGTGAAACTGTAATTATAACCACCCTGTATACAGGGTGTCCACTCTCAACGGTGGCCAATGGCTAATTTCTAAACCGTTAGTCAAGACATATAGTTCCAGTTGCAAAAATGCTTTAAAAAAGGTAAAGAATTGTTTTTCAAGCGTTTTAGGTCAAAAAAGAATTTTATTAAAAAATACGAAAATTAACTTTTTATACGGTCCCCTGGCCCTATTAGTGATATTAGTATTCAGATAGAGCTTGGTGCAATGCAATGGAATACAAAACTAGCAACGTTAAAAAGCACCAAATATAGTATGTAAACAGCAGACGGGTTTCGGTAGCATTTAGCGCACCGTCGTCAGTGCTAGCGGAGGTACCTATTAATATACTCACCTTCTCCAAACTCAAAGATGCTATAGATTTATCTAATTCATGGGGAATTTACAGTATTAATTGTCAGTGCGGTCTTTCCTACATTGGACAAACCAAACGCTTTTTAAAAACACGTATCAATGAATATAAAAATTATATTAAGAAACAAGAAATCAATAAATCCTCAATTGCTAAATATTGCTGGGAGATGAACCATACTTTCGATTTCGATTCAGCGAAAATAATTTCAAAACCTACCTCCATTCATGAACTTAACTTCCTTGAAGCGGTTCATTAAAACTTCTATTTCATAATGCTTATGATTATTATTTTCCCGCTCCTTTTTTACCCTTTTCTCTCCCCTCCGGTCACTTTCCACGTGCGCTCTCCGATTGGCCCTTACTTGCAGTCCTCTGCCATCCTATTGGTTGCCTTCAATCCTCCGTCTCTATATATGAGCAGATTTTTATCTCCGCTAGCACTGACGACGGTACGTTAAATGCTACCGAAAACGGTCTGCTGTTTACAAACTATATTTGGTGCTTTTAACGTTGCTAGTTTTGTATTACTATTAGTGATATTTAGTAAAAATTTTCCATCACCCTATCAAGTAATACAAAAAAGGTCCCATTCATCTAACATTAAAATTGACCGAGTTATGAAACTTTAAATTTCATGACTTAAACCACTTTTCTGAAAATAAACGAGTTGGACTAAGTTTTCAGGGAACGTATGTTAAGTGCTTAAATTATTATAAAGGGCGTCCATTTCCAACACTGTCCAATAGCTAATTCCTAAACCATTTGTCACAGACATATAGTTCCAGTTACAAAAATGTTTTAAATGAGATAAAGAAATATTTTAAAGCAGTTTAAGTGAAGGTGCTACCACCGTATAAGTTTTTAGGTAGTGTTAATTTTTATTAATTAACTCCTAGATTGGTTAATATTCGCTTTATCGAGAAAATCAAAATTTGAGAAATCTCGATTTTATTTGAAAAAGGAGGGTTATTTTTAGAAGCTTTAATTTTGCTTAAAACGTTTGTATGTATGCTTCCCTAGTTACAAATTTCTATTCGAATTTTGACTCACTTCCAAATATCCGATCGAGGTTCAATTTGCACATTTATTTATATCCAATGACAATGTCATGATAATACAATTTTAGGTGCGTACCATTTATTTATTTTGTAGGACTACAGCAAATTCTGTTAGGTTAAGTAATCTAATAGAATTTTAAATATATGTCGTTTTGTAACGAATTGTGGCTGTAACTTTTCATAATTTAAATTTACAATCTTTCTGGATTTTTTTTACTTATATTTTTAGTACAAATTTTGCTTTAATATGTAATCATTAACATAAATTTTAAAATAATATTGTAAAAATTATTTTGCTCTCAATTTTTAATGTTAAATTTTATATCTTGCGTTCATTTTTATTTCCAGTCAATTTGTGACTGACCCCTAATTTGCAGCAAAAAAGATGCTTCAACTTTAAACAGCTATTACTCGTTAGTTTTAATCGCAGAGGAATGGGACTTTTTTTGTATTACTTGTTAGACTAGTGGTAAAAATTTACTAAATATCACTTATAGGACCGGGGAATAAAAATTTAATTTTCGTAATTTTTTACAAAAATTTTATTTTGATTTTAATCGCTTAAAAAACAATTCTTTACCCTTTTGGACAGGGTTCGCCGAAGTGGGCCCAGCCCGAAAAAACCCGCCCGGGTTTTTTCGGGCGGACCCACTTGAAAAAACCCATCAAAAACTCATTTGTGGGTTTTTTCAAATTTTCTCGTGTTTTCACAACTGTATCATTATTTAATCTAAGATATGAGAATGGAAAGATAAATGCCAATTTAAATATATTTCAAACTAACCATATTTAAAAGAATTTCTAAGTATTGATAAAATGACCATAAAATAAATTAATTTGTAAATAAGGAAGACTTTCATGGCTATATATTTTAAAATGCATCCAAGTGCTTTAAATCTTAATGTATACCTAATGATGGTGCTTGAAATGTGATCCCCATCCTGATTGCTTGTATTGTTATAGCTTTTAAGTACATTTATTATTCTGCTTCAATGTTCAATGAAAGTTTATACAGTAATTTTCAACACAAAAATGGTGACAGATTATACAGGGTTCCCAGCATCATGGAAAGTCAGGGAATTTACAAATAATTTCTAAAAAAGTTGTGGAAAACATTAGTGAAAAAATGAAAAATGACACAAAATTCATTAAACAGTTGGGGGAAAATAAAAAAAGATTGAAGTATGATTGCAGAAAAAAATTGCTAATTTTGGCAAAAGATTGTGAAAATAAGTATCAAATTTTGCTGTATGCTCGTTTGGTCAGAGAATTTTTCTAGATTTGGTTTGGGAAAGTCAGGGAATTTTTTGAGATTTAGTCATGGAAAGTCAAGGAATATGCCAGTCATGTTTTGCTGGGAATCCTGTTATAACAAAATAAGTGAAAAAGTTTTAGTATAGTACTTTAATAATTTCATTGTTAAAATTATTACTAATAATTAATTTTTGTAAAAGCAAATTATAATGTTTATTATTGTCATAACCTTTTAACCTTTAACCTCATAAACTTTTTGTAATCAATTAGTTATTTTAAATTGTATTTAGCAGTATAAGTACCTTGTTTTCAAACATTCTGAACCATATTTCTTTAACATAAATACCTTGATAATATCCAAAAAATCTTAATAAAATCTAATCTAAAATGTATCCAGATACTTTAAAAGATTGCTTACAGATGGCATACAAAACTAAACTAGTAAAAGTGTATTGCCATTTACGATCTAACTTTATAGATATGACTGACATTGACTTTTAGATAATCCAATTCAATACTATTGCAATATAAATGTTGCTTAAATTGTAGTATATATATGTGTGTGTGAATTCTATTTTTTTCTTCACAAAAATAAAAATATTTACATAAATGTTGCTGCTTTAAACTGATTTCTATTGAAGTAAATGAAAGAAATTGCATAAATTAGTCTGTTTAACTTGAGGTTTATATAAAGAAATTCAGTTGCACTTGATTTAAAATATCATTTTTCCAGTAATCTAGTTCTATGAGATACAAAATAATCTTTTTAAATATATTTATATTTTCTTTTTATATATTTATTTTTATTGTTAATCTATATTTAATGCAAAATTATACCTTTGTTTCACTGATAAATGAAAAATTTAGGTACTATGCATGTGAAAATTAGAAATGTGAAGAGTTCTCTAAAAATTTTTGATAAAACCTGAAAAAACCCGGGTTTTTTCAAAAAAGCCCAAAAAACCCCGGGTTTTAGACTACTGGGCCCAGTGGGTTGGGTTTTTTCAAACCCTGCTTTTGGAACTATATGTCTATGACTAACGGTTTAGAAATTAGCCATTGGCCACCGTTGAGAGTGGACACCCTGTATAGTAGTAAGTCAGTAGGAGTAGTATAGCAGCAAAAAATTGAATCCGCTAAACATAACTACTTAGAAGATGTTAATGTGAATTTAATAAAATTCGAATTTTATTTGAGTTTTTTTATTTATTTATATATTTTCAAAATAGGCATGATATTTTTTTCAGAAAGAAATGATTTTATTTAACATAAATAAGAATGTTTGATTTTCTAAATGAAATTGTATTTTAATAATTTACTAATAATTTAGAATTGAAAATAAAGAATAGGTATAGATACGCTTAAAATGTATATTTCAAGAGATGGCAAAAACTTTCCACATTAAATTGTAGCCAATTAGCTTTAAGTTTGACCATTAGAATTTTCATTTGTTTATTTCTGTCCATTCTGGTTTTTTATTCCCATAACACTTAAAATTGATCTAAAACGTAACACCCTTGTTCCCATCTAAGTCTTAGCAACTGATTAATTTTTCTGATGCATTTAACAAGTCACGAGTGGAATCCCGTCGAATTCGACGAATGAAATGTTTAAAAGAACCGATCGATTTGGTTAAAAAAAAAAAAAAAAAAAAAAAAAAGCAAAAGTAATTACATTATTGAATCAATATATAATAAATATATTTCCAAACTTAATGTCAAGTTTGCCAGTTACAATTTTGCATCCAAATATTCGCACATCTTCAGTTAAAATTGCAATCTGAGTGCCGGCGAAACCCAGAAATTTTATTTTATATCAGGGTTAGCAAAGTGGGCCCAGTACAGAAAAACCCACCCAGGATTTTCTGGGCGAGTCCACTAACAAAAACGCACCTGAGTTTTTGTTAAAAGTGGGTTTTTGCTAAAAATCATTTCTGAATCTGCAAATCCCCCTAATAGTATAATACAAATTTTCTTTTTAAACCCAAAACCTAGTTTTTTTTTTTTTTTTTTTTTTTTTTTTTTTTACAAAATTACATTAAAAAAAAAAAAAAAAAAAAAAGACAGTCATATTTTTGGTAATCATGTGATAGTTCATTTCAGAATATTTATTTTTTCAATTTATTTATTTATTTTATAAAAATATATTTCAAATAAGTTATGCAATGTGATACAAAATAATTATAATTGATTTTTTTAATTAGTTACCAACCAAAATCAGATTAACTTTAATTTTTATGGTAATATTTATAATTTTTCACGCTGCTCTGAGTCTAGTGTGTTCTGTAATTTAGACTATAGGAATCCAAATGTAGAGAAAATCCTCTTGATGGAAGCAGGGCTAGATAGAACAAAATGCAGAGATTAAAAAAAAAAAAAAAAAAAAAAAAAAAAGACAAAACTACAAAAATTTAAATCTAACTTGTTTTTCTTTTTCTGTATTTTTCCTTTAAGAATTTCCCACCATTTTGAATCTGAGAATTGTGACATAATATATTCTGAGAAAAGTGATTTAGGAAAATAGTCTGTCTTTAATTTAAGTTGAGAAAAGATAAAATGCAGGTAACCACTCTGAATGATACTACATTATCCATTCATCAGTTTCTTCCTCTTTTGTTAAGTTAAGCCTTTCTAACTTTTGCGTCATTATATTAGCTAAAAAATGCTTGGTTCTGATAATCTGTTTGTAGCATTTCAGCATAATTTCCTTGTGTTATTTCAACTTTTCTGATTCCATCAAATTTCTCCAAATCTTAACAGAACATGACAGTGTGGTTGTATCTTTCTGCAGCTCATCAAGAGCTGAAGATATAATTTTTAGCTGCTTTTTTAAATTCAAACACTCCTTCTCCCAAATACTATTATTTTTTATTATTAAATTTTGTAAAAATCTTAAATTTTTGGTTGATCTGTTTCAAACTTTAAGATAGCTTAGCTTATAACGCACGATAAAAATTTATAAAAAAGAATGCTGTGTCAAATACTGCCATTTTCTGTAATAATTTCTGCAAAAATCTTAATTTCTTGCCTTAAAATGCCACCCCTCGACTTACATGTCTACAGATAGGTTGTTTAACAGAGTTTTGTTCAAATATATTTTTGTTAAGAATGTAGCACACTGCCTGGTAGTGTGTGCACAGTATGCTGCTATACAGTGCTGTATGCAGCTGGAACCTAGTTTGAGATATGTTCGGCACGACATTTACATACTATTTAGAGATTTATTTGAAAGGAAGGATCCTTCCGTGCATGTGCAGCATCCTCTACATGGTGTAGTAGGCAGCGAGGATATGGTTTGAGATGTGCATCTAAATTAGAGATTTGTTTAACAGGAGGGGCCCTGTGGTGCATGCTTTCGACCTGTTATGCGGTGGCATAGGCAGCAGGAATCCGGTTCGAAGTTTTTTCCCTTCGAGGTTTACATATAAAGGGACCATCTCAGGTAACAGGCAAAGCCAGCTAGTTTAATTATCATAGTTACTAATTACTATAACAATTTTAATTGTTATAGTTACTACAAAAAAAATTAATTATTCATTGCGATAACAAAAATACATTAAAAAGTGAATTATTAATAGTATGAAATTTATTTCATATCAGTTAATAAACTTATTCTGATATTAGTTTTAAGTTTTCTATTGGTATTAGTATTAATACTAATATCAGAATAGAATAAATTTATTAACTGATATCATAAATAATATTAATTAGTAATAAATAGATCAGATGTAATTAAAAATGCAACTTAATAAGTATATTTTTAAATGAGTGCACACATATATTATTAAATATACAAATACAGTCGAGTCTCTCTATAACGAAATTCCATACATCGAATTTTTCTATATAACGAATTTTTAGTAGGAACGGTTCCCTTTTCGCATGATTACATTAAAAACAGTCTCTATATAGCGAAATATCAATTTCCATAAAACGAATTTTTTTTTAATTAATTGATCTTAATTTATTCAGTTTTAAAAAAGGTTCGAAATCATACGGAATCAATTTTCCATCCCTTATTTTTGATTTATCGTTCAGTGCTGAGATTTTTTTATAAATATTATTTCTCTCCTTGTTCTTTAAATCCAATGAGTTCATCCCACCTCCCGTACACCTTTCAACATCCTTCTCAAAACAGAGTCAATTGGATTAATACACATAAAAGAGAGGCATCAATGAGTGGCACATAAAAGAGACCTTCAAATGGAGGAAAATGTAACTACAATTTTTCATTCCTTGCTAAAATTTGAGCATTATTATTATGATTTATTAATATTATTATTTTTTTTTTTTTTTGAGCGTAGCAATTTTAAAATCAAAACAACAAAAAATTACAGATTTCTTTCTCTGAAATTAATGCAAGTCTTCCTTATTTCATTTTCATTAAGCTTTCAAATAAATGTCTGTTCTCTTTTTTGAAATTGCTTAAATAATTAAGAAATAAAATGTAAGGTTAATATATACTTTTAAACATTTCAAATTCTTAATTAAAAAGATCAAAAATAATATTTGTTCAAAATTCACACATTAAATACGATTTTTAACATTATTCTCTATACATCGAATTTCTCTATATAACGAATTTTTTATTGGAAAGATGGATTTCGTTATATAGAGACTCGACTGTATACACAAAAAAAACTAAAACCAACAAACACCTAGAAAAGCCCACAAATACCCAGAAAAACACGGGTGGGTTGGGTTTTTGTACCAAAACCCGGGTTTTTGCCAACCCTGTTTTATATGCACTCACAGAAAAATAGTTTTATTTAAAAAAAAAAAAAAAAAAAAAAAAAAAAAAAAAAAAAAAAAACTAATTTTATTTTTACTATGACATTATTTTCACTAACTGAAGTCATCTGAAAGTAAAATCTCAATCTCAGTGTCTATAATGAAAAGAAATATTGAAATGTAATATCGTTATGAGAAAAATGCGATGTTTTAAATAGTGACGTCATTTTCTCTTCAAATGCTCTTAAAAGTTACTGTTATTAGTAATATGAAGAAGGCATCCGTAACAATATTGTAATTCTTTTTTATCTATTTGCTGAATGACATAATTTTCCTCATTTGAATTTTTTCTTATTTTGCTTTAGATATTAATTTTTATCATAAATTTTTTCTGTTATTTTATTTACATTATTAATATTATTTCTCAGTAAATATATATATATATATATATATATATATATATATATATATATATATATATATATATATTATCTCAATTAGTGTATAATTATACGCAATCATTTTATTGTGGTTAAATTTTACGAAAAAAATTAACTTTTTCTTTTAAATGCGAGGACATGTTCACTGATGAATTAAAGCTTTTGACTTGTGGAAAGTGATAATGGAAAATAAATTTTTATTATCGAGAGAAAAGCTAAACTGAGTTGCCACCATTTTGAAGAAATATCGTAAAAAGCATTTAAAATTAAAAATAAAATATAAAAATGGAAATAAATTAAAAATTAGCTAAAATGGGCACAACTACAAATAAATAATTTTCATTAAAAAAAAAAAAAAATAAATATCAAAATCGGTTGAGTAGAAAATTCAGGGCTGAGGACTAAAAAAACAGCCAAGTCTTTTAAATATATAGATTTTTATAAGTAAAATCATGAAATTATTCATAAAGTAAATGGGAACCAAATAGCGATTTACTTTTTTTTAAAAACTGTGTTATGTTTTGAGATATAATTGATCATTTATCGAGAAATCTCTTTTTTCACAGATGTGTATCTAGAAACGGCCTAATGGCTAAAATTGGCTGCATTTTCTGAAAGTCGTTTGTTTGTATTGGCAAAAAGAAAAATACATACGATCTTCTGTATTTAAAAAATATTTAGTAGAATATTTATATCTATGAATAATAATTATGCTTTAAAAAATACTAACCGACTTAAAAAAAGAATCAAGCTTGGCGACAACTTGGCACTAACGCATATGAATTTATAGGTTTAATATGCTTATGATTTGAAAACGGTTGCAACAATGAAAGATTATTTGCGACAAATCATTATTATTATTATTATTATTATTATTATTATTATTATTATTATTATTTAATTTAAAAAAAAAGTTCTAATCATCAGAATTTAGTGAATTTAAAATTGGACCACACAGTCATTTTAAACTTTCAAAAAAAAAAAAAAAAAAAAAAAAAAAAAAAAAAAAAAAAAAATCAAAATCGGTTTATATTTAGGGAAGTTATGAGTTAACAAGAAATACATACAGGTCGAAATCATAACCTACTCCTTGAAGTCGGTTAAAAATGACTAATTGTGTTATTGACAATTAAAAAAAAAAAAAAGAAATTATATTATTATTATTACTATAATAATAATAATGATAATAATAATAATTTTTATTATAATTATAATTATTATTATTATTAGAATAATTAAGATAAAAATTCAACATATTTTGATCCCTTATATATCTTGCCCTATTTATGTTTCAATAAATTAGATATAAATTCGTAAAACTTGAAACTTTTTCATAATGACTAAATTTATTTTTGGAACCGAAATTCTTTTTTTCAGCACCCGAAATTTTTCAACACTCACAATCGTTTTTACATCAAAATTAGCTGTCCCTAATGTTGTATACAAAAAATAAAATACTCATATCTTGCAACAGAGTATAAGACATTAAAGTCAACCTGTGATTTGAGCTATATGACTCATTTAGGGCTTCGTTAATCTGACGAAACCCTATTCGTCTCTGTTCTTTGTCTGTCTCTCGTCATGAAATTCGTACACAAAATAGCATAAATCAGGGACTTCAAATTTTGCATACTTACAGCTGAATATCTCGCATGACACGAAAAAAATAAAAATTTTAAAAAGTCTATTATTTTAATTAATTTATTTTTTCATTGTAATCCTTTCAATTTTGCGACTTAAATTTCAAAGGAGAACCTTAATTTCAACGATTTTCGTGTAGACATCATGGCTTGGAGGTAAGGCATCTCTCTAGTAAACAGGAGGTTCTTAGTTCGGATTCCGATGCTGGAATTTCAAGTTTTCATATTAAGATAGATGAGAAATTTCGTATTTTGGGGCAATTTAGGGGTTTGTGCTATTAGGATTTCGTTCATCTGACATTCATAATATTTTCTGGAATTCAATTTTCTTTCTATTTTAAAAACTTTTGCGACTTATTAATGGTTCAACATTTTAGACTTAATTTTATACATTTTTTTTGGCTTTTAGAAATTAAAAATTTTATTTATATCTCCGCTATTTTTTTTTTTTTTTCAAAAAATGTAAAATTTTTGATTTTATTTAAATAATTTTATTTCTGTAATTTTATTTGAATATTTTTAAATCGATTAAAATAAATGACTTCCTCTTATAATTATTTTTAAATTAAATTTATTGGTACTTCTATCTGTGTAATAACTTAAACTAAACTTTAATGTATAAAAAATAAATAAAATATAAAATATAATAAACTTTATTAATTAACTGTTTGGATTTATTACTTAAAGGATTGGTTGTTTTGAAAGAAATATTAAACGAAATCCTCTGTGCGATCTGCAATCACACTTACCCACTTGTTCCCATCAAGTTTTGTAGTTGATGAAATCAGTTACAGCCCTTTCTTTGCCTGTAAAATAAGTTTTTCAGCATTAATATGTTGCCTGTTGGATAAAGAAGATTCTGTTAAAGCGACAGCGAACTTTGAAAACTATAGATATTTAAGTTTTAATGGAATCAGCGAATCACTCGAAATTTGGCAGAGTTGTCTGATTAAAATACTTTTGCGCCAAATTTGAAGTTATACTGTTGAATATATTTATAATTATTGAGTTTTAAGGGAAAATTTTAGTCCTTGCTCCCAAAATTTTTTATTTTTTTATGTTTTGCATTCCATTAGTTTGCAGATTGTTACCTTAATGAAGTTTAAGATATTTCTAATTCTTTACAATTTTTTTCTCGTTGAAAATAAAAATTTATTAAACATTAAACTTTTTTTTCTCAAAATCTTGTATTTTGATCTGGTCGACCCTTTTTCTTGTTTTGTTCTACTATTTCCTATAAAGAAAAACGGTCGTTTTTGCTCGAGATTATCGTTTGAAAATTTTAATTTTCTTTGGTTAATTATTTTTTCAAGCTTGCAAAATTAAAAAAAAAAAAAAAAAAGAAAAGAAAAGAAAAGAAAAATCAGAAATTGCACGTTAGGCGTAGCAAATAAGTCGCATTCGTACTATAAGGAAATTAAAAAACTATTCAGATCTAGGTGTAATAGTATACAGTATTTCGGATACAGTATAATCGTAAATTTTTTGTGAGATTCCTGTAAATAGCATTTTCTTTCTATTATACAGGAAATAACCTTTATTAAACCTCAGCAACGCTCATCAATTTCATAAAATGTGAATTACTTTAAGATAATTAAGACGCGCTCCAAACAATGTTTTCTTATGTACTATTATGTAATGGAATACTTTTGTGTGACCCTGTAAATTAATAAAAAAATATTCTTATTTTAGCATGTACTTCATAGATGCATATCAATTTTATTATGTTTTAAAGAATGTAACATCATTAAAATGCACTTGAAAGTATATTTTCCCATTGGTCGTAATGCAACAAATAAATTTTGATTGTCAATATAATTCAACTATGCATCCGAATTTCATAAAATTTGAAATGATTGGACAATGTTATGCAACAATTATATATTTTAAATTTCAAACGACTTGGCTGGGTAGTTTTTCCCTTGGTATATGCGGACGGACTGACGAAATATTGAAAATAACTATTTTGTTTCATTGGTATTCTTTCATTAAATTCTGGTTTTCTATACACTCATAAATACAATTATAAATGGGGTGTCCATTACTGAGCTTTTGTGTGTTTTGAAATATTTTTGTTACATAAAATCAAATTTTTATTCATATTGAAAAATGAGGCTATAAGAGTGGTTAATATAATATTGAATAAAACTGGAAAATAATAATTATAGCTATTAATAATAAAAAAATATATAAAGAAAAAAATTTCTTAAGAATGTCCATTACTGTTACACTTACCCAGGGGCGTAGCTACAAATATTTATTGAGGAAGGGGGAGGAGGAATTCAAAAATTTCCCAATTTGAACCAAACTTCTCTGATTTTCAATACAGATGGTATTACACATAATCGCAAAATAAGTCATTAAAAGAGTAATAAATTCATATTTGTTTTACCATTATTTTAAAAAATAAAAAGTTTTTTAAAAATCAACAATTTTTCAACACTTTGACCAACTTTCCCAACTCTCCAAATATTGGAGAGGGAGTCTACCCTCCCCACCCCCCTAACACCCGTGGCGAAGCCTCTGCATCTATTCTGGTCATCCGGAAAATTCTGAGGTATACTTCTGTTGAGATAATCCTTACTAATATTATAAATCGGAAAGTGAGTTTGTTTGTTTGTTTGTTTGTTCCGCTTTCACGCCGTAACTACTGAACCGATTGCTTTGAAATTTTGCAGACGTAAAGTTAGAAGTCCGGATTAAATAATAGGCTAATTTTTCTTTATTTTATTCAAATATTTTCCTTAATAATTCAAAATTTAATTATTTTTCATACAAAATCAATAGGCATTTTTCAGATAAAATTTAACTATTTTCCTTTCCTGTTGCCAAGAAAATAAAAAATTGGGATAATAATTTTTCAGCGGCAATGAATTTTTAATAGAAAACTTCCACGCGAAAAACTATAATAAAATAATTTAAAAGAAAATAAATATGACGTCATGTTTGAAATAAAAATAAAAGGTGTATTTTTTATAATACATTTAACAAGAATATTTGTTTAGTTAATGGGAATTTTTGTGTAAAATATGGTGACATAAATTAAAAGTATAAAGAATGAAAAAGAATTATATTAATAATAACACATTGCTCAGTGGTGCACAAAACAGGAATTTTAATATACATTAGTACATATTAAAATAAAATAAAATTTTCAACGTTTCGCGCCGTCTTCTGCGGGCGTCTTCAGGAAAATATGAAATGGAAGGACTACGTTTGCATCTTGTTCGAGAGATATTTCTACTAAATTAAAAATTAAATGAATTAAAATTTAAAAATGTTGCCAGTTACACGTGAGTAAAAATTAAAATACTGCAAGGAAATAAAAATTTTAAGGTTTTATGATGCTATGCCATATTTTTGGTATATTGTAGGATAAATTATCATTACATGGTTTATTTTCACGTGCTATGATTTCGATGGATTCTATTATTTTACCTTGAACTGGGTTATTGCATGGAACTATGATTTTGGCTTCCTCGAAATTAATATGGCAACCCTTGTTCGCCAAATAGAAGCGAGCAAGGGTAGTATTCTGTTTATATTGTTCTATATCTCTACGATGTTCTTTAATTCTAGTTAAAAGTTTCCGCGTTGTCATGAGCAATGTGTTATTATTAGTTAAAGTTTATGGTGCAACTGTCCTATATATATTTAAGAATTATATTTTTAATAAAATGGTTCACTCATGAAAATGTGACGTCATAGTTGAAATAAAACAGGTACTTTATAGCAGTAGTTAAAAATACAAGGGTTATGAATATCAGTAGCTAATGGAGCGAGATAAATAATGACGTCATATTTAAAATGAATCAGAAATATTTTTTAAGTATAATAATTAATAAGTTACATACTAATGAATATTTTTATTCAAAACTCATAAATATCAATGGAGGAAATTTTTTGTGGGGAAAAGGTGGAAAATAAAATCACTGATTAATATATTTTTGGCTCGATTTTTTAACACTTTCGAACAAAGTTGAAAAGTTATTATGCTTTCGGTTTGTCTGTCTGTCTGGTCGCTTTCCAACTTTTGTAAATATACTCCGATTTCCATGAAATTTTTGGATATGATTAACGTTTACCTAGCACGAATACCTATTGAAAATGAAGTTTCTACCATGATTAGTTTATTTACAGGGATAGTCAAAAAATTTCCTTATATTACGGCATTATGTGGAAAAATCGTTTTAATTAAATTTAACGATGTTACAGCCTGTAGAACATATTCAAATTTATATGCATTTACAAAGTGCACTAAAATATGCATTTTGTAAAGTATGTAGTGAAAAGGGCACTTACTATTCATTTGCAGGGTCAGACAGAAGAATTCCATTGCATAGAAATAAAGGGAGGAACAGTTTCCGACATATTTTAATTATGGTAAGCGATTTCATGTATAATCAAATTGATATATGTTGCTGAGGCTTAATGTAAGTTATTTCATGCATAATACGAAGTGCATAGCATTTACAGGGACACACAAAAAATTTCAAATATTATATATTCTATCCGAAGTACTGTATATCATGGATGATGACTGTTGCATGGATGAAATGCATTTTGAATTATGATATGTGCTTTTAAGTTTCGCTAAATGTATGCATATTAAATGGAGAGTATAAATGTTAATAGTATAAATAGTTAAATTTAGATATACAGGGTTACACAAAAGATCTCGGAAAGGTCACTGAATATGAGCATAATTTACTTAAAGGTGGTTTTTAAATAAAATATGCATTTTTATTTTGAACTGCATTTAGTAAACTAAGAAATGTTTGTAATATATATATATAAAATGATAAACAGGGTCCCGCAAAGAACTGGATACAAGGTTGTCTTCGGATGATAATTTCTGAAAATGTAATTTAGGTAGTAATAAGAAATATTTTTGCTTGAAATAAATTTTATAAAGGTACTTTCGTGTATTAAAGGCACTTGGAAAACTACAGGGCTGAACAAAAGAATTCAAGAATGTTTCTGTCTATTAGTATTAATCGCTGAAAGGAAAATTTTGACCAGCAAACAAATTAGCAACTAGGGATTATCAGAAGTTTTTTTACCATAAATTCGCGATAAAAAGTTAATTACACATGCTTTTCATCATCGAAATTTTTTGCTTGATTGATCAATTATTTCTTCTTTAAATGTTATGTGAACGAAGTCACGGGTAACTGCTAGTTTTTAAATAATTGAATGACATCGGAAAATAATAGCAGATTTATTACAATCTAAGTAAAAGTTTTTCTATACGTACATTATAAAAAACAAACTTTTATTCTGAAAATTGCGGTGAAAATACAATTTTTGTGGCTAAAAAAAAAAAAAAAAAAAAAATCGCAGCATTTTTCGGATGGCGTATTATAAAATGGTGTTTTTACATGCCTGTATTTATCAGCCGAATAAATCAGTAATTCACTTATATACTTTATTATTTTTATCGGAATCTTGCTGATTAATGCAGAAACTACGCGAGTAGAAAAATACATAATGTCCAAGCAACACCAGTTAAGAGTTGAAAGAACTACAGTGGAGCATCGTTTATACGACGCCGAAGGGACTACAAGAAAACGTCGTATAAACGATAACGACGTATAATCGATTTTCACTTCCAAAACTAGAATTAATTTTTTTTTTCATTTAATTTTAATGTTTAACGTGATGATTTGCATGAATTTGTAAAAAAAAAAAAAAAAAAAAAAAAAAAAAAAGGGAAGGGAATTAGAAAGCAATTTAAATATGCTTACCTTTATTTATGTTTCACCGAAAGGTTCCTCATTTGCAGTACATCATTTCCTTTCCATTTAAAGCTGAAAAACCCCGCGTGGCTAACTAAAAGTCGCCAATACTGATAAGAGATAAAAGGATACTCTAATAGTACACACACACAACCACATTAATTTAAATAAGCTTACCTTTATTTATGTTTCACCGAAAGGTTTCATTTGCAGTATATCATTTCCTTCCCATTTAAAGCTGAAACACCCCGCGTGGCCAACTAAAAGTCGCCAATACTGATAAGAGATAGAAGGATACTCTATTTGCAACTTAAAACAGGTCGGGGCTGACTATCCCTGAAAAAAGAATGACCCCTCCAAGTGTAATCTGTAACACGTAAGCTGATTTTTCAGATTAATCGAACTCAGCCCACATTTTTATAATGTAGAGTGCATTTAGACACGCTCTTTGGTGTCATTCATAGCTGCCAACTTCCGCTCGTTCGTAAAATATATAAAAAAATAAACAAAAATAAACCTATACAAAACCAAAAAATCGACGTATAAATGATTTTGGGCGTCGTATAAAAGATATATTTTACATTAAAATGAATAGGAATCAGTCGGGACCACATTAAAACGTCGTATAAATGTAAACGTCGTATAAGTGATCGTCGTATAAACGATGCTTTACTGTATATCCAAATTTTTATCTCTAGTTCTTAAAAAGTGTCAATTAGGGGTGATAAATCTCCGAGACATTGCGCTAACCGTGAAACGCGGCGCGCCGAAATTTCGACAACGAGCCGAACGCGAACAAAACAAAGAGAGACAAATTAAATGCGAGAGAACTAATTAAATTCGACAATAGCGTGGCATCGGATGGAAAAATAAACGGTATTAAAAAAGTCGATTCGGAGAGCGTGGTTCGGGTATCGTAACAGTCTCGTTAACAGAGACCTTGACAACGGACAGTGATACTCGGGATCCGAAATTAGAAACGGAGGTCACACGGACGGAGATAGAGGTGCTCGGATAAACGAAACTTATTTGTTGTTGCTACTGTTACTTCTTCTTCCAGCTTTGCCCGAGTGAAAAACTAGCTAAGACGATTATGAAACAAATGATCGTTCTCTTAACTTGTAACCAGGGTCTGATCATCGCTTAGCTACATTTCCACCACTCCCCCTCCCCCCCCCCCTTATTTTCGTTTTATTGAATTGCAGGGGCGAATTTCCATCACTTTTTGTTAATTTCGTTTTATTTATTTGTAGAATTGAATTACCAAAATTATTTTTCTTACAGAAATTTTTGCTTTATTTAATCAAAAATACTGTTTTCCCTCCTTTTTTCCTTAAAATTTTTCGTCTTATTCAAACAAGTAGACGAATTTCTATCACTTTTATTTTAAAGAAATTTTCATCTTATAGAACCACAGGGGCAAACTTCTACCGCTTTTTTTAAAGGAAATTTTCGTATTACTTAATCAAACGGGCGAGCTTCCATCACTTTTACCTTAAAGAAATTTCCTTAAAGATATTTTCGTCTTAAAAAATCACAGAGGCAAACGTCTATCACTTTTTTCTTGACAAAATTTTTCGTCTTATTTAATAAAACCAAATAGAATAATTTTCAACACTTTTATCTTAAAGAAATTTTCGTCTTGTAGAATCACAAAAGTCGATTTCTATCATTTTTTTTTCTTGAAAAAATTTTCGTCCTCTTAATTGCGTTATTTAATTAAGCAGATGAATTTTCATCACTTTTATTTTAAAGAAATTTTTGTCTTATAGAATCACAGAGGTAAACTTCTATTACTTTTTTCTTAAGTAAATCTTCATCTTATTTAATCAGACGAATTTCCATCACTTTTATCTTAAAAAAAAAAAAAAAAAAAAAAAAAAAAAAAAAAAAAAAAATTGGTTTTATAGAATCACAAAAGCAAACCTCTATCATATTTTTCTTAAGAAAATTTTTGTTTTATTTATTCAAACAGACGAATTTTTACCACTTTTATCTTAAAGAAAATTTTGTCTTATAGAATTACAGAGGATAACTTCTGACACATTTTTCTTAAGGAAATTTTTGCCTTTTTTTAATTAAAGAAAGAAAGTTCTGCCATCTTTTGTGTCACCATTGTCAAGTGATAAAAATAGCATATAACGTGATAAATATAATTTATTTTTCAAAAAATGGAAAATGCCATTTTATTTCAAATCACTTCAATAGTCAGTCTTTATACATTTACATTTAAAAATGAGTAAAAAAAAAATAAATGTGTCAGACAATTTCGTGTTCTTGAGAAAAGAATTTAAGAACCACTTTAAGTTGTAATCAGATTTCATTCAGGTACAGAAAAAATTTTGATGTGGCCAGACACTTCCTTTGATGTCTAGCCTTCTGGAGCTAACTACAGATCACAGGTCAGTGAGGAAACCCCTGACATGTTTATCACTGGCCCCTTTTTTAGTTAAGACATCTCCTGTTCTTTTGTTAATGACCACCTAATCTTAAAAAAAAAAAAAAAAAAAAAAAAAAAAAAAAAAAACAGAGAAATAATTAACGATTGTTTGAAGCAATTTTTGAAAATGGTGTCTGACTGCTTCGGACCATTACTAAACGCAAAATTTCAAATGTTCCACTTGAGATGCATTTGAATACTTAAGGGTGTTCTTAAATCAAAAAGGACAACTTTGTGACATAAGTTTGAATTTAATTTTGTTCGGAAATGCATGAAACTAACAGGTGTCGTTATTCAGAAACTGTCTAATTGCACTCAATTTTCTGTTTTTTTTTTTTTTTTTTTTTTTTTTTTACAAACGCAATTGATCTTTCATAACAAGCCTTTAAAGTTGACGTTTTTGAGCACATTTCCCGACGAAAGCAGAAACTTCGGTCGAAAAACAGGAGAAAAACGGGTGATCATGTGATCGAAATTGTTGATAACTCGATAGGTAATTTAATGATCATAAATGAAAAACTAAGTTCAATTCGAAATTGCTTCCATAGTCACGCCCTCCAATTTCTTATCTTTCTGTTAAAAAATGTATTTGTAAATGTGTCAAAACGTTTTGCGCTTGTTGAGCGGAGCAGTTGAGAACACCCTTAAGAGCTAAATTTTTCTTCCTGGACCATCCCGTGAATTCTCAATTGGAGAAACCTCCATCGGTAAAAATTCTTGAAAATTTCATAGGCAACTGACAATCGAATTGAAGTGTTGCACTGGCTGTATAAACAAAGGAGTATAAAATCGATCGCAACACACACATCGGATGGGAGTCCAGGAATCGACACCGGTGGACGCTGGGGAACAGCTGTTTTGATCAAGGACGCGGAAAGAGAAAACGTGCTTTGCTCTCACGGCTATTCGATTATTTCCCATTCAAATTCGATCAATGGAAGAAAAAGAGGAGAAAATTTGAATGGCTTGAAATTTGAATTTTTGATTTTAAAACCTACGCATTTAAGGGGATGGTTATAGGTTTTGGAAAAGAGCAAAAATAAGAATTTGGATTCTAAAACTTCTGTATTTAAGAGGATGATAGTCTTTGAAAAAGAAAAATAATAAGAATTTTAGACTTTAAAATTTATGAATTTAAGGCTGCTGGTCACTGACTTATTGAATTCCCCTCCGTAATATAAAGTCTATGGGCATTTGATGTATTCTTATGTTTAAAATATCTCAGGAATTTAATATTTTTAACTTCTTCTTTTCGAGATCTCTTCTTAAAGGATGTCACTTTTTTTCTTATTTTTCAAACTATTTCTAAAATTTATGCTTAATTTTATATGAAGTGTTAAAATTTTACTTCCAGTTCGCCAGTTTTTAACACATAAAATATTAAATTAAGCATACATTTCAGAATTATTTTGAAAACTAAGAAAAAATGTGACATCCTTTAAGAAGAGATCTCGAAAAGAAGAAGTTAAAAATATTAAATTCCTGAGGATATATTTTAAACATAAGAATGCATCAAACGCCCATAGATATCACATAACGGCGGGGAATTCGGATGCTGAATGACCAACTGCCTTAAGGAGAGGATATGCCCCGGAAAAGAGGAAATATAAGACTTAAAAAGGAAACTTCGAAAAAGAGCAAAAATACGAATTTTTCTCTTTGTCCTAAAAGGTATTGTGAAAGTTTTAAAAAATATAAATTCGACCTTACCATATACTAGCCGAAAAGTGGTGTTTTTACTTACCCATCATACGTAGTATAGGGTAAGTATTGCAATCGTTTTGAAAATCGAAAAATTTTTTATGTTTACATGTTATTTACATGTTTCAGATACTGGAGATTCCGAAAAACATATTTTTAGAAAAAAAAAAATTGTCGTCCGTCCATCTGTGTGTCTGTGTGTCTGTGTGTCTGTAACCGCTCTATCTCCCGAACAAATTGAGATAGAGACTTGAAACTTTGTATGTGCTTAATATGCAAGAATGGGACGAAGCCTATTCAATAACCTCGATTATCCAGAACTATTTTTTTTCGGACTCTCGAAAATTTCGTTCTGATGAAAGGTATACAAAAATTTTCGAAATGTTTTATTTTAAGGAGGGGGCGTAAAAGGCAATAAAATAACACAAATTTTGCATAAAGAACGAAGTCGATCGGATTATTAGTTGTCGAGATATTTGTAATCCTGTTTACCATGTTCCTCGATTTTTCATGACCCTGTATTTCATTCAATTTCAATTCAAAGATATATTTCAATTGGAAATGAGACGCTTAATCCGACGCAGTAAATTGTTAGTTAATATGATTATTATTTTTGGAGCTATAAGGATGCTTCTTTTACGCAATCCGGTACTACTGGCGTATTTTGGAGTTTTATATAATTTGTCGAAATCGGCTCATCAGCAATTCATTGATAGAGCATTACTATGTATATTAAAACTATTTAAATATGCATTTAAACTTTACTTTGGAATTACGAAGCATTTTATAAATAGTTTACATGCGTTTTATTTTCATATTTTATATTATGCGTATCCATGATGGGTAAGTATTACGGTGGTCCCCCAACGACTAGTTTCCCTTTGTATAAGTGTTATTATTGGGAATAATAATCATATAATATATATGTGAAATGCATTTTTCACATAAACATCTTTTCCGCAGTCTTATACAGCTTTAAAATGTTCACGTGGTTAAGTTTAACTTTAGAATTCACACTATCTCTAAAATACAATCTTGATTCACGTACAGTGTGATCTCTCTCTCTATTTTTTTTTAATACAATTTTAAACAGTTATTTAAAATAAGACAAAAATTGTCATGAAACAATTTTACTTAAATAACGCTTCAGATGACGACAGAGTGTATTGCTAATTATAGGGCCTTGAAGCTTATTTGTCGTTGTGAAGTCACCTAGCCTCAGTGTATTTTTCTATCAGTGTAAAATTAACTTAAGATTTAATAAAAATTAATATAAAGAACATATATACTGAATTACTCAACTGACAAATGCAGCCGTATAAAAAAAGCCATCATTTTCATATAAATTCTTTATTTTTAATTTAAGTTACAATGAGCAACCTTTTATCTTGAAAAACAATGCACTCATTTTTTAAAAATAGGTATTAATTTTGTTGAGATAATTAAAAAATTTCACGAAAAAGAATATTTTTTTATAGTGTGTCACTCTATGAGACTAAATAATAGAAAGTAAAAAAAATAAAGTAAATTTTAATAAATTATACTTTAGTAGAAAACTTGTTTGCAGTCATTACTTTTTAAAATAAGGTGTAATTAACTGCATTTTTGATAAAGTATAGTTGTAGCTCGCAATAAAATTAATCTTTTTTTTTTTTCCCCCATTTATAAAAACTTATCATTGCTGTTAGTCATCTGTAATCTAAACCGCCTTTTTTATGTTTACAGTAGACCAGGAGACACCTCGTCAAGTTGAGGGTGAAATTCCAGGATTAATTAAAAATCGATTACCATATTAAAATGCAACTGGTCGCCAAGTCATATCTTGGTGGAAATGTTTGCCATTGTATTTTTCTGCTACCAGCCCTCCCTATTTTCATATCTTTGGATGCAGGAAAACACAATGATAAACTTACAAGTCAACCACTATAATCGGGTCAGCAGGCGGTTTTCTGAAGATATGATTTGGCTGACCAGTCGCCATCTTAATATGCGAATCGAGTTCTGTCTGATGCTGGAATTTTAGCTATCAACTTGATGGGTGGTGATCTGAATTTTCAGTTTAACTACAGATATACTAGTCAAATTTTGTTACTATCACTAGAGATTTCGGACTGGGTTGTTAATATTAAATATTGTAATCCTGTACATAAAGTTTAGTATAAGAAGCAGTATTCTGAGAGTTAATCCAGCCTTTTATGTATTTTTCATTCAAGTGGTCTCAGCAACTGCTTACAGTAATTACGCGGCAAATTTCCTGATAAAGGCTAAAAAACATAATTTTTTTTTCAGCCCAGATAGGATAACAAACATCAGAAATGGTTTTGATTGAAAAGAAGCTTACTGAATTTTCTAGAATTTTGCGAGTAAACTTTATCGCTCTTAGATATCTTATGGATAGAATGAATTCTTGTAGAAACTGGAAATTGAGTTAAAGATACGATTTGCACGTGAGCTTTTGGAAGTTTTTTTTTTCTTACTTTTTTGGTA
Source organism: Maratus speculifer (assembly GCA_964019185.1). NCBI lineage: Eukaryota > Metazoa > Arthropoda > Arachnida > Araneae > Salticidae > Maratus > Maratus speculifer. The sequence goes on along the minus strand of OZ025292.1, from coordinate 9,666,916 downwards.
ATATTAGAAATTTTGAACACATTCCATTTTACAATTGAGTCACATGATGATTTCAAAACGGAATGTTTTGAATCTTAATATTTCCTGATTTGGTTCAATTACAATAAAATATTTTGGATCGGCTCCGTATCCTTATGCTGGCTGTTCTTAAATCAGAAAAGGCAAATTTATGACGTAAGTTTTAATTTATTTTCGTCAACGCTTTTCTGAAACTAGCAGGTATTGTTGTTCAAAAACTCTCTAATCGCATTCATTTTTTGCAAACACAATAGATCTTTTAAAAAATCATGTCAAAGTGGGCGTTTTGAACCGATTTCCACGCGAAATGGAAAACTCAGTTCCATTCCAAATTGTTTCCATAGTCAGGCTTGCGAATTTTAGAGCTTTCCGTAAAAAAAGGAATTTGTAAATGTGTCAAAACGTTTTGCGCTTGCTGAGCTGAGCAGTTAGGAACAAACAGCCTTAAAAAATTACCGTCTTCGGTTCGGTACCAAAGGAATTAATCATATCGAAATATGAACACTTTTGTCATTGCAAACTATCATCGTGCTAAAGTATTACATTCTAATGTTATTGTAGCCCCACCAGTGGCCGAGAGGTTCTGCCTCCGAAATTGGTAGACGGCAGGTGCTGGATTCGAGCCCAATCTTGACCGTCGTCCTAACCGTTCGAAGTTTTCAGTGATTTTCTTCGAACCTTGGATTTCCTTGCGCAAATATTAGTTAGGTTTCCTTAGAAAGACCTTCATCCCCCTCCCTTTAGGGCCATATTCCAAGTGCAGATAATTGGCCTTCATAAACGTAAATAAACACACAAACTAATATTACCGAAGACTTTCATAATTTTACTAATTCTCCTTTCAATCTGTATGAGAATGTTAGTTTCAAAATTCGCTCTATCCAAAAACTCAAATTTTAGAAAATTATGAGAAACATCTAACTGCGTCCATTGGTTTTCAATGTAAACCAAGATTTAACAATGCCAGAAATACAGGATAAAACTAGTCTTTTTTAGCAGATTGCTCTGTTTTTTTCGATACAGGTTTACCAATAAATTACCAATAAAATTGATTTAAGGAGAAAACACGATTTTTTAAATTCGGGATAGGTCGAATTTTAAAATATATATCCTCATACACCGTATGGCCAAAGGTGACAGGTCACTTGCGATTTTAGACATTTTGTTAATTATCCAGAAAAATACATGAGGAATTATCCCGAAACTCTAAAAGTTTGTATACATAATAGTAGAGGTCATTACATTTGCGTGAAGATTTTTCCCCTAAACGCCATAGAGGACTGTCAACAAATTGAAATAGAACGATTATGTTTTGGGCAATCTTGTCAAAACTAATGTAGCAAAAGCGTTCAAATTGTAGATGATGATAAGTGGCTGATTGTAATAAATTGCGTTCCTTTTTATGACGATAGCAAGTATACTGGTAGAGAATTTAAGGTTTTTATAAAAACAGTTCCAAACATTTCCAAGGTTTTTGCTTAAAATTTGCAGAGTTCTTTATATAAAGTAATGTTTTTTTTTTTTTTTTTGAAAATGTGATAAACAACATTGTACACAATACCCTGTCATCAGAATTAGAAAATAATAAAAATTGTATGAATAATGAGCAGGTTTACTAAATAATTTTTCATTGAGCACGTGAGAAGACTATCAAAATTTCATTTGCATATGAATTGTGTTAGCTAAATGTATGTATAACGCAACTTTTGTGGAAGTCTCAAAAACATAGATTTAAAATTCTGTAAGTGATCGTCTATAAAATAAGCACAAAATCCGTTGTTCCCAAAATGAAGCAAAAAAAGAGGGGTTGTATATAAATATAGTAGTAGGTGTCGTATTGTGCATTCTATATTGACACTAATCAATGGAAAAATGGATACAGCCCCTCATATTTTTTCTTTTGGTGTTTTGTTTTGTCATCCATATTCTCATTGAAAGCAATTTATTGGTATATAGCAAGAATATTCATAATTCGTTATCATCCATTTAGAAAAAAATAAAGTGTGGCTTTTCTCCGTTAAAGGGATGTTCAGCGGTTTAATCTGACGTTCAACTTGTAAAAACAACTAAATTGGGATATTTTTAATTTAAAATGCATAAAATGAACAAACATTGCCGCGATCGGGAATCCTGAGCCGATTCGATAAAACCTGAAAACCGTTTTGTTAATGACTGCCGTTTAAGTCATTCGTCACAATGTGTGGCGGTCAACATGCTAATGTAATGCCCAATACTGGAGCAATATTTGGCTTTGTGTTAAAAGTACGTCATTTGAAGTATCAATAATTTTTTGCCATTGGAATTATGAATTTAGAATTTAGTCATTTTATAGGAGAGATATCTTTCTATCCAATTAATTTCATTCCTGATTCCCAGTAACTGTTTTTAAATAAAACTTTCGATGAGTCATGATTCAAAGTCCCTGAACTTGCTTCTTTCAGCTGGTTGCTCGTGCGAACTATTTCCAAACCTGAAACGTATAAACTCGTCTTCTTTTTTTTCGAAGAACATCGAAACTGAACATTCGCATATGGAAATATGAGAATGGTGAGGTAGAGACGTGTTCCAGCAAAAATAAAAATCACTGAATCCCGCGCGCACCTGTTGACAGTTTTCCTGTTTATCTTTGTTTACATAAAACAAACAAAACAAACAGTTAACAACACTTTTGGGGAATATTATCTTTCAAGGCCAGCAGTTAAAATCGGTAACCTTGTCAGAATCGGTTCTTGTTTTCTTCTCTGTGTTTTTTTAATCTTTTGGAAAAACGATCGATAAAACGTGTGTTTTGTGCTGACTCATGCACAACACAAAAGTGCACAGCGAAAGTTATACAGATTTTGCCCAAGTTGGTTTCTATTTACCAAAAAAAAAAAAAAGAGCTGAATTGCACTATCTCGTGGGGGCGAGGGGAGGAGAGGAGATAACGGAGATCCGATAAACTGGACACATGAAAGATAATAATCGAAACACAGGTGAGGATCGAATTGAATTGTCGAAGTCACGTACTGAAAAAGAAAGTTTTTCACCCTGTTTTTCAAAAACTAGAATGAATCGATAGGAATTCGAGAATCGTTTGATTCTTTCCAGATTATACCCAGGCTCTGACTATCGCACGGGCACCCAGGGGCGGTGCCCTGGGCACGAAATTTCTGAGGGGCACAAACTTTTTCATAATTTTATCTAAATTTTCATCTTAAAAGTCATAATTGTAAATAAATAAAAAAAAATGGTGTTTGAGGTATTAATAAGATGAAATGACAAAAACATATCATAATAGATAATACATAGTTAAAAGTGCATTCCAATAAGTAATAATTTAAAAAATGTTTTGTTTTTATCCAAGAACTGTTTTTTTTTTTAATTTTTCAGAAAATTTATTTTTTGAGTTGACACTTTCCAAATAAGTGATAAATGTGTTGAAAGAAAAAAAAACTATTATCGGTAAATTAACTACTCTAAGGAGGCACAAAAAATATAAAGTGCCCTGGGCACAAAAACTTATTAGTACCTAATTTTTCCTATAGGTCCAGGGCCCGCTTAAGATTTAGAAGTGGGTGAAGCCTGGCATCACACAAAGATCCCTTCTATTACTCTAACATTTGATATTTTACTTACTAAATCCATTTTTTTACACTTAAATAATTTTAAATTTTACTATCAAAGTTAAAAAAAACCAACACTTTTAATATTAAACTAAAACTAAATGAAAAGGTATTTTATTATACTCATAATTATAACTAACTAATTAATTTTGTAAATGAAAGATACGGAACTACAACTGAGCTTCAAAATATCTTTTGCGATTTGCAAATTACAAATTAGTAAGAACAAAAAAAAAAAAAAAAAAAAAAAAAATCTCGTAGGATAAAAACACGCATTTTTCTCTCTAGAAATTGGTTTTGAAAAGTAAATTTGGGGGGGCTCCTTTGTAATTATTCTGGCACAGGTTTCATGGCCATATTCCGTAAACAGGTCCTGTATAGGTCTTTCGAGAGAAATAAAATCTAAGTTTCTGTAATGTTATAAAAAAGTTTAAAATATTTTGAAGCTTGGACCAAGACATTTTCTTCCTGCACTCATTAAACAATAATCTGATAGGGGAGATAGGAGCACATGTGGAAAGTTCACATAAATATAGCTTTTTCTCATAAATGAGTTGATTTCTATAAGCAAAAGCTACTCAATATAATAAATGGGACCTTTTTTACGTATGGTAATTTTTCTAAAATCTCCTTTATAGTTTTTCTTACTATTTTAATCAGTTTTATGAACTCAAATATTGTTGACATGTGCCCCAACCATGGTATAGTTGTGAACACAAGGAAAAATATCCTTTCACATGCTTTTTATTTTCTTATTCATTTGTCAACATAATGAATAGGTATATATTATCTATATTAAATTCACCATAAGGAAAAAAAATGTTTTCCCTAGTTTCTGGGTGATATGTTTATGAAAAAGATAATAAAATGAAAATAAGTACATTAGGGGAGGAACGAGGGGGGGGGGAGGGGCTTAGACGATTGATTAAATATTGTTGCAATAAAAAAAAAGAAGTAAATTTGAAAAGAAAAATTAAAGTCTCAAAATTTTGCTTAGGGGATTTTGTTTAGGAGAATTTTAGGGAGGGGGCATTTAGATAATATTTATCGGAAATCTGCCAAAATAGGAAAGATTCTCGCTCCTGTATTTGCCTTATTTACTTCTAAATTAATGATAAAAAATATTTTTTAATGATTTTTTTTTCTTTTAAATATTGATTATAAGTTCCCCCACAAATTTAACTTTTTTGCTATTTAATGAGGAAGAGAGTAACTTGCAAGCGGGATTTTATGGTAATTATCAGTTAAAAAAACTTACTTTCGTAGTATATTATTGTTATTTATCTCCATCCAAAGCTTCATTATGCATTGTTGTTTCACAGATGGAAGGAAGCTATCATTAAAAATTTGGAACAAATAAATAGAACAATTTTCAAAGTTGTCGAACTACTTTTTGTATTAGCGTTGCATAAGAAATATTGTTGAAAACCGTTTAATAAAATAATAGTAACACTTATTGAATTTTAGAAAACATTAAATTCATTTAAATTACAATTGAATGCAAACGAACTTGTTGCTCTTTTGCACTTGCTGACAGATGTGTTTGTAAAGAGTTTCAATACAATTCAATTATATTGCGGAAATGTCTTCTGTTTCAAGAAAATTATAGATATTGGAACTGACATTATTTCTTACGAAGTTAACTTAAAGAAACAGAATCACAGAATGATTATTGGAGTACTGATTGGTGAACTGTTCATATTTGCCCCAACTACTTTGTTCACAAGTGTTCCACTGTTTGAATTAAATTGATAAATAATTAATATTTCTCAATTTTATAAGAAAAAATAATTTTATCAGAAACATTTATTAGTATTCACAGTATATATTAAAACATTAAAATTAAAATAAATGAATAAATAAGTAAATTTTTTTGCTTATCAAGTTAGAACTGAGGTTCTACTTTTAAGATACCTGTCTATCAAACAGTGTTTTTGCTACTGAGAGCATCAAACATTTTATACTATACGTCTCCAGGTACTACCATCTTTGATATTTAAAAAAAAAAAAACATCCAATAACTAGTGAAAAATTGCGACATTCACATCTGCCCTATGTTCACATGTGCTTTAATCTTCTCCTCAGCTTGTCACAGAAGGAGGGAAAAATAATTTTAAAAAAAGGTTTGTCAAAGTGGTCGCAAATTCTTTCGCTAATGTTAATCTTTAATTGACCAATGACCAATGCAGAGTTCTAGAATTCCCATGGAAGTCGCGATGCTTGCGTTTACTTCTCTTCGGATTCGATGAGTCGATTCAGGAATGCATAGATGGATTAGCAGGATAGTTTAACAAAGTTCTTGCAGGGGCAATGGTTGACGTATCAAGCAAACATTCGGGGAAGGGGGATAGGCCAACAGGGCAATACAATTAATATACAGGGTGATTCAGCTCGTCGGTGACAAACTTTAAGGATCGATAGAGCACACCTAGACGAACATTTTTGAATAGGGAATGTAGGGTCCCTGACGCGATGGTAAGGCGCTAGGCGCTTTCGAAAATTTGGGTGCCGAAATTCGAAACGTCATAAAAACTAGGGAAATGGTTAGATTTTCTTGCTTGTTGCGTCGAAATGATTCTGTTTGTTTAGACTTTCTTCAGTACCAATTTGATAAGCGTATCTCTTAAAACATGGATAGGGGGCGCTGCAGACTTTGGAGAGCTAGACAACAACTTTAAGCCCGTTATTTTGATAATTTAACACATGCTCGCCAAAGTTTATACTCTAACTTAAAGTTTGAACCCAAAAGTAGAGCCCTGCAAAAAGCGTAAGAGCCGGAATAAAATGTCAAAGTACAGGGTGGTCAAAACTCGAAGGCTCCTAAGAGATAAACAAACAGATTTCTTGACTTATGGCATGCATTTTCATGATTCTGTTTGCTGGGGCTCTCTGAAACTCAGTTGAACGGTACAAAAAGAAACATCGATAGGGGGCGCTTTGGGCAAAAAACATAATTCGTTGACATTTCGGATGCTAACTGGAAACGGGGCGCTACGATCAGTTAGTAATTATGAAAACACATTTTCTACCTCTGCTCAACACTTCTGAATAAATTTAGACCAAAAACATCAATGATACTGGAAATTTATTTACAAAAAATAACACTACAGAAGATGCTCGAAATTTCGACCTTGGGCCATGATGCAGGCTTCGCACCTCCGTCGCATTGAGGAGTGTGTGTTTCCAACAATGCCAGGAGTATCTCTGATCTGCCCTGCAGCTGCCACAATGCGCGCCACAAGTTCTTCAGCACTGCTGACAGGTGTATGGTATACCTCGGCCTTCAGGTAACCCCAAAGGAAGAAATCCAAGCAGGTGAGGTCTGGTGATCGGGCAGGCCAGTGAACTGGACCCCCACGCCCGATCCACCACTGGCCATACCTTGCGTTTAGATGGAGACGCACGTCGTTCGTGTAATGGGCCGGAGCTCCATCGTGCTGGAACCACATCTGGCGACGCGAACCTTCGGGTACGTGCGCCTCCTCCAGAAGCTGCGGCAGCACTTGATCCAGGAAAATCAGGTAATTTCCACCTGTCAGCCGTTCAGGTAACAAATAAGGGCCAATGAGGCAATCCCCCAGAATGCCGGCCCACACATTTACTGAGAAACGCTCCTGGGCTGCTCGGCGTCTGGTTTCATGTGGATTTTCATCACACCACACATGACTGTTGTGGGCGTTCCACATTCCCTCCCGGCTGAAGGTGGACTCGTCCGTAAACAAAATGCTGTTTACAAAACGGGGATCCCTGGATCTCATCGCCAAGTACCATCTTGAGAATTCCACTCGAGGGCCAAAATTCTGCTCTCTGAGCAACTGCACCCGCTGGATGTGGTAGGGGTGCAGATTCCGGGAACGTAAGATGCGCCACGCAGTTGCTTGCGAAATGCCAACATGTCTGGCGATATCTCTCGTGCTAAGACCTGGGTTGTCCTCAACCAGGTTAAGCACAGCCTCTTCGTTGTCGGGGGTGCTCACTGATCGCTCCCGTTCAGGCCTGCCTCCGTCGAAAGATCCCGTTGTGGACAACCTCTGGTGTACTCGAGCGAAGAAGGCATGGCAGGGGATTTGCCTGTTGGGGTAACGCTCGGCGTACAACCGCTGAGCGGCTCGTCCATTACAACCAGCAGCGCCATACGCCAAATGCATGTCAGCCAATTCAGAGTTTGTGTACCGTTCCATCCTACTACCGATCTGCAGACAAGTAACCCGAAGCTTAAGTAGGTACCGCACGTTCAAAAGACGTGTCTGCGCATACAACTACGTCATCTCGCGTTGTCGTCTACGCATTACGTATCTTTTGCATATCGATATGGTACGATATCTTTTGCATAAATCAGCAAAAAGCACCTTATGTAAATTTTATTGCGCGCATTGTGCATGATTGAAACCAGCTATGTGTGTTAAAAAAAACAAACAAACTGCAGTTTTAATAGCTTCTTATGATAAGTAAATTACTCTCTTGTTTTGTTTCTAACTGATCGTAGCGCCCCGTTTCCAGTTAGCGTCCGAAATGTCAACGAATTATGTTTTTTGCCCAAAGCGCCCCCTATCGATGTTTCTTTTTGTACCGTTCAACTGAGTTTCAGAGAGCCCCAGCAAACAGAATCATGAAAATGCATGCCATAAGTCAAGAAATCTGTTTGTTTATCTCTTAGGAGCCTTCGAGTTTCGACCACCCTGTACTTTGACATTTTATTCCGGCTCTTACGCTTTTTGCAGGGCTCTACTTTTGGGTTCAAACTTTAAGTTAGAGTATAAACTTTGGCGAGCATGTGTTAAATTATCAAAATAACGGGCTTAAAGTTGTTGTCTAGCTCTCCAAAGTCTGCAGCGCCCCCTATCCATGTTTTAAGAGATACGCTTATCAAATTGGTACTGAAGAAAGTCTAAACAAACAGAATCATTTCGACGCAACAAGCAAGAAAATCTAACCATTTCCCTAGTTTTTATGACGTTTCGAATTTCGGCACCCAAATTTTCGAAAGCGCCTAGCGCCTTACCATCGCGTCAGGGACCCTACATTCCCTATTCAAAAATGTTCGTCTAGGTGTGCTCTATCGATCCTTAAAGTTTGTCACCGACGAGCTGAATCACCCTGTATATAGAAGTATAAATTAAAAGCAAAATAATAAAACGACGATTAAATAATAAAATGTAATTAATAAAAAGAAGGTGAATTAGTACCGGTGCCAAATGCAAGGGCTGGATGACATTAATCAGAATAAGCAATAAATAAATAAGAAAGATTGCCAGGAAAGAAAAAAAATAATTTTGAATTTAGAGTTCCCTCAACGGTCGCATTGAGGTGGCTCTCGCCTCCTTCTTTTGGAAGGGGGTGCGAAGCCGTCATCTCGACTTAGGATGACAAGTTGTCTTTGGTGTGACAAAAATTGTCGCATAACTACTGTGACACAGTGAAGCAGTCTCTGATACTACTAGATCAGAGCATGGAATGGATAGTAGGTTCGATTCACGGCTAGGATACTGTTTCTCTTACTAAACTTTACGTATAGGGTAATTATGATTGAAACTTATCTATCGATAGTACTAAAACACCAAACAAAACAAAATTTTACTGGCATCTAGGATTAAACTATGAAATTTATAAGTCATATGAAAACTGAATAAAGCTGTGGGATATGAGACCGCCAACACTAGTTAAAGCATAAACATAAAGGTGTGGAATGAATTCGTATTTTTGAAATATTTCCGCAAAAATCAGGTCTCTTGTTTTCAATAATTCCAATAAAGACACAGTTACATTTTTCGAACAAATGTGACACACTGTAGTCAACAAATCATCAAAACTTTTTTTTATTGTTATTTTACTATAAAAACGTAAATGTGTTAGTTTTATGTAAAACTTAACAATAAAGAAAAAAAATAATAAAAAAATGTAGGCAAAAAATATTATATTTGACAAAAAATATATACATTATTTCAAATGACTCAGATATAGTTATCAAACAAATCTGACACATTGGGGTTTACAAAAACTACAAAGCCCTTTTTTATTATTGATAAAAACTTTGTTAGTTTTATATAAACTAAACTATTAAAAAATTTTTTTAAAGAAAAAGAAAAAATCATACGATGTAAAAACTCCATTAAGACTTTACTTCAGTCAAGCGAAATTAAAAATCGCTCACTATGTTCACATGTGCATCGATCGCCAAAATTTAATAATCAAATAGGTATTTCGGTCACATTTCATTATTATTATTATTATTATTATTATTATTATTATTATTATTATTATTATTATTTTCTTTATTTTCTTTCTTTCTTTCTTTATTTTTTAGCTGATGTCAATTTGTACAAAAGTCGTTTTTTGCTTTTTTTTTTAGCTCACAGGCTATCATAGCCTGAGAGCTTATGTGCCCGTCCGTTCTGTATGTACGTTCGTACGCTCGTGCGTAACGCGATAACTCATGATAAAAATATCCGATCCACTTGAAATTTTGTATGTAGGTATATCCTGACAAGGCGCTTCCCTGATTAGTTTTTGGAGTTCATTCGATATGTATAAGAGGGGGAACGGAGGGGGGTGGATGCCCCTCCCCTTAGTTGATATAAATGTGATTTTCATGCAGAATTAAGTTTTCGTTCAAAATTTAGATTAGGATCATTCTGATGAGGCGATTCCATGACTGTTATTAGGTGTTCATTGAATAAGTATAAATAGGGGGAACATGGGTTCTAATGCCCCCCCCCCTTAATTTATATAAATGGGTTTTTCAAGCAGAATTTCCAGATTTCGTTCAAATCTCTGAATAGTTTTGGAAATTTAATGGTTAAGTATAAAAAAGGGGGATAACTCCTCTTAAATTATATAAATGCTAAATGGGTTTTTATTAAGAATTATCTCATTTGCTCTGAATTTTGGATATAGATTTTTTATATGATAAAGCATGTCTTTGATAGTATAGGAGGTTCAATGATTAAGTATAAAAAAGGGGGAAAGGGGAGAGCTGTTTCCCCTTCTTAATTTTTTTTCGAACGGAATTAAACCTTGAAAATATAAGGCTTTAATGTACAATTAGTATTTGTAGCCTGTGAGCTCAATGCCATCAGTTTAACTTTGCAGTATTCTTTATTTATTTTATTCACAGATATTTTAATGAGAACATTTTTATTTCCAGAACCTGTTTCAAAAAAGGATGGGCTGCTTACGACAGAAGTAACTAGATATTAAGAAACTTCTCATGCTATCCTATAACCTAGCAGTCTTCAATGACTGCTTGAGTGGCGCCTGAGATGCCTTGATCAAGAAGGGTGCTTTCTAGGTCAACAACCGAGTACCGAACTTCAATTTGGATACAGCCCCTTGTTTTAAAATAATTAATTTCTCGAAAATTTATGGCACGAATTGCATGAAAATTTGTTTATAGGCTAATTGAATGATGTAGAGTTCATTTATGCTGTCAGTATTGAGTACTGCTTCTGGAAAAAAAAAAAAAAAGTTAGGGCAAGTTTTAGTATGTAGATGACTTCCTACAATGATGAATCGTTTGGTATCAGTAATTTTACTGTACGATAATTCTTTGTACAGTTAGTAGGGGGTGTTTACTTTTTTTCCCCCATGACTGTACATGTATTTAAAAATAAAAAAATTGCTTTGTTTTTTTCATGTTTAAATATTTTTAAAAAGGACCGCTTGGCAGCTAATGAGTGGGAGTGTATGGTAATAATAATAATAGTAATAAAATTCGCAAAAGAAAAAAAAAAAAAAAGGGAAAGAAAGGAAAAAGAAAAAAGAAAAAAAGAAAGAAAAAAAGAAAAAAGAAAGAAAAAAAAGAAAGAAAAAGGCGCAGAGGGGCAGTGATGAGCACGAGAACTCATCGTAGACTTGACCTGGAACAATGAAAGAAATGTACAACAATAAGCTGTTTTTTGTGCAGTTCTAAAATCTAAAATTTTTGTTAGGCAATCGAAAATTTCCCTTCAGCAATTTCCATCAATAAGTGGAAATATACTCGAATTATCTTGTGCAACAATATTTATCATATTTATAATTTACACTCATTCAGTATTAGACAAAAAATTAGTTAAATTTAAAAACGCTTATCACGATTGGAAATGTACTTCCAGTAATTATTGCTAAGACACTGTATTGTCAACGGATTCTTTTATGTGTCCCTATAAAGGAATGACGCATAAGCTATTTTCTACAGTCAATTCTTTATTGTGCAAAATTGCGATGTATATCAATTTCACTGTGTTTTAACATCGCCAAAATATTCTGCAAACATTTTTCTTCCATAAACCATAATGCAGCGGAATACTTTTGATTGTCCCGGTAATTAAACTATACATCCTATTTTCGTAAAATTTCCATAAAATTTTCTTGAGTTCCCCTGTAAACGAACTGTAAACGCTACATACATTATCTTCAATATCGGACATTCTATGTTAAACCTCAATAATTTCATATGTGAAGTGGAAGTGCTTGAAAGTGTGTCAAGCGGTGGCATGATAACGCATCTTAGGCTTGACTCAGCAGAACAATAACAAAATTGTAGTTATATTTTAGTCTAGAAGCTAGAGAAATACACAGGCATTTTTTTTTTTAAATGTGCATTTTTAGCGAATGGCATCGAATCATATTAAAATGTAAATATTTAAATAAAAATGTCGTTACATGAAACGACACTGAAAAAGTGGAGTGGCAATTAAACAATAAAATAAAAAATTAAATAATAAAAGTCATTATTTTCTGTCAGTTGTACATAATTATTTACAAGATAGTTAATTTTAGACAACCTGAAAATCAGTTTTCGCTGTCATTAACGTTGATGTTTTTTTTAAGAAAAGTGTCTAGTTAAATCATCTATGGCATTGAGCTCACAGATTATTTTCACTAACTGTATATCACACTAACTGCCTTATTTTTTTCAAGGAATAATACTCTTCGAAACACAAATTAAAAGGGGGGTTAGATTCCCCATTTCTTTCCTTTTTTAGCACTTTCCAACAAAGTTGAAAAGTGCTTATGCATTCGGTTTGTCTGTCCGTCTGTCCGTCTGTCCGCGCTCTAACTCCCGTAAATATACTCGGATTGCTATGAAATTTTTATACGTTATTGAGGTTTAACCTAGCACGAACCCTATTGAAAATGAAGTACCTACCATGATTAATTTATCTACAGGGCGAATCAAAAGTTCCCCATTACATTACGGCCTATGGGGAAAAATCGTTAATATACTCGGATTGCCATGGAATTTTAGGACGTTATTGAGGTTTACCCTAGCACGATCCCTACAAAAAATGAAGTATCTACCATGATTAATTTATCTACAGAGAGAATCAAAAGTTTCCCATTACATTGCGGTCTATGGGGAAAAATCGTTAATATACTCGGATTGCTATGAAATTTTAGGACGTTATTGACGTTTACCCTAGCACAAGTCCTATCGGAAATGAAGTTTCTACCATGATTAGTTTATCTACAGGGCGAATCAAAAGTTTCCTATTACATTATGGCCTATGGGAAAAATCGTTTCAAAGGAATTTTAAAGATGTTATACCCTGTCAAACATATTAAAATATGCATTCTATAAAATATAAGGTGAAAATGTAGCTATTATTCATTTACAGGGCTACACAAAAGAATTCCATTAGATAATGGTAAAAGGAGGAATTGTGTGTGACATATTTTAAGTATATTAAGCTTTTTCATGTATAATAAAATTGATATATGTCACTGAAGCTTAGTATAAATTATACGCTACTGTCTTGCATAATATGAAGTACATAGCATTTACAGGGCTATACAAAAGATTTCAAATAGTATATTCTTTCTGAAGTACCGTATATGTCCGATGATGGCTGATGGAGGGATGAAATGCATTTTAATCATGATATTCGCGTTTGTAATTTCGCTAAATATATGCACATTATATGGTGTGTATAAATGTTAAAGTTGATATACAGGGCTACCCAAAAGAGCTCACGAACGTTACTGAATATGAGCGTAATTTATTTAAACGTGGTTCTTAAATAAGCTATGCATTTTTACGCTGAGCTGCATTCAATTTACTAAGAAATGTTTGCAGAATAAAGATAAAGGGATATACAGGGCCACGCAAAGAATTCGGTACATGGACGCCTATGAATGATAATTTATGAGAATGTGATTTCATTTGTTTTAAAAGTGTTTTAGTTTACAATAAATTTTAGCCTAATGCTGACGTGTAATAAAGATACAATGTAAACTACAGGATTGAACAAAAGTATCCAAGTATGCTTCCATCTAATAGTATGAATTGCTGAAAAAGAAATTTCAAGCTACTGGGTAATTTCTTGCTAAGCTAAATTTTCCCATTATATGAACTGACATATGAAATACAGGGCTGTTCTAAAGTACTGGAATACATATTTGGGTATATTTGGCTATACACTATTATTTCCCTAAACAACAAAGTTTTGTTAAAGATTTCATTAAGTGTTGGAAAGTGCTTCATAATCTATGCTTAACGCATGTTTTTTCTTACTTGTTATACTTAATCATTAAACCCCCAAAACTAATCAGGAATACACCTTATCATAATGGACCTATACCCAAAATTCAAAGCAAATCGGTTAATTCTGCATAAAAGCGCATTTATTTAACTTATGTTACATTATGGGATGGCGGACTCACTATACGGGAGACTTGTTTCACTTTATATTATACAAAAATATTTTTTAAGAAAATAAAATCGGTTTAAAAAAATAACTTCATGCTACACGCTTTAGTTATTGTAAAATATTTTTTTGATTATATTATGCTTAAAGAAAACTATTTAAACTAAATCACAAATCACAAATGATTTTTTTTTCTTTAACAGGAATATGTTTGAGAAGCTGTAATTGTACGCGAGGGAAAATGAAATTTCAACATTTAAGACAGTATTTAGTCAGAGACAGGTTCCGCTTTCACAAGATTTCAGATATTAATGTATCTGAACATAGCAGCCTATGCCCCGTTTTTTGTGCCCCCTTGTCCTACTTTCTGTGACACCAACCTGGCAACACTAGCTTCTACATAGCCACCACACTTCATCTCACTGTATTCACTCGGTAAAGCTAGTCTACATACCTTCCTAAAAGTTTTAGATCACTGCTATGTTCTTTTGCAGCCGCATGAGCATTTAAGGGAAGATAAAACTGTGCGCAATCCTATGGGAAATACATGAGCTGTAAGACCCGTTTCTCGGAAACTACCTGATCGATTTTGATGAAATTTGAAATCCAATTTTCATCGGATTATACTCAAGGAACATGGAGACAGTTTTTTTCAGCAACTTAAACTTTCTATTTTAGAGCAATGATAATTTTTCAAAATTATTTTTTTGAAACTAATTAATTTTTTAAAACTGTTCCCGCTACAATTTATCTTATATAATCTACGATTAAAATTTTTTCATTTAAATTGCGCGAGTACTTTAGGAATTAATAAAATTTTTAGCTGGGAAAAAAAAAAAAAAAAAAAAAACATTTTTTTGAAGAGCTAAAAATTTTAAACACTTATAACTTGTGTGAAGTTCTTACACATTTTTATCAAACAATATTTGTTTTGACAAAATACTGTGACTGTAATAGTGCTATTACACGTAAAAATTGCAAGCAACAAAAATCGCCTGCGTTTTTTCATTTTCTAAGCATTTCATTGGCTGTTCCGGAAGAGACTTTACCATCATTTGGATTTCCAAGCATTTGATTGGATCTTACTGGCGACTCGCTTCATTCCAGGCTTCAAAGACGCTCCGACACAAGAGAATCGCGCACTCTACAAGTGACTCCCCTAGTCCCATAGGATAACATGGAGACGCCTGGAATTTTGACTCCTCGTGTAATAGCACGATCACTGTCAAAAGCATATAATAAAACTCTTCATATGATAAACTCATTCAACAGACGTATTGCAAGGATTTTAAGCCTGAAATCAGGGCTTTTGATCCCGTTACCTATATTTATAGATTTCCTTCGCAGGATATGGAACTTTTTTTTTTTTTTTTCATTGTTGAAAATAGAGTCCTACACGGGTCGGGTACAACATAATTCGGACCCAAAAATTCTACTTAAAGTAAACAAGATAAAACAAAAAATTCGTCAATTCAAAACCAGACCTGAACCAGGCACACTAAAATTTGACCCGAACTCGAACTATACAAACCAGATTCGACTCGAACAATAAATGAAAGAAAATTTATCAATATTTTAATACAATTATAGAAAAGTAGTCTATACACATGTAAACACTTGTATAAAATTTAGTTACATATATAATAAATGAGTATAAGATGTTAGGGTAAATTTAATGTGTGTGGGCATGTCGTCCTGTTTCGCCTCTTGTTAACTTTTAACGCTGCTGGTTTCACTAACTATATTCCTTTTTAGTCTTTCTTGCTGCCTCTGTTTAACTTGAGCAGTGTAGGTGTTCTTTAAATAGAAAAAAGTTCCTATCAACTGTTTCGTTTATATTTCATTAATTTGCTTCTTGGAGTGAATTCTATAGAAAAATTTCACATCTTTCTTTGTTCAATTTTAAACCCCATTTTACTGTAGCTTAACAAAAAAAAAAAAAAAAAAAAAAAATATATATATATAATATATATATATATATATATATATAAAACCAATAATTTTTCATTAAGTACAGTGAATAATGAAAAGATTTCTAAAACCACTTAATTAAGGGAGCCTTGATCATCTGGTCTACCTTCCCTCAGATTGATTGGATCAAGCCTTCCCACACAATCCTTTTCTAAAGAGTAGCACATTGTTATGTTAAGCCTAACTTACTGTACAATCTTTATGCCTGGAATGAAAACTCAATATTTGTGCATTATTAAGGGGGCTCAGGGGTTGAAAACTTTTCAAAAATTCGATTGTTTAATGATCTAGTTTGATTACTCAATTAATTCTTAACCCAATGCAAAAAAACGCATAAAAATATTTGCATTTTTAACGGAGTTATAAGCATTTATGTATCAACACTTTCATAGCCGCACCCATATAATTTCAACTTTAAGTCGCGATTTCTCAAAACTTGATTTTTGACGACTAACACCAAGATTAAAAAAAAAACTATTTGATAGAATGGCTTAATTTTTTTTTTTTTTTTTTTTTTTTTTTTTTTTTTGCATACATATAACCATAAAAAAATTTGCATTTTTTATTGTTTTTTTAGATTTTTAAGTTTGAGAGTTTTTGTAATGAGGTTTTTTTTCAAGTGATTGCTATATCCTTAATTCATTCTATAGAGTAAAGTTTCCTGATCATTTTAAAGCAAAAATTAAATTCTTAAGTCAATTCAACGTTAAGATATCTTGGTGTTGGTGATATAACACATAATTTTTTTTTCGAAAATTGTGTTACATAAATTTTGTTATATTTCTTATTATATTACATTGAAGTACTTCATTTTATAATTTTATAAGACTACAAACATACCTTTAAAATATCAGAAAGTTTAAGTTACACTGAATACTTCTGTTTTTAAATGGACTCAAAGCGAGAGCTCTGTTTACATGTTTTTCCGTATCGATCAACCCCTGAGCCCCTAAAACCTACTTACTTAAATTTCTGTGATATATTTTATCTGAAAAAAAGCTTACAAATTATTTCTAAAAAGCACCACTTTTAGATTCAAAACGCCTCAGAATTCATTTTTCAGTATTTATTTCGATTATCTGTGTAAAAACAAAGATAATTGTTAGAGCATCTCAGTAGCTTTCATTGACACCTATTGACAAAACTCTAAAATCCTTGAAAATATAAAAATTGAAAGGTAGGTCAAGCCTCCCAAATAGTCAACCCTCCCTAGTCTCCTACGTATAAAAATGATCAAAGAACTATGTTCTATGACTAATAGAACCTATAACCTGTATGATTTATAGATCTCGAGAAAAAATAAGAAAGAAAAGTTTGTCGTTCTACCCGGTGAAATGAAAGAAAAAACACTTTGTAAGAAACATAAACATTGATATTGGAAGTTGGAAAACCAATTAATAAGCATCTAAACATATTACTATATGTATCAAATTTGGTACATTTTGCTGTATTAATATACTAAATACAACTCTGAGTGACTGATACATTTGAAGAATTATAATAATTTAAGAAACATCATTCAATTCAACATACAAATTTGGACTTTCTACTAAAGACTTTCCAATTTGCTGCTTATTCTTTGTTAATGTTTTACAGAGCGGTGGTATATTTTATATTCCAATTAAGAATGTTCTTAAAACTAATATGACTGCTTTATGACAATTTTTAATCTCATTTTTGTTTCCAAAAGTATGAAATCAGCAAATACTCTTGTTCAGAATCTACGTCACCGAACTGATTTTTCCGTTATCGGTAAAAATAGACGATTTTTCCGAAAATGCATAATTTCCGAAATTGCGAATGGACGTTCTGAACCAAATTTCCGGACACAACAGCTAAGGAAAACGAAAACACTGTGTTCTTGAGAGATTAATTGCTTATATCTCAAGATGTAATTAATTTATCGAAAAATGGAAAAAAAAATCAGTTCGACTCTCACGAGTCTATTGTACTACAAGCTTTTGTTGAAATGTTTTACCATTAACTTTTAAAGAATTACAATTTTAAATCAAACAATATGTTTTGGCAAAACGTGATTTCAACACTGTCAAAAACATGCAATAAAACTTTTCATACGAAAATCTCATTCAACTGACATAAAGAAAAAAATTTAAATCTAAAACCAGGGCTTTTGTTCCCATTACCTATATTTAACAATTTTCCCAGTGGGATATGAAGCTTTCTTATGAAGTGGGATATGAAGCGAACTCAAACCCGAAATGAAAGAAAATTAATCATTATTTTAATACAATTATGGAAAAGTAGTCTATATGCCACTATATCTTTAATTTCAATTTTATCCTTTTTTGCATAAAAAATAAATGCATATACACTCATAAATTTTCAAACATTTAGATTTTTTTCATTTGAAAATATTTAGGGCTTTCTTTTGAAGAATCGGACCAACCTGGCTCCCACCCGAAAGAATGAAAGCTCATTCCGAACAGGGCTGAAACTAAGGGGGTGGGAGGGCAGAGGAGGCATGCGCCCTAGATACTAACCGAAGGAAACGTCAAATGAAGATTCTGATGGTCGATTTTTCTCACGTCTATGCTTAGCACGTTATAGTTAAAACACTGTCTGGAATATGCCATAGCACAGATAAATCTATGCTTGCCATAGTATATATAAATCTATGCTATGGCAGTATAAGGATCCTGCATAAAGCGGAATTCTTTTTGAATTCGTTTGTAAGGTTTAAATGAATCTATATTTGAAAAAGCTGATTACGTCTGTTCAGTATAATTATTTTACAATTATATATTTTAAATAAGTGAACTATGTGAAAATGAGTAAAATTATTTCTGTAAATTTAATTTGCATAAAAGGAGGGGAGAGGGATCGCCAAAATTCATGCTTGCCCCGGGTGCAAAAACGACGGGTTTCGTCACTGAATCCGAAACCGACCCGAACTCGAAATATTAAAGTCAATCCGACTTCCTTGGTAAAACAACAGCGTCAACCAATTGCCGTAAAATTGGGTAACGCGACCGGGTGCAAGACTCAAGTTAAAAAATAATTTAGGGCCTTAGAAGTTTTCTAAAAAGCCGGGTTTGTTTAAAGAGAAGGTCATCCTTAATCATAACCTATACTTTTTCGAGAATGTGCTTTCTTATTTCAATGCCGAAATTCAGTCTACAAGAAAGATGAAATCACGCATTAGCATTTGTGATATTTAAATGCAGCTAAGTACTGGACCTTTCCTATACACGACCCCGAATAAACAAGGACATGGTCCGATGTCGCTTTGTTTTTTTGCGCAAATTCTCTTTGATTGTGTGCCAAAAAGGCAGTAAAACAACACCGATGGGAAATATCTGCTTATGTACACACAACTCACTCGGTTTCCGGTTCAAAATTCGACTGGCTTCGGACTTTTTGTGCCTTTTCTGGTTGGCAGAGAGAAATTTCTATTGTCGCTCTTATCTTTTTAAAAGGATAAAAAGTATTTCGATAACATTGCGGAAATTATTTAGTTTACCAGGTCAAACAAAGGGGAAAAAGAAGAAGAAAATAAGATTTGGTTAGAGAAAAGAAAAAAGGGTTTTGTTTGTTCAAATCATTTAAAATGCTCTTCTTGTTGAAAAGGTAGAGAGCCTAGATGCGAGCAAGGACAAACGGGACATAGAGCCTTGCATCGGGTCGGGCAACCCGATTTTATCTGATTTAATCCGGTTGGAGCAAGTCCGTGGTACTATTTTTCATAACGATTCGGATGTGCATTAATTGTTTCGGGTTGAGTTTTGATTATTTCGGGTCGGGTTCAGGTTGACACAATTTTTGTAACATAACGCCCTGAATATCTGTCAATTGAAAAAAAAAAAAAAAAAAATACCTATTTTAACATTAATGAGTATTAATGTATGTTCATTTAAAAAAAATATATATATATATATAAATGATATTCGAGATATAATTGTAAATTGCTTTTCACAATTGTATTAAAGCATTGATTAATTTATTGTCACTCCAGGTTCGAGTTTGACTATTACGGTTCGATCAGTTTCGAGTTGAGGAAATTTTTCTGGATGGATTCGGGTCGACTTAAGAGCCTGCATCAGTCAAACCGAAACTGAAAATCCTATCACAAACCTATGCGTGTTGCCACCAGGAAGGCGTATCCCGAACCCAAAGATTGACACTTTAAAAGACCAATGATATTTTCCAAGCTTGTAATTAATAAGAAAATGGTCATCTCACGCCACCCTTTACCTCCAGGCGATAAAAAGGGGATAAGATACCCCAGGAAGAAAAAAGTCATTAGCAAATGCTAAAAACTCTCGCACCTTTTCAATACTGATAGCCCGAGGGATATGTGCATTTGGATAGTTTCTTCGAGATAATTTCTGACCAAAACACTCGGATCCTTTTTAAAACAAGTCGACATTGACCTTTTTTGTTAGTGGTGATATTGAGTCAAGTGAAATTGAATCATTTATATGTAATTTTAAAAGACAACATACATATCGTGATTATTATGTCAGAGATTGCACATTAAACATTTTCCAAAGAATCTCCTCTACATTTTAGTATTTTTAAATGATTTTTTTAGCATTGAATAGCTGAGATCATTGAACTGTACAAAGACCGTTTTATATTTTTTCGATTTTGTTACGAGTATTTTATAGTGGCTTACATCAATAGAGCAAAATCCCAAGATAGAAATTTTTAAGATATCTCGTTTGTATTTTAATATTTTAAAATGATTTTTTTAGCATTGAACAGCTGAGATTTTTCGGTATAAAGACCGTTTTGTACTTTTTTGATTTTGTTTACAGGTGTTTTAAAGAGGCTACTTCAGTCAAGTGAAATCCAATGGAAGAAATTTATAAAAATATCTCTTCTACATTTTTATACTTTTAAATTATTTTTTGGCATTCGATATCTCAGATATTTCGGTACAAAGACCATTTTGTATTTTTTCGACCTTCTTTAGGGGAATTTTAAAAAGCTACTTCAGTCAAATGAAATCCAATGGAAGAAATTTATAAAAATATCTCTTCTACATTTTAATATTTTTAAATGAATTTTTGTCATTGAATAGCTGAGATCTTTCGGTACAAAAATCGTTTTGTACTTTTTCGACTTTGTTTAGGGAAATTTTAAAAAATCTACTTCAGTCAAGTGAAATCCAGTGGTAGAATTTTATAAAAATATCTCTTCTGCATTTTAATATTTTTAAATTATTTTTTGGCATTCGATATCTCAGATCTATCGGTACAAAGACCGTTTTGTACTTTTTCGACTTTGTTTAGGGGAATTTTAAAAAATCTACTTCAGTCAAGTGAAATCCAGTGGTAGGAATTTATAAAAATATCTGTTCTACATTTTATACTTTTAAATTATTTTTTGGCATTCGATATCTCAGATCTTTCGGTACAAAGACCGTTTTGTACTTTTTCGACTTTGTTTAGGGGAACTTTAAAAAAGCTATTTCAGTCAAGTGAAATCCAATGGTAGAAATTTATAAAAATATCTCTTCTACATTTTAATATTTTTAAATGATTTTTTTGTCATTGGATAGCTTAGATCTTTCTCTACAAAGACCGTTTTGTACTTTTTCGACTTTGTTTAGGGGAATTTTAAAAAAGCTACTTCAGTCAAGTGAAATCCAATGGTAGAAATTTATAAAAATATGTCTTCTACATTTTAATATTTTTAAATGATTTTTATGTCATGGGATGGCTGAGATCTTTCTGTACAAAGACCGTTTTTTATATTTTCGACTTTCTCTAGGGGAATTTTAAAAAAGCTACTTCAGTCAAGCGAAATCCAATGCTAGAAATTTCTAAAAATATCTCTTCTATATTTTAATATTTTTAAATGATTTTTTTGTCATGTTATAGCTCAGATCTTTCGGTACAAAGACCGTTTTGTACTTTTTCGACTCTGTTTAGGGGCATTTTAAAAAAGCTACTTCTGTCAAGTGAAATCCAATGGTAGAAATTTATAAAAATATCTCTTCTATATTTTAATATTTTTAAATAATTGTTTTGTCATTGGACAACTAAGATCTTTCGGTACAAAGACCATTTTGTACTTGTTCGTCTTTGTTTAGAAGAATTTTAAAAAAGCTATTTCAGTCAGGTGAAATTCAATTGCATAAATTTATAAAAATATCTCTTCTATATTTTAATATTTTTAAATAATTTTTCTGTCATTGGATAGCTGAGATCTTTCGGTACAAAGACCGTTTTGTACTTTTTTGGTTTTGTTTACAGATGTTTTAGTGAGGCTACTTCAGTCAAGTGAATTCCAATGGTAGAAATTTATAAAAGTATCTCGTCTACATTTTAATATTTTTAAATGATTTTTTTGTCATTGGATAGCTTAGATCTTTCTCTACAAAGACCGTTTTGTACTTTTTCGACTTTGTTTAGGGGAATTTTAAAAAAGCTACTTCAGTCAAGTGAAATCCAATGGTAGAAATTTATAAAAATATGTCTTCTACATTTTAATATTTTTAAATGATTTTTATGTCATGGGATGGCTGAGATCTTTCTGTACAAAGACCGTTTTTTATATTTTCGACTTTCTCTAGGGGAATTTTAAAAAAGCTACTTCAGTCAAGCGAAATCCAATGCTAGAAATTTCTAAAAATATCTCTTCTATATTTTAATATTTTTAAATGATTTTTTTGTCATGTTATAGCTCAGATCTTTCGGTACAAAGACCGTTTTGTACTTTTTCGACTCTGTTTAGGGGCATTTTAAAAAAGCTACTTCTGTCAAGTGAAATCCAATGGTAGAAATTTATAAAAATATCTCTTCTATATTTTAATATTTTTAAATAATTGTTTTGTCATTGGACAACTAAGATCTTTCGGTACAAAGACCATTTTGTACTTGTTCGTCTTTGTTTAGAAGAATTTTAAAAAAGCTATTTCAGTCAGGTGAAATTCAATTGCATAAATTTATAAAAATATCTCTTCTATATTTTAATATTTTTAAATAATTTTTCTGTCATTGGATAGCTGAGATCTTTCGGTACAAAGACCGTTTTGTACTTTTTTGGTTTTGTTTACAGATGTTTTAGTGAGGCTACTACAGTCAAGTGAATTCCAATGGTAGAAATTTATAAAAGTATCTCGTCTACATTTTAATATTTTAAAATGATTCTTTTGTCATGGGATAGCTAAGATCTTTCGGTACAAAGACCGTTTTGTATTTTTTAGACTTTTATTAAGGGAATTTTAAAAATGCTACTTCTGTCAAGTGAAATCCAATGGTAGAAATTTATAAAAATATCTCGTCTACATTTTAATATTTTTAAATGATTTTTTTGTCATTGCATAGCTAAGATCGTTCGGTACAAAGACCGTTTTGTACTTTCTTGGTTTTGTTTACAGATGTTTTAGTGTGGCTACTTCAGTCAAGTGAATTCCAATGGTAGGAATTTATAAAAATATCACTTCTACATTTTAATATTTTTAAATGATTTTTTTTGTCATTGGATAGCTAAGATCATTCGGTACAAAGACCGTTTTGTACTTTTTTGCCTTTGTTTACATGTGTTTTAAAGAGGCTACTTCAGTCAAGTAAATTCCAATGGTAGAAATTTATAAAAATATCTCGTCTATATTTTAATATTTTTAAATTATTCTTTTGTCATGGGATAGCTAAGATCCTTCGGTTCAAAGACCGTTTTGTACTTTTTCGACTTTGTTTAGGGGAATTTTAAAAAAGCTACTTCAGTCAAGTGAAATACAATGGTAGAAATTTATAAAAGTATCTCTTCTACATTTTAATATTTTTAAATGTTTTCATCTCATTTGATATTTGAGATCTTTCGGTACAAAGACCGTTTTGTACTTTTTCGACTTTGTTTATGAGAATTTTTAAAAAGCTACTTCAGTAATATGGAATCAAATGGTAGAAATTTATAAAATTCTTTCTTCTACATTTTAATATTTTTAAGGGATTTTTTGTCATTGGATAGCTGAAATGTTTCGGTACAAAGACCGTTTTTGCTTTTTTGATTTTGTTTACAGGTGTTTTAAAGAGACTACTTCAGTCAAGTGAATTCCATTGGTAGAAATTTATAAAAATATCACTTGTACATTTTAATATTTTTAAATAATTTTTTGTCATGGGATAGCTGAGTTCTTTCGGTACAAACAACGTTTTGTACTTTTTAGACTTTTATTAGGGGAATTTTAAAAAAGTTACTTCTGTCAAGTGAAATCCAATGGTAGAAATTTATAAAAATATCTCTTCTACATTTTAATATTTTTAAATGATTTTTTTGTCATTGGATAGGTAAGATCTTTCGGTACAAAGACCGTTTTGTACTTTTGTGACTTTGTTTCGGGGAATTTTAAAAAAGCTACTTCAGTCAAGTGAATTTCAATAGTAGAAATTTATAAAAATATCTCGTCTACATTTTAATAGTTTTAAAACATTCTGTTGTCATGGG
The DNA here is from genome assembly GCA_964019185.1 of Maratus speculifer. Classification (NCBI taxonomy): domain Eukaryota; kingdom Metazoa; phylum Arthropoda; class Arachnida; order Araneae; family Salticidae; genus Maratus; species Maratus speculifer. The sequence continues at coordinate 9,642,279 of OZ025292.1, read as the reverse complement.
ATAGCTAAGATCTTTCAGTACAAAGACCGTTTTGTACTTTTTTTTAATTTTGTTTACAGGTGTTTTAAAGAGGCTACTTCAGCCAAGTGAATTCCAATGGTAGAAATTTATAAAAATATCTCTTCTACATTTTAATATTTTTAAAATATTTTTTGTCATGTGATAGCTGAGTTCTTTCGGTACAAAGACCGTTTTGTACTTTTTTAGACTCTTATTAGGGGAATTTTAAAAAAGCTACTTCTGTGAAGTGAAATCCAATGGTAGAAATTTATAAAAATATCTCTTCTACATTTTAATATTTTTAATTGATTGTTTTGTCATTGGACAACTAAGATCTTCCGATACAAAGACCGTTTTGTACTTGTACGACTTTGTTTAGGGGAATTTTAAAAAAGCTACTTCAGTCAAGAGAATTCCAATAGTAGAAATTTATAAAAATATCTCGTCTACATTTTAATATTTTTAAATGATTCTTCTGTCATGGGATAGCTAAGATCTTTCGGTACAAAGACCATTCTGTACTTTTTAGACTTTTATTAGGGGAATTTTAAAAAAGCTGCTTCAGTCAAGTGAAATCCAATGGTAGAAATTTATAAAAAATCTCTTCTACATTTTAATATTTTTAAATGATTTTTTCTCATTTGATAGTTGAGATCTTTCGGTACAAAGACCGTTTTCTACTTTTTTCGATTTTGTTTACAGGTGTTTTAAAGAGGCTACTTCAGTCAATTAAATCCATTGGTAGAAATTTATTAAAATATCTCTTCTACATTTTAATATTTTTAAATGATTTTTTTGTCATTGGATAGCTAAGATCTTTCGTTACAAAGACCGTTTTGTACTTTTACGACATTGTTTAGGGGAATTTTAAAAAAGCTACTTCAGTCAAGTGAATTACAATGGTAGAAATTTATAAAAATATCTCGTCTACATTTTAATATTTTTAAATGATTCTGTTGTCATGGGATAGCTGAGATCTGTCGGTACAAAGACCGTTTTGTTATTTTTCGACTTTGTTTACAGGTGTTTTAAAGAGGCTACTTCAGTCAAGTGAAATCCAATGGAAGAAATTTATAAAAATATCTCTTCTACATTTTTATATTTTTAAATTATTTTTTGGCATTCGATATCTCAGATATTTCGGTACAAAGACCATTTTGTATTTTTTCGACCTTCTTTAGGGGAATTTTAAAAAGCTACTTCAGTCAAATGAAATCCAATGGAAGAAATTTATAAAAATATCTCTTCTACATTTTAATATTTTTAAATGAATTTTTGTCATTGAATAGCTGAGATCTTTCGGTACAAAGATCGTTTTGTACTTTTTCGACTTTGTTTAGGGAAATTTTAAAAAATCTACTTCAGTCAAGTGAAATCCAGTGGTAGAATTTTATAAAAATATCTCTTCTGCATTTTAATATTTTTAAATTATTTTTTGGCATTCGATATCTCAGATCTATCGGTACAAAGACCGTTTTGTACTTTTTCGACTTTGTTTAGGGGAATTTTAAAAAATCTACTTCAGTCAAGTGAAATCCAGTGGTAGGAATTTATAAAAATATCTGTTCTACATTTTAATACTTTTAAATTATTTTTTGGCATTCGATATCTCAGATCTTTCGGTACAAAGACCGTTTTGTACTTTTTCGACTTTGTTTAGGGGAACTTTAAAAAAGCTATTTCAGTCAAGTGAAATCCAATGGTAGAAATTTATAAAAATATCTCTTCTACATTTTAATATTTTTAAATGATTTTTTTGTCATTGGATAGCTTAGATCTTTCTCTACAAAGACCGTTTTGTACTTTTTCGACTTTGTTTAGGGGAATTTTAAAAAAGCTACTTCAGTCAAGTGAAATCCAATGGTAGAAATTTATAAAAATATGTCTTCTACATTTTAATATTTTTAAATGATTTTTATGTCATGGGATGGCTGAGATCTTTCTGTACAAAGACCGTTTTTTATATTTTCGACTTTCTCTAGGGGAATTTTAAAAAAGCTACTTCAGTCAAGCGAAATCCAATGCTAGAAATTTCTAAAAATATCTCTTCTATATTTTAATATTTTTAAATGATTTTTTTGTCATGTTATAGCTCAGATCTTTCGGTACAAAGACCGTTTTGTACTTTTTCGACTCTGTTTAGGGGCATTTTAAAAAAGCTACTTCTGTCAAGTGAAATCCAATGGTAGAAATTTATAAAAATATCTCTTCTATATTTTAATATTTTTAAATAATTGTTTTGTCATTGGACAACTAAGATCTTTCGGTACAAAGACCATTTTGTACTTGTTCGTCTTTGTTTAGAAGAATTTTAAAAAAGCTATTTCAGTCAGGTGAAATTCAATTGCATAAATTTATAAAAATATCTCTTCTATATTTTAATATTTTTAAATAATTTTTCTGTCATTGGATAGCTGAGATCTTTCGGTACAAAGACCGTTTTGTACTTTTTTGGTTTTGTTTACAGATGTTTTAGTGAGGCTACTTCAGTCAAGTGAATTCCAATGGTAGAAATTTATAAAAGTATCTCGTCTACATTTTAATATTTTAAAATGATTCTTTTGTCATGGGATAGCTAAGATCTTTCGGTACAAAGACCGTTTTGTATTTTTTAGACTTTTATTAAGGGAATTTTAAAAATGCTACTTCTGTCAAGTGAAATCCAATGGTAGAAATTTATAAAAATATCTCGTCTACATTTTAATATTTTTAAATTATTTTTTGGCATTCGATATCTCAGATCTTTCGGTACAAAGACCATTTTGTACTTTTTCGTCTTTGTTTAGGGGAATTTTAAAAAAGCTATTTCAGTCAAGTGAAATTCAATTGCATAAATTTATAAAAATATCTCTTCTACATTTTAATATTTTTAAATAATTTTTCTGTCATTGGATAGCTGAGATCTTTCTGTGTGAAGACCGTTTAGTACTTTTTTGGTGTTGAATACAGGTGTTTAAAGAGGCTACTTCAGTCAAGCGAAATCCTGTAGTAGAAATTTATAAATGTATCTTTTCTACATTTAAATCTTTTTAAATGATTTTTTGGCATTGGATATCTGAGAGCTTGCGGTACAAAGACCGTTTTATATTTTTTCGAGTTTGCTATGGGGGTTTTAAAGGGGCTTACTTCAATCAAGCGAAATCCTATGAAGTTTTGAAGTTCATATAAATATATATTTTCTGTTCTACATTTTAATATTTTTAAATGATTTTTTTAGCATTGAATGTTAAAAATTTATAAAGATATCTCGTCTACAAGTAAATATAAACTGATGATTACCTCAATCAAGTAAAATCCCATGGTAGAAATTTATAAAGATATCTTTAAGATCATTTAAAAGTCATTTCTAAAGATCATTTTAATACTTGTAATTTTTGTTTCATTATATAACTGATATCTTTCTTTACAAAGAACGTTTTATATCTTTTCGACTTTGTCACGGGTATTTTATAATTACTTACTTCAATAGAGCTAAATCACATTTTAGAAATTTTTAAAGATATCTCGTTTGTATTTTAATTGTCTTTCAACTTTTTTTCGGGGGGGGGGGAGGGGCATTAGATATCGGAGATTTCTCTGTACAAAGATCTTTTTACATTTTTTAGATTTTTTACGGGTATTTTAAAGTGGCTTACTTGAATAGAGAGAAATCCCATTATAGAAATTTATAAAGATATCTCGTCAACATTTTAATTTTTTAAATGATTTTTTTAGCATTGAATTTCTGAGATATTTCTGTACAAATACCTCTTTATATTTTTTTCGATTTTTTTACGGGTATTTTAAAGGTGTTTACTTCAATGAAGTGAAATCCCATGACAGAAATTTATAGAAATAGCTCGTCTATATTTTAATAATTTTTTTTATATTGAACAGCTGAGATCTTTCTGTACAAAGACCGTATTACAATTTTTGATTTCGATACAGGTATTTTAAAGTGACTTACTTCAGTCAAGCGAAATCCCATTGTAGAAATTTATAAAAATATCTCGCCTACATTTAAAAAAAAATTTTTTTTTTTTTTTCTGACATTGAATAGTCTTTACGATTTCATTTATTTTAAAGAGGCTACTGCAGTTAAACGAAACAATGTCTTCGCTTTAAAGCTAATGCTATGAAAGAAATTTATAAAAGTTTATCGTCTGTGTTTTAATAGTTTTAAGTATTTTTTTTTCTTACTTTGCCTAGTTGATATCGATTTGCACAAAGGCCATTTTCTATTTTTCGATTTATTTTACGGGTATTAAAAAAAAAAAAAAAAAAAAAAAAAAAAAAAAAAAAAAAAAAAACCTTTAATCAAGCTAAACAATTTACTAGCTTATAATAATTCTTTCGACGATAATCCAACGGTCGAAATTTATAAATAAATCTCGTCTGCATTTTAATATTTTTTTCCCCCTTTAATAGTTCAGAGCGATCTCTTCAAAGGCCTTTTTCTACTTTTTTAATTTTCTTTACAGGACAGTTTCATTTTCGGAACCGTTTTCAAAAGTGATATTATCCTCATATTTAAAATCTACAATCAGTATCGAAAAAAGTAAAAAGCGGCCTCTATACTAACCATCGTCACCTATACTATGCAGAAAAAAAAATAATTAAAAATTGGAATGAAAATATGGCATCTTTATAAAAATCTTCCGTAGGTTTAGTATAATTGAGTTTGTCTTTTCGCGTGACTGAAAAAACCGTTATTCTAAAATTTAGATCAGTTATACTATGACAGGCTTTGGAATATATACGTATTATTTAGTTAAAATAGTATAAGAACTTTAAAAATCATTCGTTTATCTTTCTGAAAGGGAAAAAGAAAGGAAAGACAATTTATATACAATAAAGCATAAATGTATCATTTACGGATGTGAATTTTACCGCAACAGAATATATTTGCTAAAGTATTGTAAATTAGTCATAATTTTCGATAGAAGTGTCAAAATAAATATATTTCTATCTTTTAAATTAGTGTTATCCAATTTAATCATGAATTGCATAATAATTACTTTATATTTTAGAGTGGGTGTACTGCAAACTTTTATTGATTAAAATAGAAATATTTATGAAATATTTATGAAAAGGAACATTTAAACTAATTCATTAAGAATTGTCTAAAAGAATGATACAAAAAAAAAAAAAAAAAGATATAGAAAAATTTAATACAAATGTATTTATTCGCGAATATATCTATTCATTTTTAATGTCAGAACCATTGTTATTTTCTTTCTGCCCTTTCTTCTTTTCCCTTTGTCGACTGCAGATGACAAAAAGTTAATTCTGTTATGTTTTATGAATTAACGAATATATCACGTTGTACGCAATTAAAGAATCTTTTTTAGAAATTAAACTTCAAATATATGGAAGAAAAATAATAAAAATAGTAAATCTGTTTTTATTCGAAATCAATAATGCTTTTAAAGTACATTTGAGATTAGATGCCTAATTAAACAAACTTTTTGAAATCAACATGTATTTACATCATTTCTGAAATTCATTTCTGATCGAACTTCTTGCGTGAGATATCATGCATTCAGAAAAGGATGTTTTTATTTTTTCATCCTAAAGCAGCAAACAACATTTTACTAATAGCCACAGGCAAGATTTTACACCTTCGTCCCTGTAAGACTCCCTACAGGGTAAACCCATATCGTCTTTCACCCTAATTACTCTTAAGGCGTCTCCCTTTTAAAGGCGGAGTTAAACACCATTTTCGACTCTTTTAAATCAAAGTGCTTCAACTTTTTATACAAATAGCATAGATTAAATTTTTTTAAAAATCAAAATAAAAAACATTTTCTGAAAGCTAAATAATTAAACTCTGCATGCTGTTTTACCAAATTTTAAAATGTCAAACAGATTTTTCGTAATAAGACATTAAAGGTGAATTTTAAAGACTATAAAATAACGCACTTGTATCGCCTTAAAATTCAAAAAAGAAATAAAATTTCAGAATGACGTGCATACTTTAAACCTACAGGTTTTCAAAACAACAAAAATTATTAAATTTGAGCAAAATGCAAAGGAATGAAAGCGATAAATTTCTTCCATTGAAATAACATTAGCCGTTCTATCTCGGAGCGTTACTGATGTAGGGCCTTAAGGCTGAATTTTCGAGTCGCACCAATTTATACTCGATACATGCAGGATTATACCTGGGCATTGATTCTCGGACTAAGTTAGCAAAGTTACCTTATGATAAGTAGAAATAACTGATAAAAAGCATCTTCTGATGTCAGTGATGGTAAGTTGGGTTTTTTGTTTTGTTCGAATTATCTGCCACAATTACACGCATATAAAGAGGATGCAAGAGATCCATAGGCGTAATCTGTAAAAGATAGGATAGGACATGACCTGTCTGTATCGGACTTCGGAATATTGCTGCATGCATAGGGTCATGTTACCCTCTTTTTACGCGTACTTGTCGGGTTAGCGCTATATTTTTCGTTGCAGGTCTGGTTGACTTCTACCTTTTTTCTCTGGTCGGGTTAACTTTCATTGTTCCGGGTTCGGTATTGTCCCGATTTTAAAATATTTTTCAGGTTAAGAATCTATGTACCATGAGACTTCCATAATAACTTTTCTCTCGAAAGGCGAACATCTCTATTTAGGGAACACTTTTTCACTTCCTTAAAACCCTCTGAGAGTCTTGCAAATGGCTAAAATTGTAATGTTGTTTTCTCTGCGTTTTAATTTTAATGCTTAAAAATATGATTCTTTCAACATTATATTTCAAAAAACTGAATTACAAATATGAATGTAATCCTTGAGAGCATTAATCATTCTAAAATGAGTTGAAAATTCATGAAATCTATAGAATTATATTATCATAAATATTGCTCATATTACAGTGAAACCTGCAGCTTAGCGAACGTAATATCATGTTGCAAACATTTAGAGGGTTAATTTTATATATGTGAATGTGCTTATATCTCTAAATGGTTGGTACCTCTCAATCTACACACACGTAGTATATGTATGTGTAAATAAAGTATAAAAAATACGATGAAGATGTTTTTGTGTATACCAAAAACAAAATATTGATGCAATTTTTCATATTCCGAAAGAAGAAATGGTTCGTAAATAAAAAATCCCTGTCGGCTGGACCTATAGGCGGAGGTAGATTTCGAAGAGTGCTCATTTCAACAGCAAAAAATATATGATTAGAGATAAACCCAGTTTAATAACTTCCTTTGGCCGTTTATGAAAAATTTTTAATTTCATTTTTCTACAAAAACTGGTTTTATCAGAATCATCTTAAGAAAAATTTAGCTCAAATGCCCATTTTGACAACATATTTTGAAATAAATTCGGAATGCATTAAAAAATCGACCAAAACAGTACATTATACAGTTCCTAAATAATAAAAAACTGTCAGTTGAATGCATTTGAGAAAAAAAATTGAATTTAAAAATGAGTCATAAAATAACCGATTTGTTGTTTGAATACATCCTTAATTCTTAATCATGATTGCTTCAGAAAATTTTGTGCGAAATACTCACGTTGACAGCATTTTAAAAAATATATTCTATCTTTATCAAAAACTGGCCAATGCGTCACAGTATATAGTTCCTAAATAAGAGGATCTGTAAATTGGATGCGTTTAAAAGCGAAAATAGATTTTAAAACGAGTCATAAAAAACGCAATTTGCTATGTGAAAACTTCTTTAAATTTCCAAATCACGAAGACTTCGGGAAATTCTGTTCAAAATACCCTTTTTGGTAGCCTTTGTGCATCATATTATATAGTTCCTAAATAAGAGGATCTGTAAATTGGATGCGTTTGAGAGCAAAAATGGATTTAAAAACGAGTCAGAAAAAAACGCAATTTCTTATTTGAACACTTCCTTACATTTTCAGTCACGATGACTTCGGAAAATTCTGTTCAAAATACCCTTTTCGGTAGCCTTTTTTAGGTAGATTTCGTATGAAATACTACCTATTGCATTCTCTTCCATGTTGGAATTTCTGAAAAATTTTTGCGGATCTACACGAATCATGACTCCTAGACCCCAAAACTACCATCAGTAAAAAAGTTTATCTATCTATCTATCTATCTATCTATCTATCGGTGTATATCACTTTCTTCTAGACACGATAACTTCCATAATTATGCTCAGATCTTCAAACTTTTACATAAAATCAAGGAGCTTAAAATCTCGGTCGAGTTCGTTAATGGGCAAAATCGGACCAAGGGGGTGGAAATAGGGAGGGTTTTTGTGAAAACCGAAAAAACGCGATAACTTCTTAATTAAAATAGATATCGAATCAGTTTAAAGTTTATATTACTTCTAGGAAATGGGCAAAAAGTTTATACATGACAGATTTTTGATAAAGTTAAAAATGGGCTCAAGGGACGAAAAAAACATGGTTTTTGGGAGAAAAAAATTCATAACTTCGGCAATTCTCAAGATATTAAATCCAACTAAATTTTGTATAAATGTACTTAATATTATCTAAAACTTTTGTATTTACAAGTTTTTGATAGGACCAACTTTTACCAATGAAAAAAATTTAAAACGAAAAGAAAAAGGGGGGGATTAAAAAGAAAAAAATCCATAACTTACTCAATTCTTAAGCAATCAAATCTAATTAAATTTATTTTACATCTTCACAATAATACCTACAACTTTTATGATAACAAGTTTTTCATAGAACCAATTTTTAAAGCAAAAATAAATTAAACAAAAATAGGAGTTGAAGAAAAAACCTCAAATCCAAACTGCTTATATTCTGACTCATTTTCAATTTCATTTTTGATTTTAAACGCATCCAAATGACAGATCCTCTTATTTAGGAACTATATAACTTGACGTATTGGCCAGTTTTTTGATAAAGGCAGAATATATTTTTAAAAAGGCTGCCAAAAAGGGCATTTTGAACAGATTTCCCGAAGTTATCGTCATTAGAAAATTGATTAAGTATAACAAATTGCGTTTTTTCTGAGTCATTTTTAAATCCATTTTTGTTCTCAAACCCTTCCAATTTACAGGTCCTCTTATTTAGGAACTATATAACTTGACGTATTGGCCAGTTTTTTGATAAAGGCAGAATATATTTTTAAAAAGGCTGCCAAAAAGAGTATTTTGAACAGAATTTCCCGAAGTTATCGTCTTTGAAAAATTAAGGAAGTTTAACAAATTGCGTTTTTTCTGAGTCATTTTTAAATTCATTTTTGTTCTCAAACCCTTCCAATTTACAGGTCCTCTTATTTAGGAACTATGTAATGTGACGGATTGGCCAGTTTTTTGATAAAGGCAGAATATATTTCAAAAAAGGTTGCCAAAATGGGCACTTAGCACAAAATTTCCCAAAGCGATCTTGATTAATGAACTGTGGGTATTCAAATAACAAATTGGTTATTTTATGACTCATTTTTTAATCCAATTTTGCTCTGAAACGCATTCAATTGACAGTTTTTTGTTACTTAGGAACTATATAATGTGCGTATTCGTCGATTTTTTGATAAAGGATGAATATATATTTTTTAAAAGCTGTCAAAGTAAGCACTTCGGAAAAAAATTTCCCAAAGCGATCATGATAAAAGAATTGAGGTTGTATTCAATTAACAAATTGTTTATTTTATGACTCAATTTTATATTCAATTTTGCTCTCAAACGCATTCAATTTGCAGTTATTTGTTATTTAGGAACTGTGTAATGTGCCGTATTGGTCAGATTTTTGATAAAGGCTAAATATATATTTTTAAAAAGCTGTCAAAGTGGGCACTTCGCACAAAATTTCCCAAAGCGATCTTGATGAAAGAATTGTGGATGTATTAAAATAAAAAATTGGTTATTTTATGACTCATTTTTAAATTCAATTTTGCTGTCAAACGAATTTAATTAACAGTTTTTTGTTATTTAGGAACTATATAATGAGCGAGCATATTGGTCAATTTTTTAAATAAAGTAAGAATATAATTCAAAATATGTTGCCAAAATGGGCATTTGAGTAGAATTTCGTTTAAGATGATTTTGATAAAACCAGTTCTTACAGAAAAATGAAATTAAAAAAAAAATTAAAAGCGGCTGAATAACGTAGTTAAACTGCGTTTATCGCTAATCTTTTTTTTTTTTTTTGACATGAAAATTTTTCGAAATCTACCTCCGCCTATAGGCCATGCCGACAGGGATTTTTTAAAAATATACTCCGTCATTATCAAAAAACTGACCAATGCATCACATTATAAGTTCCTAAATAAGAGGATCTGTAAATTGGATGCGTTTGAGAACAAAAATGGATTTAAAAACGAGTCAGAAAAAAAAACGCAATTTCTTATTTGAATACTTCCTTAAATTTTCAGTCCCAATGACTTTGGGAAATTCTGTTCAAAATACCCTTTTTGGTAGCCTTTTTTGAAATTTATTCTGTCTTTATCAGAAAATTGATCAATGCGTCACTTTATAAAGTTTCTAAATAAGAGGATCTACCATTTGGATGCGTTTAAAATCAAAAATGAATTTAAAAATGAGTCAGAATATAAGCAGTTTGGATTTGAGGTTTTTTCTCCAACTCCTATTTTTGTTTAATTTCTTTTTGCTATACGGATTGGCCCTATGAAAAACTTGTCAATATAAAAGTTGTAGATATTTTTGAGAAGATGTAAAATAAATTTAATCAGATTTGATATCTTAAAAATTGACGGAGTTATGGATTTTTCTCTTTTTTCACCGGCCTTTTTCTTTTCGTTTTTAATTTTTTCATCGGTAAAAGTTGGTCCTATCAAAAACTTGTAAATACAAAAGTTTTAGATAATTTTAAGAACATTTACGAAAAATTTAGTTGGACTTGATATATTGAAAATTGACGAAGTTATGAATTTTTTTCTCTCAAAACCCCTGTTTTTTTCGCCCCTTGAGCCCATTTCTAAATTTATCAAAAATCTGTCATGCATAAACTTTTGGCCCATTTTTAAGAAGTAATATAAACTTTAAACCGATTCGATATCTACTTTAATTAAAAAGTTATGGCGTTTTTTCGGTTTTCACAAAAACGCCCCCTATTCCGACCCCCTTGGTCCGATTTTGCCCATTAAGGCCCCTGTCCTCGCTCGAGGAAACGCTCGCGAGCTAATGCTATTTCTATGGGGAGGCATTTTTCTAATAACTCTTTCGCATTTTGACATTTTTGAATATTTTTTTTTTTTTTTTTTGCATTGGATAGCTGAGGTGCATGCTAAAAGCGCACCTTTTTTATTTTTTCGATTTTGGTTGCAGATATTTTTTACAAAGTTAGTTTCACTTTCAAAACCGGTTTCGAAACTGAAAGTGCTTTAAAAAAAAAAATCTGCAACCAAAATCGAAAAAGTAAAAAAGGCGCGCTATTGGCATGCACCTCACCTATCCAATGCAAAAAAAAAAAAAAAAAAAAAAAAAAAAATTCAAAAATGTCAAAATGCGAAAGAGTTATTAAAAAAATGCTTCCCCATAGGAATAGCATTAGCTTGCGAGCTTTTCCTCGAGCGAGGACAGGGGCCTTTTATCCCCTTTGATTTTATGTACGAGTTTGGTGGAGATTGGTGAAGAATTATAAAAGTTATCGTGTCCATAAAAAAGTGATATATATATATATATATATATATATATATATAATATATATAGATAGATAGATATAAGGTACCCTGGGGTAATAACGCCATGTTAAGGTTCTACCAATTTTCACGGCTTAGTTTTAGATTGTATTTTTCAAACAAATATAGGATCTGATACAGCAACTCATTGACTATCTATATAAAATAAAATAATTTAACAGATATGTATTCATAAAATGTAATGGCGTTTTTTCTTGACCAATGCTATTTGGCGTTAATACCCACCTATATGGGTAATAACGCCATGCAAACAAAACTGTAAAATAAGTTGGAATAATGACATGTAGATTGCCCAATTCTAAAATTACAAACTCTACAGCTCTAGAAATTGACAAATTGAATCTAAGCTATTGAAAACGTACAAGAAAGCTGTGGTGGTACCGGGGGGAGGAGGCAAAAGAATATCAGATTCTAAGCTACTTTTGCTTAAAAATGACCATTTAAATAGAATTATTAGAAACATTGCACGGATTATTTGAATCAGTATTTATATTCCCATGTATGCATTCTATGCGATAGAAAATATTGATTTTTTTGTGAAAGTGAAAGAAAAAGGAGTGAGGGGGAGCTTCAACAGAATATAACATCCTGTGTCTCTCTTTGCTTAAAAAGTCCCGCTTAAATATGATTATAAGAAACATTGCATGGTTTTAACCATTCATAATGTAATATTTTAATCATGTGAAGTTTTATAAAAACTAGAGTTATATGTAATAAATATTTTTGTTAAACCTTAACTGCTGTTTGCGTCTCACATACCGCTCAGTTTTTCAAGTTTCAGAGTTTAACTTGCAATTTTTTGCTTAAGTATAGATACCGGGAAATTTTTGTTTCATTTGGAGTCCTATTACTATATCTAGAAACTTTTGAATAGCTGAATTTTATTTATAATAGTCCTGTATATAAGGTTCAATACAAAAATAATATTTTAAAAGTTAATTTAACATTTTATTCATCGCTAGATTAAGCGGTCTGACAGGCCGCTCACAGTAAGTTATGCGACAATTTTTGTCACAGCAGTTAAGGGTTAATATTATTACTAGCGAGCTTCGCCCGCTAGCGGCCCCTTTCTGAAAAAAATAATCTCTCTAAGGCCCGGTGCACACTTGCGTTTTCTAATCGCTGACCACAAACCATCAACCCTACATGATAATCAATTTCGTGCGGGAAAATGTCGAATACAAATCTTAGTTTTGTTCGTGCTCGTAAATATTCCTCCCGTACGTCAAAGTGCATTAAGAAAAATACTTTCTTATTAATTTTCATAATTGTTTTTTCATTACTTAAAGTTGTTCTTTTATGTGGATATAAAAAAACCCATTGATTTTTTCATATCGGGGTAGCTTGGCTAAGTGCACGCATGCGCAATGCGAAAAACATTGTTTCTGTTTATACAAAAGATGAAGATTTAATATTTATAAAAATATGTTTATTGTTCTGCAAATGGTTACACCTATCATTTTATTTAAAAGATAGTTCTGATAGCCATATTTTTTCAAAAATTTCATACCTCATTAAAAGTGGATTACCAAGAATGGTATTAGCCGATTTTAAGGAAATATTGAAATTAAGTAAAAGTTGTTCCTAAAAATATGAAAAAAAAAAAAAAAAAAAAAAAAAAAAAAAAAAAAAAGAAGTTCGTTCTTTTCCCGTAATTTCGCGGTTTTTATTTATTTAAAAATACTTCTAACTGTTGTATCGTTTCAAAATAGTGATGCAACTTGTACCACGGTATTCTCTAACTGCTTTTATGAAGATTTTAAAAAAATGTCAAAATTTAAAATGTATTTATTTGCAATAATGTTCTCTAACAATATTTTAAAAATATACGGATTACCGAGTGTCGAATTAGTGAGGTCGCAATGTATTACTATTACACACTTTGAAAAAAAACCTCGAGTATAATTTTCGTGTAAAAATATGCATATTTTGTACAAAAATTTTAATTTTTAGTTTTTTCCTTTTTCACATTTAATAATTTAAATTAAAAAATTCGCCTATTATATTATTTAAAATACAGTTACGGCCTCCCGATTTTTTCAAAAATTTTATGCAAGGTGTAAAACCAGTACCCCAAACACACATATAAAGATCATTGAAGAATACAGGATTTAAGGGCTACTTTTACCTAAAAATATGGCAGAAAAAAAAATCGCCCGTTTTACGCCGTAATTTCGCGGTTTTTACAGATTTAAAAATACTTCTAACCGTTGTATCTTTTTGAAATTTTGACACAACTCAAAACGATGTATTCACTAAGAGGTGTATAAAGATGGAAAAGAAATATTGAAAATTAGGGATTTTATTCATATAAATATGAGCGGAAAAAGTGTCGAAAAAGCAAACAAAATTGTACGATCGGAGACTCTTTTTCTCGATTTTTGTTTTCAAAGGGTTGATATTAGAATATTTCAAAAATAAACACACCGTTGGAAATTAGACAGAAGCGTCTTTGAGGGGGTATTTTTTTTTCTTTGTCGTGCCTCCAAAATTAAAAAGGATGGAATCGTTTTAAAATTCGATAGCTTTCGGTCGAAAATTCTGCGAAGAAAAATGGAAAATGAAAGCTTTCGGGAAAACGTTTTTTTCAAAAGGTTAATGTTCGTATTTCTTGAAACCGAATAGACCGTCAGAAAAGTCTTTAAATTTCCTTCAAGAATATGTAATTTGTTTTAAAATCCGTAAATCTGCAGCGCGGATGCGACGTTATATAAAACTCCTTAATTTTCGTATTTTCGACACCTTCGTGGTTCTTCATCCGCGGAAAGTTGTTTCGACCAGAGAGCTCCATCAGAGAACCGTCTCGGAACTTGGATTTTTTTGTCACGTTTCCCGGGTAGTTTTTAATTAATATCTCGGGTAATTACCGGGCGATTTTCTTGAAATTCATTATCACAAAAGGCCGAATCGTCCCGAGTCGATAGACACCCAGAGCGCCACTCCACTCGGCCGTTGAGAAAAGGTTTTAGCGGTACAGACAGACAGACGTTTACTGCGGTTAATAGTATAGATAGTAATCTAGTAAATAGTTTTTAACCCATAACTCCATACTAATGCGGATTCTCCAAACCTACAGTTAAATTGTCGACGTTTTAAAGAGCATGCTTTAATAAATTTTTAATAAATTGAATAAAATTTTTGATTAAAAAATATTATCCCAAAGAGATCTCTTATTCAATTCTATACATAATTCATATGGTTATATATCATTATCTCTATATTAGCAACAAAATTAACCTTTAACTGCTGTTAGCAATCTGACTGAACACTGTACCCCCTCTCCCCCCCCCCCCCAAAAAAAATAGCGTTTAACTTGTATTTTCCAGTTTAACTATAGTTACAACTGAAATTCCCTTTCGTTTAGAGTTCTCGTAATATTGTTAGAAATATTTGAATAGATTAAATTTAATTAGAATTAATTCTGTACAAAAAGTTTAGCACAGGAACAGTATTCTACGATTTTTAATCATGGATCGCATTTTAACATTTAACTAATGTTATCGGTCTCGTAGACCACTATTTTTCTTTTAATTTTTTAGTTTAACTTGTAATTTTCAGTTTAACTGCAAACACTACCGAAATATTGTTTCATTTGGAATTTTAGTACTATCACCAGAGACTAAATAGGTGAATATTAAGTATAATACTCTTGTATAAAAAGTGTAGTACAAAAACACAATCCTATGAGTTATTCCCGCATTTTATTCATCTTTCAATTTTGTGGTCTCACAAACCGCATCACATTCATACGTTACAATTTCTGTCACATCAGTTAAACGTTAAATTTATAAAGTTTTGAAAAACCGAACGCTGAGAAAGCGGACAGTTAAAGTTTCGAACTCAGTTGAACAATCCAGGGGAAATTTAATAGAAACCTGATTTTGAAGATGTTCGAATTTGAATCTCGAAAACATTTTGATATAGTTTTATTTACAAGAGTTAAAAATTACTTTTTACATTAGTAAAAAAAAATAATAATATAATAAGAAATAAAATAGAGAGATCATTTTTAAGTATTGAGCCCCCCCCCCCCCCCTTAATCTTACCATTTCAACAATGATGATAATGCTGTCCCATATTAATATATAAACCCCCTTCGGATATAGTTCGGCCACTGTTGGGAATCAATCGGGGTAATAACGCCAATCCCTGGCGTTATTACCCCGGGATACTTATTGCGCAGTAAATCCTAAACTACAAATTATCTCGAGAAGATATCCAAAATCTTCTACAACAATTTGAAAGTACATGAAATACACTACAAATTTATGTAATAAACAAAGTATTTCTGGATAAAAAATATAGTCTTCAGTTCAAAAACCTTATCTCGCAAATTTGAGATCAAGCGTTAATTTTAGTTGCTTCTAAAAACAATAAGACCTAAAAATGAAATAAATTAACTTGAAGCTGTTTTTTGCGATTTATATGACTCAAAACCCTTCTGCGCAGAGCACATGGGTGTCATTTACCTGATTATTTCATAATTACGCAAAATATAAGCACTTGGCGTTATTACCCCGCCTGGCGTTATTACCCCGCCTGGCGTTATTACCCCGCCTGGCGTTATTACCCCAGGGTACCTTATAAACTGGTGCGATTGC
This sequence comes from Maratus speculifer, assembly GCA_964019185.1. Lineage (NCBI taxonomy): Eukaryota > Metazoa > Arthropoda > Arachnida > Araneae > Salticidae > Maratus > Maratus speculifer. Next base: position 9,626,097 of record OZ025292.1, on the reverse strand, counting down.
AAATAGATAGTATTTCATACAAAATCTACCTAATATTTCATACGAAATCTACCTAAAAACAATCTACCTTTTATACATTTTATTTTTTATGCATTAAATTGAATATATGCCCACGCATTTTCAAATACCTATTTAGTTTCCTCTGAAACATAGCTGAGCTTAAACTTTTTGTGAAAATTCCAACAACGCGTGAGTCGCAAAAAACCTATACGTGACCCTCAAGAATTTTACCAGTGTAAACCCGACCTGCAGAAAGAAAATTAGATTCATTCCAAGCCGAAAAAGCACGTTTTGGAACAACCCGACTCGATGTTTGACTTTATTTAACGATCCTATATAAGTCCGAAAGACAAATATATCTAATAGGACTTATAAATCCCATATAAAACCTATATATATCCGAAGTATCCGCTATTACGAGGTTTTACTACTTTTAAATATTAAAAAATGCAGATATGATTATTCTTCTGTGTAAAACATAAAATTGTATTAGCGATACAATATTTGATTATTTTTCATAGTAACATTAAAAGATGATTTACTTTCATTTCATTGCAGGTTGGGGTCGGGTTGTCGCTTGAAACTGCGGGTTCGGGTCGAGTGCCGATTGAAATTCTCAGGTTCGGGGTGGAAAATTCTGTCTGTCGGGTTCGAGTCGGGTTGTGGATTGATTTAAAATGAAAATCGTGGGTCCTGCATGGGTCGGGTTGTACCCGACCCGAGCAAGACTTTACTGCATGCCCTCAGCAACTGGGCATGTCTGGTTAGAGGTCGTATCCAACTTGACAGTTCTGTCCCTATGGTAGAAATGAGAGAAAATGCGATTTAGTATTCCATCCAGAATTAAACATTCCAATGTTTATTTTTAAATCCCTTCTCCTATTTCAAGAAACGAATTACGCATCATTTGCATTGAAAAAAGACGCAATATCCGGACAAAAATAAACCGTTCGAGAATATCTAACCGCGATCGCAAATCCTTTTTCGATTAATCGATAATCGATGGGTTGAACGTCCTGCTATGTGCGTAATGAAAAAACGTAAAAATTGGAAACTGCGTCAGTTGAATTCCGCGATACAATTTTTGATATCTGATAAGCTATCGATTACGGCTGTCGTAATGTACAGATTCCGATATGATTTATAAGAAGAGCGTGTACGTCATGTTTTTCATTTGACTTCGTAACGTCGAGAAAGCTGAATGTAATCGCTGATCATTTGCGTTAAATAACGTAAGAGAAGTAAAGTATAGACGTGTGTGAAGTTTGAAAATAGCTTATTGTGGATAAAAAATTTTTAAGACCATTTTTGGCAGTTCTTAAATCAGAAAAGACAACTTTATGATATAAGTTATAATTTATTTTTGTTCGAAAATGCATGAAACTAGCAGCTTGTTGTCCAGAAACTATCTAATAACATTCATTTTCCCTTTTTTTTTCCCTTCAAACATAGTAGATTTTTCAGAAAATAATATCAAAGCCGCCGTTTTAAATCGGGTTTCTAACGCGAGAGAATAAAAACCACTCAAACTGGGACAAAAATATGTTATTCACATTTATATTTCACTTATAACTAGATAAGGTAATTTTTTAATCACAAAATAGTAAACTCAGTTCATTCTAAATCACATCCATAGTCAGGCCTCGAATCTTATGTCTTTCCGGTAAAAAAAAAAAAAAAAAAAAAAAAAGAATTTGTAAATGTGTTAATAAAACGTTTTTCTCTTGTTGAGTAGAGCAGTTGAGAATTACATTAAAGAGCCATCAAAAATATTTTTTTTAATTTAAAATTATTTTTCAATTTAATTATCATTTCTATTACGTGGCTATAAATTTAAACGGGCCCGGCCCGTTTAAATTTTTATATTTTAGGCCCGGCCCGGCCCGTACAGAAATCAGTGAAAACAGGCCCATCCCGGCCCGTTTTGGCCCGTTACAATTTCTACGATTTCTAAAAAATTCAGATTTTTTTCATATAATTAAGATTTTTTAAAGAATACTGCATACATATCTATGGAATGATTTTACAGTATATTTTACAGGAAATACACATTAGCAACGTTAGTGATTACTAAGATTCTTAGGCTTTCAACAATCAAATAAAGATTCATCAAAAAATTAATATGGCTTAGAATAAAAAGAAAAAGAAAGAAAGTTAAAAACATCGTAACTTTTGAAGCTGTTTAATAACAGAAGATTTATAAAAATATTTCTATATCATTTTATTAAAGATTTTAAATCCAAATTCATTCGTTAACTCAAATATGCGCCTTTCTGATTCATTTCTAAATTCATTTTTTTTCTCAGAAATGCACAGTAGGTATCTTTATTCAGAAACTATATAATCAAGTGGCATTATACGTTTTTTGATACAAGCAATTTAAGAATACTGAAAGGAAATAAATTATTGTTATAGTTAGCATTTTCAATGGAATTTCCGGAAGCGATAGCATGGGAAGGGAGGAAAACCTGCAACCATTTGAGAAACTATTGTATCTGAACAAATTTATGCAAGTATTTTATTCATCAAAAATGAAAAATGCTATTCGATTCCAAATGCTTCAATAGTGAGGCTTATCACTTTTATATTTTTACAATTAAAAATTAATCTGAAAATGTGTCAAACTTTCGCGTTATTGAGAAATTAATTCAAAAACCATCAAGAAGTATATATCCAAAGATTAATCTAACATAAGTTCTTTATCGCTGTTAATAATTTTACAAATCATGTTGTCTGCCCTACAGATCTTGAGAACAATTAAGTCTTGTTCCGGCAAGTCTATATGTAGAAAAATAATGCAAGCTTGATCTCGGCCCGGTATGAGTCAGCTAAAAAAATATTAATACTGGCTACACGCAATTTAACTGTCTGATGCCGATCTCACACTGTACAAGTTACATTTTTATACTGATGCTGTCAAACTAGTATGGCTCGTGACGCACATTTATATTTATTCTCGTTAAAACCATTTGTGTTGAAAATAGATCATATTTTATCGTTTCTGCTTAAATCTTCAGAACGGGCCGGCAGGCCCGAAAATTTTTTTATCGGCCCGGCCCGGCCCTTCTGGCCCGTTCAAATTTTTTTGCCGGCCCGGCAAGATTCTTAGGCTTTCAACAATCAAATAAAGATTCATCAAAAAATTAATATGGTTTAGAATAAAAAGAAAAAGAATATGAATTACGGCCCGGCCCGGCCCGTTTATTTTGTTTGTTGGCCCGGCCCGTTGAGAAAACTATTCTGATTCTGCCGGCCCGGCCCGTTAGAAAATTTGAAACGATTCCGCCGGCCCGGCCCGCGGACCGGGCCGGGTACGGGCCGAGCCCGGGCCCGTGCAGACCTCTACCTCCTTCACCGCCGAGTCCGAAATTAACCACTAAATATAAGCACTTTATTTAACTCTTTCGGGTTCGAATTATTTTTTGAGATGAAAAATGCTTTTAAGTTAATAATGTTAACAGTAACTATCTTAATAAATTTTAAATTAAGTTTAACCTCCTTCGCGACAGGAGATTTTTAAGAAATTTTAAATGAATTGTCACCGGTTTTTAAAAACAGATATTTCTGCCATATTAAATCTAGAAAATGCTTCGATTAAATAAATTGAATTTAACCGTAAAATTTTACTGGTGGGGATATATAAACAAGGATTCTTAAGCCGTTTTGCAACACGTATATGTGTCACTCGTCCCCAAGGGGTTAAAGAAATTTTATTGTCCTACATCTAAGTGGAAATACAGGGTGGTCATAAAAAAAAAACTTTGCCGATATGTGGAGCTCTAACAGCCAGTCCGTTCAACCAATCGAATAAAATTTCAGATATAGCTTATTTATTCAGAGGTATGAGCTCGAGATTCTCTGAACGGCAACAAAATGGCGCTCGCAGTCACGGTTATAGTTACACAAACTCGAAATTTTCCAATGGCAACACCCATTTTTTTTCATCGCAAAATGCTCAGCGCATGCGAAACCCTGAACAGCGTTGAAACCGTGCGTGTATAGCAAGAAACGGACACGCTATGTACGCACAAAAAAACTGTTCTGCGACCCCCCCTCCCCCCTCCACCTCCATAAAAAACACGATTAGAGTGCAAGGAGTAAATTTGCATATGACACAGAGTCAGTATACTAACCTCCGATTACAACACAGATCGGAGAAAAGTTTTATTTTGGTTCCACATTTTCCACATGGGTGCCATCATAGGCAATTACACATTGCATGATGGTGACTGTGGACAATACAGCCGCACGTTACATCGCATGAGGGATGTTTGCAATTTCAAGTTTGATAGATTCTTTCAAAACCGGCAAAGTTGCGGATTGCAAATGTACACTCTAGAATTTAGATATCCCCAGAACCTAAAATCAATAGGAGTGAGGTCGAGGGATCGCAGGGGCCATTGACCTTACCAGTTTAGGCGAAATGTGCCTCGTACGTTCATAATATGAGAAGAGGTCGATCGTTATCTCCATCAAATTGGATAAGAAATTCATTAACAAAGTCTATATGTTGTTGATGGTCTCTCACTTCCAACATCTGAGCGCGCTGGTACTGGTAAAGAAACATGCGGATTACAGAACGCAGTAACTTTAAGACCATTGATTTTGGTATATCAAATACACGAGATGCACCTTTTGTAGTTTGCATGCGTCCTCTGGTCACTATGTGATGCACTTCCATAACAGTTTCCTCAGGAATAGTTGGTCGTCAGGAACAGTTGGACTATCACAGGTGCAGCCAATTTCTTCGAATTTCGTTACTAAATCACGAAGAGCTTGTGAAATGCATCGTTCACGCATTTGGCGATGGTTCCGACGGTAAAAGCACCAGGTTTCCGACACATTCATCTCATTTTGATAATAGTTTTACCAACTCACCACGAACGAAGTCATTTTGTTGGCATCTGCGAGATCCGACTGATGAACTAACATTCCTGCCCTACTTTTTATCCGTTTTATACGCTGACTATTTGCCAAACGACGTTCCGTGATTGTTATTTGTCTCTGTCGTATTCAAATTTTCTTCGTGCGCCTTGGTCGTGTTTTTGGGGGGCAGTTCGTAGTGCTGATTTTGTGCGAGTATAACGCATCTGTTTATTTCAATAACCATACCGTTCTAACGCTCTTTAGGGTTTTCCTATGCACTTATCTGCGATGCATACTTATCTGCTGCTTTACCTATGCATATTTGCGATGGAAAAAAATGTGTGTTGGCATTGGAAAATTTCGAGTTTCTGTAACTATGACCGTAACCATGAGAGCCATTTTGTTGCCGTTCTCAGAATCTTGAGCTCATACCTCTGAATAACTATTATCTGAGATTTCACCTCGATTGGCTGAACGGACTGGCCGCTAGAGTTCCATATAACGGCAAAGTTTTTTTTTTTTATGACCACCCTGTAGTTACTTTGCGTACTTGTTGAATTCACATTCATATGAAAATAGCATAACGAAAAGCATTTAGAAAAGTGTGTATTACAACAGAAATAATGGTATAACAATATTTTTAACAATATTTAACAATAATAATATCTTTATAATATTTTTTAAATTTTATCAAACATCATTTGCTTAGAAAAGAAGCCTATATTTTAAATTTAAACAGTGGAATATGTGTTTAAAATAAAAAAAATCGCTAATGATGTAAAGGAAATTAACAAACTTTTATTAATAATTTTATTATTAAGTACTAAAACATAAATTAAAATACGATAAGAAATATATGGATATATACTATGATTAACACAGCAGACAGAAAAAAAGCAATTATTACGACAAATAAATACCCAATGAAAGGACATGTACTAATAATAGTACACTAAATTTGAATGGCTAAAATGTGGTTGCCGGTACAAAATCTAAAATAAGGGGAAATAATAATAGAGAAAAATCATGCGCCAAACATAGATTCTGAAACAATTTTAACACATTCTGAAAACATGCAACGAGGCATACCTCTTTTAAGGGTATACAAGACAGGGTGAATTTCTAAGGGAAATGGGCGAGCTTTAAGACCCGTTTCCTCGGAAACTACTCGACCGATTTTGATAAAATATGGTGTCCATTTTCACTGGATTATAGTCAAGACTTATGGCAGACATTTGTTTTTCTGCGCTAAATTTTTTAATTTTAAAACAACGACAATTTTTCAGAAATTTAAATTTTTCAGGGTTTTTTTTTTCTTTTTTCTGAAACTAATAATTTTTTTTTTTTTACTGTTTGCCTCATAGGATCTTATATTTATACTCTATCACCAGATTTTTTTTTATCGAAATCGCTGGACTACTTTAAATGTTAATGGAATTTTTAGCTGAAAAGTATAATTTTTTGGAGAGCTAAAAAACATAGACATTTCTAGCTTGTGTGAAGTTCTCGCATAGTTTTATCGAATTCATGAGTTAAAGTATGTGTAAACATTCGAGTAAAATTTAGTTACATATAATAAGTATAAAACATTGGAGTGAAATTATCGTGAGTGGATGTGGCGTCCCAATCGTGTTGTTCCTTAACCTTTTCAATTTCGAAGCTAAAATAATAATGCAAATACTTATTCATTGTGTTTTTTTTTCAAACAAAATAACATTGTTAATGACAGAAAAAATATCTTTTCTGAGACTGATCCTTTAGACGCTTAGTAATAAAGGTACAAAAATCTGGATCTAAAACTATAAACTTCCTTAAAACGTCAGTTTAATATCCATTAACCTAAATTAAAGCAATCATAAATTTAAAAGCTTTAAACAAGTAAACAATCTACAAATTCTCAAATATATATACATATCTATATATATAATATTTAGTTAAACACTTATGAAAATTTATCACTTTCTTATGGTCACACTTTCTTTTGGACATCTTTAAGCAATTTGCAAAGTCAAATGAAAATAACCTTTATTTTATGAGGGATTCAGCTTAGATGCACGCATTTATTCGTTTGCTTTCAGCGCAAAAAAAAACATTCAGTTATAAAGAAAAAATGTAAAAAAAAAATAATAATCAGATATTTTAATTTTTATAAATAAAAGAACACAGGCCACCCGAATAGGGAACCAGAGACCGAAGATTTTCAGGGAACTGAGCTATCCATAATTAGGGAAAAAATTTACGAAAATATCAATTTTCTAATTATTTGCCTAAATTATACTTTATAAACCCTACTAGCTGACCCGCCCGGCGTTGCCCGGGTCCGTATTAGCAATATTAAACGAACTTGAAATTTGTATGATTTTATCAATAACTGGAAGCATGCAGAAATGCATTGTCTGAAATACGTCGCAGCTGACTTTGTGAAAAATCAGTTTTAAAAACAACAACTAATATTAAACTCTAAAAATACTTAAAATGAGCAATGAGAAACACGGGAGGGAACATGTATCCAACGATTGCGTTAGTTTCGTGTTAAAGTGTTGATATTTTCTTAGCAGACGATTTTTTGTGATAAATACATTATCTGTTTTATATTTCTTAATGATATTCCTCTGGACCGAGTTGGCGCATTGCCAAGATTTGCTTCCTCTGGACCGAGTTGGCGCATTGCCAAGATTTGCTTTCCCCTGTGCCTCAATTAATTATCCTCGGAATTCCTTTTATTTATAGAGATTGAATTCTCCTGACGAGTATTATAAATACAGTTTACAGCGATTTTATTAAATCGCTGTGACTTTAAATATCACAATTCACTCCAATAAAAATGAGTTTTCTCACTATTTTTTTCGACAAATTGTTATTTTCCTTTGACCCCCCCCCCCTTTTTTTTTCGTCTCCCATAATTGACTTCCTTATCAAATAGAGATCGATAAATATAGGTGAAATATTAATCTTTATAGCCCTGAATTTCCAGAAGAATCCGACAAAGTATATTTTTTAATATTCAACAATATGTCTAACATTGAAAGTGTCCGGTCATTTATGGCCATATATATTGTATATTGTTCAATGGACTCGATTTGGGGAGGGTCCTTATATACCCTTTGCGGCGGAATATTACTAAATAAGCGAAGGATTTGCTGGCCATAGCCAAAAACATGCACAAAAAAATTTGGTTCAATTCTTTGCATAACTTCCTGTACTTATCCATGTTGTATAATTTCTAAACACGGACGTATAGACACACGGGCAGACAGACATTTTATATAAACATGTTTTGGGGGTTCTCTGAGTCTAATATGCGTGTTAATAGATCTAGTTATCTATCGAAAAGTTAGAAGTCTAAAAAAATTTCTATTACAGTACTTTCTTCCGTTGAAGATAGAAGAAAGTATAGTAGTTAGGTACAGCCATAGAAAATCAAAAGTAAACAGCCCCTGCATAAACTTTGCAACAAATTATTGTAGAAGAAAGTTACTGATACCGAATGATTAGAAGTGAGGACTTCAGAAGCCAAGGGGTACAAGTCACAAAAATCCGATGTGGAGTAAATTGAGTTCAGAGATAATGGATGTTAAATTTGAACATCAATAATAATTGACTGAGATGAAATAGGAAACTGCCGCTTGTTTCATTGTGGTCTTTGAACTCCTATTTCAATAACTGTGAAAAAAATGGAGTACAATTTTCTTTAATTTTATAATTAATCAATATTGATAATTATTCAGCAAAAGTGGTTTATCTCTAGAACGCAGCACATTATTAGAAAATCCCTTATATTTCATCATCCGGAAAGAAAGAAACATATTTCCAGGTCGCCTGGTGCACTTAGTTGCCATTTTTGTCACTTATACCCCCTTGGCTTCTGGGATCCTCAAATAAAGTCTGTTTTTAAGTGACGTACGTAAAATTTACCTAGAAACAATGTAAATATCAAAAGGATCCTTCTAGGGTCTAACAGACCACTGCGTTTTTAGGTGCGTTTGTAATTATGTAAATACATAGCACCTTATAGTTATCGTTCAGTCTGTCCGTCTGTCCGCATATAATAACGCAAAAATTAACCAACCGAATCGTTTCAAATTTAAAATATATAATTATTACATCATTTTGTCGCGTCATTTCAAATTTTATGAAAATCGGATGCATAGATCAATTACAGGGACGATCAAAAGTATTCCGTTACATTACGGTCAATGGGGAAAAAAGTTTCAAGTGCATTTTAATCCTTTGCAATTTAAAATTCATATTTAATACATAATTTTGTCAACTTATTCAAATTTTATCAAAATCGAATGCATCGATCAATTACAGGGACAATCAAAAGTATTCCATTACATTACGGTCAATGGAGAAAAATGTTTCAAATGTATAATGTATTTTAATGGTGTTACACTCATTCGAACATAATAAAATTGATATGCATTCATAAAATACAAGGCCACACAAAAGTATTCCATTACATAATGGTATCGAAAGAACATTGTTTGGTGAGCATTTTAATTGTAATTAACTATTTACAATTTTATGAGATTAATATATGAGGAGCTCAGAAGCCAAGGGGTACAAGTGGCAAAATTTAGATTTCGAGTAAATTGAGTTCAAAGTTAAACATCCATTGTAATTGAATAAATTGAAATATGAGAATTTTGCTTATTTCTTAGTGATCTTTGAGCTCTTATTTAAATAATTGTTTAGAAAAAAAGTGGAGCAAAATTTGTTTTAAATTCATAACTAAGCAATATTTATCATCAGTCGGCACTTGTACCGTTTGGCTTCCAAGCAGTAATGAAAACTGCTTGGAAGCCAAAGGGCACAAGTGTCAAATGAATACAAGAAATTAAAAAAAAAACATGGAATAAAAAGAAAAAGATGTAAAAAATTAAGAACAATGTTCATAGAAATAAATGAAAGGACAAAATTTTGCTTTAATAAAAATTCTAAAAAGGAAAAATTATTAAATAAAAAAATGAATTTGCGAAAAATTTAAGATCAATGTTGAAACGAATAAATGAAAAAAAAAAAAAAAAAAAAAAAAAAAAAAAAAAAAAAACTTTTTTTTTAACATAAGATATAAAATTTTATAATAAGTTTTGGTACTACTAGGTTATCCCGTCGACCAAAAAATTATCGCCAATTTATGAAAATTAAATGCCAATAATGGATGATCGTGAATGTCACATTCAATGACTACATACGATTCACGTGTTTAAAATGTCATTAAGCGATTTTTATTTCGACTTTTTATTTGTATTTTTATTAATATTCTACTAATCATTTGGTTTTCGTTATTTAAAATAAAAATTATGTCAATATCTATAATTTGGCTGTTAGTTTGGCGATTTGTATAATTTGGCGAAATTGGTCGACGGGATAACAGAGTAGTACCTAAGTTTTTAGACATTGAAATTTTCTAACACTGTCCGACAAAGGTGAAAAGGGAATATAATTTCAGTTTGTGTGTCCGTCTGTCTGTTGGCCATCTGGCCATCTGTCCGCAATCTAACTTTCGTAAATATACTCGGATTGCCCTGAACTTTTTGGAGATGATTTACGCTTATCCTAGCACGAACCCTATTTCAAATAAAGTTTCTAGCATGATTACTTTATTTACAGGACAATTAAAAGTTTTTCGTTTCATTACGGACTGTAGGGAAAAAATCGTTTCAAATGAAATTTAAAGGTGTTACACCCTGTCAAACATATTAAAATTTATATGCATCTACGAAGTTCCTTAAAGTATGCATTCTGTAAAATATGTGGTGAAAATATTGGTTATTATTCATTTACAGTACCACACAAAGGAATTCAATTACATAACAGTAAAGTGGAAATTGTTTGCGACATATTTTAATTTTATTAAACTTTTTATGCATAATAAAATTGGTATACGTCGATGAGATTTAGTATAAGTTATTTTGCGCATAATATGAAGTGCACAGCATTTACAGTGACACACAAAAGATTTGAAATAGTATATTCAATGCAAAATATTGTATATTATCAATATGGTTGATGGATGGATGAAATGCCTTTTTAATTATGATTTGCGGTTTTAAGTTTCACTAAATTTATACATATTACATAGTATGTATAAATGCTATAACTGATATACAGGGCGACACAAAAGATCTGGTAAAAGTTACTGAATATGAGTGTAATTTACTTAAAGATTGTTTTTAAAAAAGTTATCTGTTTTTATGCTCAATTTCATTCAGTTTTCTCACAAATATTTCTAGCATATAGATAAAATGATATTCAGTGCAACGCAAAGAATTGGATACATGGTCATCTATGGATGATAATTTCTTGAAATGTGATTTCAATAGTCTTAAGAGTGTTTTAGTTTGAACTAAATTTTAGCTAAATACTGGCGTATAATAAAGGTTCTAGGTAAACTCCAGGGATGAACAAAAATATACAAGTATGTCCCCATCTATTAGTATAAACTGCTGAAAGAGAAATTTCAAACTGTTACGCGTTTTTTTCCTAAAATAAAATTTTCCATTATACAGTATATATATCAACCGACAGATCAAATGCAGAGCTGTTCAAAAGTATTAAAATACATATTTGGCTAGGGACAGTAACACTTTATTATCATTTAATAGTGAAATTTTGTTAAAGATTTCAGGAAATGTTGGAAAGTGCTTTACAATCTATGCTTAATGTTTAATTTTTCTTACTTTTTAAAAGTTTGCATTTGTTTAATATAATATATAGCGCATTAAAAAGCTAATTCTTAAAAGAAAAAAACTGACGAATAACATTTTGAAAAACGACACACAACTCCAATTCATAAGGTTTAAAACGTTACACAGAGTAAATAATCTTTTAACTGTGATGGGTACAAATTGGTATGCGATTGTCTTTTTGTACCAGTCACCGTTTAAAAATGATCAAATTCCTGGGGCGTTTTCAGAGTCATGAACTGGCCTTGTATGTCGTTGGTTGCGCTTTAGCTATATATAAGTCAACGGATACAACTGCACTTATACCCCTTGGCCTCCACGCGTTTCACAGTTTCGGGAAAGAGGTTAAGTAAATGACTCCTAAAACTCAGTGCATAATTAAAAAATTACTCGTAACTCTTCACCTACAAATAAATAGGCTTATTTCCAGATACCCTGTGCACTTAACTCATTTTTTTCAATTTTGTCACTTATACCCCTTGGCTTCTGAGATCCTCATATGAGAGTGACATTTTTAAAACTTCGTTATCTGACGAACGCACCTTATTTATTACGCTTCATGTGCAATTTCCAACTTGTTACAATTATCGCAGCTTAATTTTATAAATTCCAGTTTAAACATACTATAGCCATGAAATTTTGTTCAAAGATATAGCTTGCAGTAAGCGTCAATTTCTGTCACAGATAAACTGAAGTTTAAAAATAAACAAGGTAAGAGTTTCAACTCATTGTTTAAAAAAATTATATAGCTTTCAATCCTTATTTAAACATTTTTTTAAATTAACGAACTAGAGCGTGGTTTAATTATTTATTGGATACTATCAGGAAATGGGAAATAATGTCTCAACCTTATATAAAAATTTTCCTGGTTATACTTTTTTCATCACTACTTTTTCGTTACAAGTTTTTGGGAAGCTTTTAAATAAAATACTCGTTATCTCTTGTGCGATATTAATTTTACAATTGTTTATTAAGCAACTAAAATTGTGATAAAAAAAAAAAAAAAAAAAAAATAGAAGTAAGGTTAATTTCCGTGAAATTGGACACTGAAAAAGAGAAAGTAAATAGTATTTATTTATTTAAGTTTAGGTACGTTTTAAGACAGGTTTAAAAAATAATAATAACAAATGGGTTTTCTTCAAAGACTAAAATTTAAGACTTTTGAATAAATTCTATATTAATATTAAATATATATCTATATGTTTTCCTCACAAAACTCATATATTTCAAGCGTTCCAACTCCTATGGAAGAGCTGTCCGCAAGATTACAAAACTGCATATAATTCAAGCGTTCCAACTCCTATGGAAGAGCTGTCCGCAAGATACTCCTATGGAAGAGGTGTCCGCAAGATTAAAGGCGGGGCCAAGGTATACGCTACCTAGTGGCAGGGGTGCATAACCAGAGGATTATTAAGGAGATTGCAGTTTCTTTTGTTTGAATGGCAACAAAACTTTTTTGTTTCAATTAAATGTTACTTTAAAATATTACGTAGAATAAGTTTTAGGTTTGAAATATTGTAAATAAATGTAGAATAAATAAGTGTAGTACGACTAAATATTAACATAATATATACTAAGATGAAATATCCAGGGCCGTGCTTAGGACTTTGGCGGCCCTGGGCGAAATATATTTTGGCGGCCTTTTTTTCCGAAATTTTTTAAATGGATATAAAATGCTATAAACCGTACAAAATGTATCACAAGATTGAAATTAATATGAACTTTTTAACACAAAAAATTGAAAAAAAGACATCATAAGAAATATTATCAAAAGAATCAAATTTCACTTTCACATCAGTATTTATAATAATCCTTTTAGCTTACCATTTTTTGGCTTTTGATGATAAATTACAGTTCATTTTAATTTGTAGGTTTTAGCATCATATATCGCACGTAATCTATACCTATATTATAAAGAGGTAACGTTTGTTTATATATAGGGACTAATCTCTGGAACTACCGAAGCGATTTCAAAAGTAATGGTACGAAAATGATGGTGCTCTTCCCTGTTCAAACATAGGCTATATCTTATGTCGATGCCACTAACCCAGGGAGTACAGGCGCAAAATAGCAATTTTTAAACAATCTTGAAAAAAAAAACGAAACGATTAAAAAAAAAATAAATAATGATTCAAGATGATGGGGACAGTCCTTGGTTCCAACATTGACTATATTTTATGTTGGCGTCATTACCCCATAGGAAGCAAAAAACTTTGTAAAGATGCAACTGTTGTATTTCTGAAGGACATAGAAACATAACGTTTTTAGCTTGTTTGTTATTTATAAGATATAAATGATCTCAAAGAGCGTTTTCCAAAAATACGAAATTTAAAAGCGGTGAAAATGGGCGAAAAGTGTTCTAAATTGCAATTTTTAATCCATCTCGGAAGTACGGACCGATTAAAAAATAATGATGTCAAACTGATGGTGATAGTCCTTGCTCCAAAATAGGCTACATCTTATGTAGGTGTCACTTCTCAAAAGAGGTTCAGGAGCAAAAAAAAAGTTCTAAAAAATGTGAATTTTGCGTTACTGACGGACCTAGAAACATAAATTTTCGGATGTTAATTACTTATAAAATATAAATGATTTCCAAGAACAGTTTCTGAAAAATGTGAAATTTAAAAAGGGTAAAAAATGCACGAGATGAGATATAAAAACTTTCTAAATTGATGTTTTTAAGCAATCTCGGGAAGTAACGAACTGATTTAAAAAATAATGATGTCAAAATGATGGTGACAGTGCTTACTTTAACAAAAGCTATATCTTATGTCGATGTCGTTACCCCAAAAGGGGTGCAGGAGCAAACAAACGCTCTAAAAATGCGATTTGTGTATTACTGAAGGGCTTAGAAACATGAAATTTAGAATGGTAGTTACTTATAAGATAAATATGGTCCCCAAAAACATTTCCTAAAAAATTCGACATTTAAAAGGGGGGAAAATGAGCGAAAAGTGTCCTAAAAACGTTCTAAATGGCGATTTGTAAACAATCTCAACAAGTATGAAACCGATTCCAAAAGTAAATTTGTGGCGATGGAGCCTGTTAAAAAATAACAAACATAAGCTATATTTTATGTTCGGGATGCTATCAACAGAGGGTTTCAGTAGCAAAAAATATTCGAAATGTCTATCTTTCTAAATTGTAAAAAAGTCAAATAAATAAAATGTAATAAATTAATTCAAAAACTATAAACCAGGGGTTATATTAGGTTTGGTTTATGTTGGGCTCAGTAGAGTGAAAAAGATTAAAGACTTCATGCTTGAATCTTGTGTTAATTTTACCATTTTTTAAAGGAATAATAAAAATATTTTATATAGAAAAAATCTCAGAAAATTTCTTTTAATTATATTAATGGTCAACAACGCCTAGATATGTTTCATATAGTATATTAACACTGTACAAGGATTACTGAAAGAATTATCATAATAGCTAAAAATGTATGAATTGATATGTACTACTTTGAATTCTAATATTTTTATTTTGCTCATTTTCATTTTTTGAATTTGTATACTAATTTTATTAATTAAAAAGTAGCTCATTTTCTGCATTTGTAAGAAGTTATGTTAGAAAACTGCGTCTTCACTTGTCACAAATTAAATCGGTGAATCCCTTTGAGGGAAGAAGTCCTACTTAAAAATATATTTACAAACTAGCTGACCCGCCCGGCGTTGCCCGGGTCCGTATTAACAATATTAAACGAACTTGAAATTTGTATGATTTTATCATTAACTGGAAGCATGCAGAAATACATTGTCTGAAATACGTCGCAGCTGACTTTGTGAAAAATCGGTTTTAAAAAGAACAACTAATATTGAGCTCTAAAAATACTTAAAATGAGCAATGAGAAACACGGGAGGGAACATGTATCCAACGATTGCGTTAGTTTCGTGTTAAAGTGTTGATATTTACCCGTAAAAATCACTGTTAAATCACGTAACTAATTATTTTTTTCGCATAGAAATCCCAAGTGAAATATTTTGAATTTCAAACTAATTATATCACTCTTAATTCCGTCTATACCGTGAATGAAATCGATACGCGATGATAAAAGATTGGTATATAGTATTATAATTTCAGAACCATTTAACAAAAGTGTATATTTTTAATCAAAGCATGCGTAATGTATACACTGTGGACAAATTCCTAACCGTAAACTTTTGTACCATAACCATAATCTGTCTGTAACCTAACTGCGACTTAACATTACCCTACCGTAACTTAAATATAACATAAATGTAACCTAACCGTCACTTTGAAATACCAATATAGAAGCATCATTTAAGATTTTGCTTGAAAAGTTAACATTCTTTCGTTAATGTCTTAAAATCGTCTGCACTCTGAAATCTAGATTTTAGATTAATATTTGTTATTTAAGTTTTCGCGCATGATTTTAAAAGATTGTTTTCATAAATATATTTTATATATTGACATAGAGTTATTAATATGTTGTTAAATTAAAAACATTTTTTCATCTACGTTATAAAGTATTAAAAAGTTCTGAAAAAAAAAGAAAACTTTTAGTAATACAATTTTTAGTTCAAATCAAATGTTTTCAATATTCTTTTTTATTTTATTTTGATATTTAATTATTTCGAATTTATCAATTCCAATTATTTTAAAAGCAAACATTTTTTTAAAAATAAATAATATAATGGAAAAAAGACCATTTTAAAAAATTACTATTTCTTCGCAAAATACGCTTCAGCTGTAATTCATTTCTTTCAATTCGTCTTATTAATACAAAATCTCTTCTACATGCTTTTGTTTGGGACATTAAAATTTGAGCGATAAATGGTTTAATATTGCAACCCTTTTTTCGGTTTACTTCACCACCACCTATCTTTTTCCTCCATGGTTTACAACCGCTGTGATAAAAAATCATCTTTTAAACTGACAGCTTGCCAGTCTATAAATTTTAAAGGTCGGTTCCAGCTTTTTTAATTATTTATGCCAAAATTTTATGCAACCAACCAACCATAACTAAATGAAGGGAAAAAAAGAAGAAAAAAGGCGATTTTTTATGAGAGTGATCTTTGGAATTTAATTAATTACTCAGTTAATAAATAGAATTTCGAAATTCTGAAGCTCAGGTGCATCAGGAGAGATATTGGGCTACTCTCATAAAAATTTTGAGCTTCGTACGTCCCATAGATTTTGCTAGCCATCGCAGACACACACACACACACACACACACACACACACACACGCAGACAGAGCGATTTGTTATTTTATTAGTATAGATTAACATTAAAATAGAAAGAAAACATTAAATCTATAATAATATATGCGAAACACATTTAAAGACGAACATTACTGCATATTTAAAATGTTATATTTAAAATGATTACGCAAGTCTCTTTTTTAATACTTTCCAACAAAGTTCCAAAATGTTTATGATTTCGGTTTACCGGTCCGTCTGTCCGCGCTCTAACTTCCGTAAATAACTTGGATTGCCCTGAAAATTTTCAACATTATTGACATTTACCCTAGCAGAACTTTATTTCAAATGAAGGTTCTAGCATGATTAGTTTATTTACAGCGACAGTCAAAGGTTACCGTTATGTTATAGCCTAAGGAGAAAAATCGTTTGAAATGAATTTTATAGATTTTACACCTTCTCCAATACATTATAAATTATATGCATTTACGATGTGCACTAAAATATGCTTTCTGTAAAATATGCGGTGAAAAAAATAGCTGTTATTCATTTACAAGGCCACCCAAAAGAATTACATTACATAGTGGTAAAGAGGGGAATTGTGTGCGACATATTTTAATTATATTAAATTATTTTATACATACTAAAATTGATATACGTCGTTGAGACTTAACATAAGTTATACGATATAACCATATATCGAAGTGCACAGCATTTACAGGGGCACACAAAATATTTCGAATAGCATATTCTTTCCGACGTACTGTATATGTATCCGATGATAGCTGATGGATGGATAAAATGCATTTTAATTTTGATATGTGCTTTTAAGTTTATCTAAACCTATGCATATTATATAGAATGTATAAATGCTACAGTTGATATACAAGGCTATACCAAAGAGATCGCAAACGTTACTGAATATGTACGTAAATTACTTAAAGGTGATTTTAAATAAGTTATGCATTTTTGTGCTAAACTGCATTCAGTTTACTAAGGAATAGTTTTTGAACACGATAAAATGATATACAGGGCTACGCAAAGAACTGAATATATGGACGCCTATGAATGATAATTTCTGAGAATGTGTTTTCAGTAGTTTTACGAATTTGTTTAAAATAAATTGTAACCGACTTGTCAGGCTCGGATTGCGCCTGACAAGTCAAAAAGACTCTTCATAAAAACTGGTAAAATGTAAAAGCAACACCAACATTTTTGCGGCCCCAAATTTTGGCGGCCCTGGACAAATGTCCGGCTCGCCCCCCCCTTAAGCACGGCCCTGGAAATATCCTTTAACTATGCGATACAAATATCGCTGATTAAAATATGTTCGATTTTAATTATGTTTTTAATGTAATGAAAGATGACTCATATAATTTAGTAAGTAGATTATATAAATGCAGAATTTTGAAGTAGTGTCACATTTTACAAAATTCTTGATGAGCTAAGTTATACAAAATTATATACACCTTAGTATTTCCTATAATAATATAATGTTTAGCAATGTTTAGAATTTAATACTAAATAAAATATTTAACTTTAGCTCCATTTTTAATTATCAATTGCAGACGATAAAAATCCAATGTTTTCTTGGTCGTATCGACTTTTATTATTTAACTTGCAAACATTTCATTCTTTTAATTTAAAAACCTATTTCATTATACGTATATTCGGAATAACTTTAATTTTAAATGTATGTATTAAATGTTGTTTTGTTAAACGAAGAAATATTGTTAATTGTTTAAATAAAATTTGTTTAAATATTTAACGTTTTAGACAACAATTTTCTTAAAATCGTAGATTACACACTCTCTCTTTCTCTCTCTTCTTTTCTTTTTTTTTTAAACAGACAAAGCTATTTCGAGACTTCATATTAAAAATTCAATCACAAATTTCAAGCTATTCTCTCAATCATGACAGATTAATCAAGTCTACGAGATATATTGCAAAATATTTTTGTTACAGTTTGTATCGATAAAATCATGTACATTTAAAAAAACGAAGTGTCTATTTTTACGGCAGCCGTAAGAATCAGTGTTGCCAGATTGTCGAAAGCGAATTTCCCCAAAAATTCTGAAATTTTCCCCAAATCAGGGCTTTTTTCAAAAAAAGTCCCCAACGCAATTTCTACTCAAAAAGGCAAATTCTCAATTTCCAATTTTCTGTTATAAAAATTTTTTGACAAATTTAAACTTCATTTTTTCCCCAAATCAAGCACTTTTTTGAAAAAATTCCCCATTTACCAAAAAAAAAAAAAAAAAAAAAAAAAAAAAAACATTTAAACTTAGCAGAAATTTTCATGTATATTGGCAGCTAATCGACGAGAAAAAAAAAGATGTAATTTTGCAATGACAAGCTCGTTTACATTTGTTTTTTAAGTTGTCGCCAGTTGCTGATGCTGGGCTATCATTTCATTAGCTCCATCTACACCTTTTATACCAATGACTTCTTCAAGGCCTTGACAACCTCTGGTAAATTAGAGTTTGAATGAATCTGAGATTATGTTGGCATTATGTGCTTCTATCTGACTTAAACTATAAAACATTATTTTTAATTTACTGTCACTTCTCCCAAAATGAAGCACTTATCTAATGCAAAACATCTATATTGTATCAATCACTGTGATTTTGTCAATAATAAAACAAACATAGCTGTTTTTAATATCTTTAATTAAATCTTTTAAAAAATACAGGAAATGAACTTTTCGGACATGCCCTGAAGATTTAGTAATGTAAAGGTCTATGTCGTTTAAGATTGCAGAGTTTTCATTTAAGTTTCTTATGAAAAGAATTAGGAGGGCTGATGCATTCATTGAGCGATTGTCAATTATAAAGTTAGCTATGTGATTGTAATATGCATTTTTAGGTTTTGCAATTGCAAATATTTCAACTGGCATTCCATGAAACACAGTTCTAACCATCATTGATAAACAAACAAACAAAATTTATATATATATAATTTTTATACATTTATATTATTAAATGAAATGTATTTCTGTACTTGCGTATCTGTCCGTGATGACAAAAAAAGCTGCCTGACTTACTTATCTGAAAATTCAAAAGGAGGATAGTCCATTGCAGATCGTGATGAATCTGTAAGGCGAGCACGACCACGAGAATAATGATTTGTATCTATTATTTCAGCATTTTATTTTTGCTTTCCAAATCAAAATCAAATTCGAGACAGATCCAGGCAAATGTCAAAAGTAAAAATTGAAATTGAGAAAACAATTCCCCAAGTTTTTCCCCAAAAATGTTCGCCGTCCCCAAACTTGTCCCCAAAAAAGTCCCCCAGAGGTTCAAAATTCCCCAAATTGGGGACAAAATCCCCAATCTGGCAACACTGGTAAGAATATTAATCTTACGGCAGTCTATTGCACATGCGCAGTCGAGGACTGCCGTAAACGATTGCCGGAGATTCTTGATGAGAATGAATCGGGGAAAATGAGCGACTCATACTCACATGTGACAATGAGCGGCAACGTGGTGGCTTATTATCGCTGAATATGTAATTTTGATGACTGTTTTGATTAAACAAAACAAAAAAAAGTTGAGAAGAAATAATTCACCAACTTTAATTCCACTTTTTCAGATTTTAAGAAGAACTACAGCTTTACAAAGAGACTAAATTTATTAAATTTTACATCTCTGATTCGCGCACTTTGCAGTCACGTGTGACATTTACAAAATGAGAAAATAATATAAAATATGCATGGATTATCGTAAGTATATTTTATTTAATAAATAGTTTGTGAACACATGCATATTGTTATTCATATTTCTATAGACCGACAACTTCGTCTTCCACGCGAAAAAAAAAAATAATAATAAGTATACCTATTGTAATTCACCTTTAGTAGTAATAAAATGATAATAAGCAGATAAAATTATTAAGCTATATAATAATAATACAGTATTGTAGTCTTAAAAAAAGGCTTATTCTAAAGTCATGAATGCCGTGCCTAAATAACGTGCTATAGCTTTATTTGAGAAATAGGGAGTATACAATGTTTCTTTAGAAAAAAAAAATACATTAAGTATATGCTGTATACCCACATTACACTCCTTATTAAAAATGAATAAGATAAAATTAGTGTTGGCTAACCTTAAACATTATTTGAGGGAGGAATGTTTATTGAAATATGCAAAATAATCTATATATGCATATGTTCACAAACTGTTTATAAAATAAAATGTATTAGCTGTAACTCATGCATTTCATTATATTTTTTTCTCATTTTGAGAATGCACTTAAATTTTATATTTAATTGCCTTCAAGTATTTTCCTTTTAGTTTAAGATATTGCTCACAACTGGATTCCAATGTGTGAATCAGAAACAAAATGATTAATTTAGTCTCTTTGAATGTTTGTTCTTTTATTTATTTCAAAGTCAATATGTAGAAAATAAAAATTGTATAGCTCATCACTATATTATCAATTGAGATGACACCAGACTTTTAACTTTGACCAATTTTACAAATAGAGGTTTGGTCTAGTAAAAACATAAACAAAATCTAGACCACAAACCACATTGCACCTGTTCCAAAATCTTGTTACTCCATAGATTGTCTTTTTTTCAAACTCTAGGACATTGTTAATAAAACAAAAAATAGTGTTAATGTTCATAAACCAAAAACAATGCCCAGTTAAACTGGTCGCATTGAGCTCTCAGGCTACGCATACTAATTGTTTATTAAAACCTTATATTTTCAAGGAATAACACCATTCGAAAAATAAAAAACCCATTTGACTAATTTAAAGAAGGGGGGGGGGGGGTTATTGTCCGAACCTCTCCCTCCTTTGTACTTAACAAAAGAACCGCACAATTAATCAGGGAAGCATCTAATAACTATGAACCTGCATCCAAGAATAAAACAAATTGGTTAATTAAACATGAAAAACCATTTGCCTCAATTAAGAAAGGTAGTCCTCCTGATCCTCCATGCATACTTATCCAATGCATTCCCAAAACAAATCAGAGAAGTGTTTTATCAGAATGAATCTATACACAAAATTTAAAGCAAATTAGTAAATTCTGTATGAAAAACTCATTAACCTAAATTTAGGGGGGGGGGGGAATGTTATTTTCTACTTTTCCAATGAATACCCATTATTAATCAAAGAGGCGCCTCGTCAAAATGTTCCAGTATCCAAAATTTGTAAGAAATTGATAGTTCTGCATAAAAAACCCATTTATCTAAATTAAGGCCAGAAGGAGGTAGCCTTTCTCCTTTTTATTACACTTGTCTTATGAACTTCCAAAACTAATCATTGGAAATTCAAAACAAATATCAATCAGGCTAGAAAAGAAGTCGAAATTTCGTTTTTTAGACTTTGTGTAGGGAGTGAGTGCCATGATATGGTGACATCACTTGCAAACGAAATACATAAAAATGTCTACATTGTTTTTTTTTTTTTTTAATCTAATTCTACAAATGTAAAGTCGCAGAAATCTGTATTCTTGCTAAAAGGCACGACTGAGTTTTAACCCCCTTCTTGGCTCGTTTTCAAAATATCGCCACATTGGCGCGCTTTTGCGTTTTGAATTCCGGAGTTTCACTCCAGAAGACACCATGCAAAAGAGCGCAATTTAAAGTGGCGATAATGAAAATAAATCAAAAATACATGTTTTAAAACATGGAAATTTAAAAGAATTTGAAATATCACACATAAAAAAACAATCCACTTACCGACAAATTAGATTTTTAACGGAGTTTGAGAGATCGCGACAATAAAAATAGAGCAAAAATACATATAATAACGCATAATCTTAAAATATTGCAAAAATTAGGATGTAAAAAGCATGCAGATTGCGAAAAATTAAAACAAATACCTCATTTACATACAAAATTATTTCATAAAATTTAAGATTCCAAAATTGGATGACTATAAACAAAAATTTAATTTACAGAGCTTTTAGAAGAAAAAAAATCCTTTCTCGGGGGGCCTGCTCTGCCCCCTGAACCCCCCGGTCACATTTTTCTTTAAAACATGTATAATATTTAAACATTCAAAACAGTTTTGTTCAAGAAACAAAGAAATTGTACACATACCTTTTTTAAAAACAAGACCAGTCTTTTTTTAAATAAAGAAAGAAATCAATAATAGATTTTCTAAAGAAATATATTAAGTTTTGAATGAAAGTAAGGAAAGCAAGCCGTGACGTAGTTATTGCGCACAGAAAAAACGCAGCCAAGTAGTGGGTTAAAACTCAGTTTACCCTTGCTAAAATTTTATCTTTACACTGTACTACAAAAAATAAATAACTTAAAAAAAAAGCAAGAGAGAAATTTACAAAACTAGTTTTCGTGAGACTATAGAAATCTGTTGCTCTACAAATGAATCTAGTAAAATTGTACTAATCTTACTAAAATTTTATCTGTTACTTGGGTTGCAGTTAGATAAAAAGCTCTAGGTTTCCCAGTTTCCTATAAAAAAATTTTAAGAATTTTTTAACTTTACAGATTTTATCTGTATATATTACATGAATTTTTGCTGTTATTGTTACATAAAAAGCAGTAGCTGCAATGAGGATTGCTAAGTAGTGTTTAAATAATGTTACTACCGCTTTTGTATAAAAAAGTGCAAGGAGCGAAATAAAAATGCAGAAATACTTCTATTCAGTAAGATTCCAGTTTTAATTTTTTCTATGAATACATTTCTTGATTCATAGATATATCGTGTGATCACATAAAGCAATAAAAAATATTCCGTGTATAATGCGCACACAGTGTTTTTGCCCTATAATTTGGGGAGAAAAATTGCACGTTATACACGAGTAAATACAGTAAGGGTGGGGAATTAGCCATTTGTTCTCCCTCTTTATTCTTATCCAATGAGCACTCAATACTAATCATGAAGGTGCCTCAACAGAATGATCCTATATTTAAAATTAAAACAAAATCTGCATGAAAAACCCATTTATCTAAATTAAGGGTGGGAGGTTAGCCCCCCCCCCCATCCCCCTCTTAGACTTATCCAATGAACTCCTCAAGCATAGAGACCCAAAACTACTCAAGAGAAAGGGTCACATTGTCACTGTCTTCTGCAACAATATTTAATTTTGATCAGTATTGTTACTTTCAATTTAGATTATGTTTGTAATTTGAATTGTTTGTACTTTAATATATACACTATATCTCTGGTATTGTGTGTCTTTTCGATCACCTTGTACTAGACAATTAACAGTATTTAAGATGACAAATTTAGATTAACAGTGTAAGGATAATTCTGTTTTTAATTTTCTGAAAGGGTAAAGTATTAGTTTACAAAAATTTTAAATAACCTGTCTCAATATTTAGAGTTTTTTTTTTTTTTTTTTTTTTTGCAAATATTCTCTGAAAAAAAATCTCATAAATAGTTTACAAAAAATAAAATAATAATAAAAACAATTTTACCAAAAGATTGCAGAAAAAATGCAAATTTCATTAAAGGATGTAAAACAGAAATTTTGTCAAAGGCTTACAAAAAAAAAAAAAAAAAAAAAAAAAAAAAATGTCAAAGGATTGCAGGAAAAAAGCAAATTTTGTCGAAAACACTGATCGGTATACCTAAATTGTGAGTTGAATTGCTACTTTTTGCTTCTTATTAATATTCTGCCTGGATTTTTTTAATTTAAAGTATTACTATCTATACATTATTTTCTTCGGTTTATAATCACTAATAGGTGTGCAAAAGCGAAATTTTAAGAAAAACTTACCATCCTGTATGATGCAACATGCAGTTGAAAATTGTTATTAAAAAATGCAAGTGACTGCGTAAATTATTAATTACTCAATGCATTTTCATATTTTTCTATAAATTTTAAAAATAGTATTTATAACAAAGGAAAGTTGAGTATAGGATAAACTTAGTTCACATGTTTACACTGTGATAACTTGAAAAGTTACGAAATATATCTAACTAGTGTAAAAAATATATATAAATATATATATATCCTTCAATTTTGCAAAATCTTAAACATTTACTCACTTTGTCAGAAAATCCACTTGCCTGTACAAGTAAAATGATGTATTTCCCGACCCCTGATCACATATAGCTGAGTATACCCCTGATCACTATCATAGTCATAACACTATGAATGTACATTACATAATATGCTTATAAGTTTATTAAAAACAGGGTATTCACAACATCTAATTTTAAAAATCCAGAAGTTATGCAGTGTATATCATCACAAACTCTTTACTACATCCATATTTATAATCATTAAGAATCTACACTAATCACAGGAAGTAAACCTCAAGCTAATATAAATCCTACAAGAGCATTTACAGATTTTTCACTTGCATTTCATTATTTTTATTTTATTTTATTTTTTTCTTTTCTGCATAAGACACTTGAAGTTGACACCTTTTATATTGCATCGGTAATTTTTCGATGTTATTTCCAATTTTTTTTTTTTTTTTTTTTTTAATATGTGGATATTTTTACTTTTGGAACAAGTTGTAACCAGTTCAAAAAATAGAACTATCTCAACATAAAATAACTTTAACCAAAATTGCAACAAAACATATAACCTTAATATAACCTAATCTAAACATAGACCTTAGGTGTTCAGGCCAAAAATTTTTTTTAAATATTATCTGCAAGCGAGAAATCTGTAAACAACACTCCCATAGGATCGTTTATTCAAATTTCTCTGTTCGAGTTGTGTATGTAGGTTCTTAAGTAAAAGGCTGTTTAAGTGAATTAGCAATGCTGATGTTTCGGCACCAATTAAATACTTTCATCTTCAATGACAGCTTAGCAACCGAATCGCTAGAGAACTCAGTTGAGAAAAAAATGCAATAAATAAATTTCCTATTTCAAATGAAAATCAAATTTTCATTATTTGAGAAGCACAAATGCCAACCTAGCGAAAAGGTTTCCTATGTTCTACTGACTTTGAAACCTTTTCACTACATCAGCATTTGTGCCTCTTAAGCAATAAAAATTTGATTTTCACTTGAAATATTGTATGCAAGGTATTATTCAATTTAATCTGGGATAATCTTGTCCGAATGAACCTGGGAAGAAAAAAAAAAAGCAAATCTGATAGTTCTATCAAGAGTTCTACATTACGTGCTTACATATGTACATACAAAACCAGTGGACACATTATGTCATCAGTAATAAATGTACTGTGATAGAATCCCTGTCTATAAGTATAAAGGGACTAGTCCTCCTTTATATATACTTAACTAATGAACCTCCAAATTTAATCATCCTTAACATAATAAACTGCTAGTGGGGAGGACTGGTCCTGCGTTATAGGTAAAAAACTAATGAACTTCAAATCTAATCAAGCTCCTTTTCAGAATAAACTGGTATGTAAAATATAAAGCAAAGCGAATATTTCTGAATTATAAAAACCATTTATTTAAATTAAGGGCAGGATTGGACTTTTGTTACCCCCCCCCTTTTATACTTAACCAATGAACTCCAAAAAGTAATCAGGGAAGTACCTTATCAGAATGAACCTGGAAAAAAATGAAACAAATTTGATATTTCTATCAAGAGTTATCACATTGCACACTTACATACAGAACCAATGGACACATTATGTCATTAGTAACAAATGTACTCTGATAGAACCCTTGTCTTAATACCGAATAACAACCTTATAAACTCTCGATATGATGATTGGAGGCCAATCTGAATGATTATCATTAAATAAGTGTACCAACTTCTCATAAACTTATTTTATCTTTACACACTTACAGTACTGAGAACATCTATTCCTTTTATCTTAATCAAAGACATGCATCAATTATGCAAAGTAGTTTACAAAATCATTCATCTGCTTGAAACAAAAATAATCAACAACTACATTTTAAAACATTCATGTGCTTGCAATCATTTTTCATTGATTATATAGCCCCATATACAGTCGAACTTTTCTTAACGAATTCCTTATTTAATGAAATTTTCTGCTGAACCTTGACTTTGGACACCATTCAGGTGTAAATTAATCTCTATATTGTGAAAAATATACTCACTATAACAAAGTTTATTATCATTTTGTGCCTGTACAACTTTCAAACGGAGAGCTTCTGTTGCAATACATGTATGAATTTATAACGGCAGATTGTATGAAAGTGAAGTTATTTCTTTATTTAATCATTTCTATTCTTTCTGCTAAACAAAACAATTTTTTTCACACTTAGATAAACACTTACTACTGCTATACCATCACAAAGACATTTTGGCATTAAGAGTGGGGGATTGGGGGGATGGGGAAGTCTTCTACACAATGAGAAGGTGAATCAAGTTTCATGAAAATTAAATTTTGTATCTAACATTTTTCAGCACACAAAAAAATGAGCTAGGTCACATGTTTGAGATATTTTGATTATAAGGGTAATTTGTGGGTCATGCTAATTTTATGTAAAAAATGGCTCGCACCATTTTGACTATATTTTGTATTGTGATGTTTTCAGGCAAGAGAAAAACATTTGACCAGGACACATGCTCGCGAAAATTCGATTAATGGGTCATAATGGGTTAGGGTTATTCTAATTATATATAACAACGATTCAATCAATCTTGCCTAAATTTTGTAATGAAACGTCTTTTAAGAAGATTATTGGGCTGAGTCGCATGTTAAACAAAATTATATTAATGGGCTATTTCGTTTCATTGCTGAATGCTGTCAAGCTAATTTTATCTAAGAAATGGCTTAAACGATTTTGATTCAATTTTATATTCTACTGTTTTTGATTACCTGAAGACCATTGAGCTAAGTCACATATTTGATCAAATTTGATTAGTGGGTCATTTTGGATAATACGGATCAGGGTCATGAGAAAAATGGCAGCAACCAATAAGTTCACGATATTTGACAAAATATTAGCAACATTTGGCCAAAAAATTGACTATTAAGATTACGAAAGCCACAACACATATTTGGTGCGAAATGAAAGAATGTCTTCAAATTTGGCTATACCTGGCAAAAAATGTTGTCTTTCAGAATGTGATGAATTTTTTAATACATTCTTAATAGGATTCGAGATGCATGGTTAAATTAACCAGAGTCAAGCGAAAAAAGTGATTTGGATCAATGTCCTTTTGTTGTAAATTTTAAAATAAAGTAAAATTTATGAACATGTGCATACAAACATAGTTCTCTTATTGATTGTTTTTGTAATAACATGTTTTACAGTAATAATACAGAGTGAATGATGCAGTGAAAATACTATATCGAGTTGAAATTATTCCTTATAGAAATTTTGAACTTTGAAAAACAAATATTTTCATCATCCATAGTTTTATAATCAAAGACTCTAAAAATATTTTTTAATTCACAAAGATTTTGGAAGGAAAACAGTAAAATAACAAGCACTTTTGTCAATATAGGTTTAAAATGCAACAGTACAATGGTGTTTTGCTCTATTAATACAAAAATTATATTATTGTTTTATTATTAATAATATTGACTGCTCCAAAATTACACTTTATTTTCGATAGAAAAGTAGAAAGATTTTTAGAAAAAGAAAATTGTGTATTTCAAATCTTTCACTCTGAGGCAACTATTGAAAAAATTAGAATATTTTAAACCTTATTAATTTTAAAGAAAATAATATATGGATCACTTACAAATGAACAGTTAATATTACATACAATTTACAAGATTGATTGTTTTTTTATTTATTGTAAAAATAATTCTCTTATTGTGTTTATAGTTTAATAAACAAGTAAAAATATGATTTTTTTTTTTTTTTTTTTTTTTATACATTGAGGGAAAAAAAATTCAAATTGATGATTTTTATATATGTAACTTTAGTTAGGCCTAATGATCCTAAAATGAAAAAAAAAAAAAGCAATTTTTACATAATAAATACTTATAACTGAACAAATAAATAATAATATAGTATATAAATAATACTCATAAAGGGTAATTAAAAATACTTAGTATGTTGATGTATATTTTTTCATAGATGGACACAAAACAAATGTTCAATGATTGAAAGAAATATTTCATCTTTGTTTACATTACATAAAAAAGACAATATAATTTCCCTTATATTTGTTGTCAAGTGCACAGATCAAAACATGTGTAAAATAGCTATATTGCTATTATTCTGGTGAAATGCAATGCATGGAATATAGAAATAGCAAATTAGTATAATTAAATTTTTAACATTTATGAACAAAATGGTTTGGAAGAAATACTTAAATTTAACAATACATTGCCATACTTTTTAATTCATATGCAAAAACAGCCTAGTTAAAATGCTTTGAAAAGGTCTTTGTTAAATTAGCTATTATTTAGGAGATACAACTATTTTAACTGCAGAGTATGATAACAAAATGTTTGAAAATTTAGATATATATTTTATTAGCTAGAATATACCTGACATATTATATGGGATTTCTAACAGCATCAATAGATTATTCATTTGATATGAAGTATAGATTCTAACATTATGGTATCAAATAGGCAAGCATTTTAAAAACCAGCCATACAGTTAATTAAATAATATATAAACACTACTTATAAATATGTATAATTAAGTACTGTTGGATTATATTTCTAACCCAAAAGTGACTGGACAAACTGACATATTTAAAACAACAACATTAAAATAAAATATAATTAAACTTGTACAGTATATTAAGATTATTATTGTAATGAATAATAATTGTATAAAATGCCAATTTTTAGGCTTATCAATGACTGCTATGTTTATAAATTTATAAAATTTTAAACTCTGTTTAAATTTGAAAAAAAAAAAAAAAGAAAAAGAAAAAGAAAAAGAAAGAAAAGAAAAGAACAGAAATAGATTTACAGTGAATATTAATACAAAAGTTAATATTAAAAGTTGTGGGATTAAAATAAATAAGCAAATAATATTTTTCATTCCTTACCTGCATAAAGTTTACTTTAGGAAAACTTTCAAACATATCGCATAAAAACATCATGATTCACTTGCTTGCGCTTGGAATATCCACACACCTAAATACTAGCAGATACACACCCAAAAGCACACAATAAATATAATTATATGCTTCTAAAAGTGGTATCAGCTGGCATCTGTATTAAAATTAGATTTTTAAAATATCTGTGTCCTTTATTACATCAAAGTCCTTTGAAATCATTTCCTATTTCTAGAGCAAACTTCGTCAAACAACATACAACCATGAAAAAAAAAATGTAGCACTAAAAACTTAAATAATTCACTATAATTATTGTTTTGATTTTTTTGTTTACAAGTTACGGCAGTCAATTCTCAATTGCCGGACAGAAGATTCATTCAAAAGGAGATTCGTTCTTTAGAATCTCCGGCAGTCGTTACGGCAGTCTTGACTGCGCATGTGCAGTAGACTGCCGTGAGAATAATATTCTTACGGCTGCCGTAAGAATAGACACAGCCTTAAAAAAAAATAGTCACAATATCATTTTAATTTCGGGAGAAAAAGTACTAATTAGTACTCATAAGTACCATATAATGCTACGAAAAATATTGACTTTTACCCTAAAATTAAAATAACAATGCGACTTTTTTTAAATACATATATTTTTAATAAAAAAAATCTGGGTATTTAAAAAAAAGTCGCATTGTCATTTTAATTTTAGGGTAAAAGTCAATATTTTTCGTAGCTTTATATGGTACTTATGAGTACTAATTAGTGTTTTTTCTCCCGAAATTAAAATGATATTGTGACTTATTTTTTTAAATGTACATGATTTTATCGATACAAACTGTAGCAAAAATATTTTGCACTATATCTCGTAGACTTGATTAATCTGACATCATTGAGTGAAAATTCAGAAAATATGCGCAAGAGATGCGGAGATAATAAACATCTGCGCATATATGACGTCAAACCCGCGTATTCATTTGCACCCCTGCCACCAGCTGGCGCAGCTTGTTAACTTACGACAGATTCCAGCATTAAGTTGGTACGCTCTGCAAGATTAAAGGCGGGGTCAAGGCATATGCCATCTAGCGGCAGGGGTGCATAACTAGAGGATTATTAAGTAGATTGCAGTTTCTTTTGTGTGAATGGCAACAAAACTTTTTTGTTTCTATAAAATGTTACTTTAAAACATTGCGTAGAATAACTTTTAGGTTTGAAATATTGTAAATAAATATAGAATAAATAAGTGTAGTACGACTAAATATTAACATAAAATATACTAAGACGAAATATCATTTAACTATGCGATACAAATATCGCTGATTAAAATATGTTCGATTTTAATTATGTTTTTAATGTAATGAAAGATGACTCGTTAAATTTAGTAAGTAGTATGAAAAATTTTGAAATAGTGTCACATTCTACTATATTCTTGATGAGCTAAATAATACAAAATTGTATACACCGTTATATTCCCTATGATAAAATAAAGTTTATCAATATTTAGAAATGTATAGAATTTAATACTAAATAAAACATTCTACTTTAGCTCCATTTTTCATTTACCAATGGCAGACGATAAATATCCAATGTTTTCTTGGTCGTATCGACTTTAATTATTTAACTTGCAAACATTTCATTCTTTTAATTTAAAAACCTATTTCATTATACGTATATTCGGAATAACTTTAATGTTAAATGTATGTATTAAATGTTGTTTTGTTAAACAAAGAAATATTGTTAATTTATTTGTTTAAATGGGTCTTTCCAAAAATAAAGGTCCTTTTTGAGAAATTTTTTTTCATTTAAAATGAAATAAAAATATCTTTGAGAGGGTGGTATACATATTCAAGAGTTGAAATTGAATATCAACAGCACACTTTTTTAAAAATATTTATCACTACACTTAGAAGCATAGACACATTGGCTGAAAGATGTCCCCTGTGTTACCATATTTTGAATATTATTCTCATTTTTTCTTATTAAAATAGAGAATTGCTTTTACAATATTTACACTTTGATATAAATGTTCTTTTTCAGTGCCATATAGATTTTTGTTTATATGTATATTTTTTCATGATATAGGCATATTATGTCCCTTGTGTTACCCTTTTTTGTATTCTCCTGTATAAAACTTTATATAACTAGGTAAAAATTACTCTAATATAATAAAATTACACTAAAACTTATTTATATACATATTAGTTAGTGCATATTATAAAACTAATTCATAAGAAAGTTTTTTCTTTTGTTCTGTTAAAAGAAATGTCAGTAACACAAGACAATAAAGTAACAAAGGGACATCCTAATTGAACATAAAAAAGTAAACAATCTTAAAAGTGTACTTATGTATTAATTAAAAATGTATTTCTGATACAAACCAACAAATGCATTAAAAAACAGGATATTCTGTTGCATTTCATTTTAAAATTTGGGTTTTTTGTTCCTTAACAACATGGTTAGTACGAATATCATGGTAACACAGGGGACAAGTAACATAGGAGACAAAATGAAATAAATTATCACCCATGTATTACTATTTTCATAGAAACAATATAAAGTTAGATAGAATATTTTCTTTTAACTAAGACTTACAATTTAAATGCCAATAAACTAGAAAATTAATAGTTAATCAATATAAATCAATAGTAACACAGGGGACACACAAAAAACACACCCACCTTCAAAAATCACTTTTACTTAGATAATATTCTTCAAAATTTAACAAATGAGGAAAATGATTTCCTAGGATGAATGCTAACTCTAAAAGTACATGAATGACTACTGTTAACAGCATTTAGGTTGCAAATTCTTATTTTAATATTAAGAAAAAGGTGGCGGTAACACAGTGGACAAAAATTAAGGGACACATGAATTTTTCTTAAAAAATGAAAAAAAATTACAAAAAAAAAAACAAAAACAAAAAAACATTTAAAGTATATAGGAATAATATAAAGACTACAAAGACATAAAAAGCATCCTGAAAGATAACTTAAACAATACATATAGTAAAAAAAATAGGGTTTTAAAACCAAAAATTGTTCTTGGGACATGGCTTTTTACAGGACACAATTATTCAGAAAGTTATTTGAATAACAATAAATGGAATTTATCTCAAATTTAAAAATTGCATTAAAGAAAAATATCTTTAAAATATATTTTCCAATATTTAAATTTAATTTTGAAGCAAAATTTTAGAAAATATAACAATACAAAGTGTCGGGACACCAAAGGGTGCTTTATTTTTGGAATGACACAAATATTTAACGTTGTAGACAATCATTTTCCTAAAATCGTAGGTTAGACTCTCTCTCTCTCTCTCTCTCTCTTTTTTTTTTAAACAGACAAAGCTATTTCGAGAATTAATATTAAAAATTAATATATATTAAAATTTAAATACTGTATGCATATACATTAAAAACGTTTTCCTTTTTACCTGAATAGCTATCATGAAATCTAGGTCTACAATATTTACAATTTCGAAATTATATGAAGAGAAACAGACAAAACCATTTTAGAGAATACCTGTCAAAGCTTTAGTCATGAATTACAAATTTTCACTCAACCGTGAATGATGAATCTGTTGTTTACCAGATTTAATTCAAAATATTTTTTGTTACAGCTTGTTTTAATAAAAATATGTGTATTTAAAAAATAGTCGCAATGTCGTTTTCGTTTCGGGCAAAAAGCAGTGTTTTTGCTGCATTAGGTACTTTTTTTTCCTGAAATTAAAATGATATTATGAATATATATATATATATATTTGCATATTTTTATCAAAACAAACTGTAACAAAAAATATTTTAAATTAAATCTGGTAAACAACAGATTCATCATTCATGGTTGAGTGAAAATTTGGAAAATATGCGCAAGAGATGCACAGATAATAAACATCTGCGCATATATGACGTCAAACCCGCGCATTTATTTGCACCCCTGCCACCAGCTAGCGCAGCTTGTTAACTTACGACAGATTCCAGCATTAAGTTGGAACGCTCTAGCAGCTCTGTTTCCTCACTTTTTGTTTTACAGTCACAGTTAAATAAAGGTGAACCATAACGAAGAGATTATCATTTATACGTCATTTTCCTCCTGAAAGATTAATTAACTTTTTAAAAAGAAAATAAAGACAGAAGATAGTGTTTCTTCCTTTCCGAATTCCTTCAATTTCTTGTATTGTTATATGTACCCTATCTATCTACATTATAAAGGACAGACATATCTGTGCATAACGCATGTACGTCCATCTACGTATGGCAACACTTTCAAATTTTAAATGAAATTTCAGTTTTGCAGTTTTCAGTACTGCAAATTTTTAAACTTCTAAACATCGCATATTTTCATTTTTTACATTATCGCGTTATATAGGAGAAAAAAATATACTTTTAAATGCAATTTGTTTGAAAGATGTATCTCAATTTGTTTTTGAGTTATTAATTTTTTATTTAATACTTTTCAATACTTTTTTTTGTAATTGTGGCAACGGAAGTATTCCGAAAATGCGAACACCACAAGGATTCAGATATATCTCAGACATGTCTATTCTCAATCGAGAACAACCATTTTCCAAATGGTTAAAAAAAAGGTTCTCTCTTCAACAATGTGAAATTTTTTGACATATTTTCTGATTAATTTTCCAATGCAAAATCTCGACATTTACAGGCACGATTATTGAAGTGATTTGAAATCGAAGAATTTTTTATTCTTTTATATTTTTCAAATAAATGAATTATGTTTTGAACTACAGTGAAAGCTCCGAATAAGGGACACCTCTATTTAAGGGGCAAAACTTCCGGTCCCAGTCCCTTGGTATAGGGCGTGTAATGTATTTACCTCTGAATAAGGGGCACTCGATTTAAGGGACACTTGAAAATGAAATTAAAAGGACTGGTTTTTGCATTTCAGATAATGAAGTAGTTTCAGATGAAAATGAAAATACAGATTTTTGTTAACTTATCAAGCAGACAGACAGTCGTTTAGATACAGAGGCTTGCGACACAATTAATGAGCATTTATTTATCGCCAATTCTGATTCAACATCAATGCATTTATCCACCTTTAAATGTAATGTTGAAAATTGTGAATGTGGAGAATAAAAGAGAATTGTGTAATAAAGAACTTTACAGATGCTTTCAGGCTGTTCTCAAATCCAAAAAAGTGATTTATAAGACATAAGATTTAATTTATTTTTATTCAGAAATACTTGCAACTAGCAGGCGTTGTTGTTCAAAAAATATGTAATCTAGTTTTTTTTTTTTTTTTTTTTTTTTTTTTTTTTTTTTTTTTTTCAAATGCAGTAGATCTTTTAGAAAATATTAGCGAAATGGGCATTTTAAACCGAATGTTCTTGCAAAAAATGAAAAATTACTGAAGAAAGGGTAAAAAACATCTTTGTCACGTGATCAAAATCGCTTATAACTCAATAGATAATTTATTTATGAAAAATTGAAAACACAATTAAAAATTCAAAATCTCTTCCATTTGCGTTCCACTTTTAGACCTTTCCGTTAAAAAATGTATTTGTAATTGTGACAAAATGTTTTCTGCTTACTGAGCAGAGCAATTGAAAGATTTGCTACCTTAAAATACACAAAGCTGTTCAATACTTTTTTTCTTTTTTGGTAAATACTGCTGGTAAAAAAAAAAAAAAAAAAAAAAAAAAAATTATAAGTATGGTAAATGAACACCTGAAAGGTTTGTAGTGAAAAAATTGAAATTTGCAAAACAATCGCTTTTGATTGATGTAAAATTCTGTTAAATGTTTTTATACTTTTTGCATGTACACAGATTGCATAAAAAATACAAATCTATAATTCTACAAATCATTTAATGGTATTGAAATCAATTCAAAATTTTAATTAATTAATTCTGTTTTCTTCCTTTTGAGTCTGATTGACGTAATTTATACACTTCGTATGCATTTAAATTTCACCTTTAATGCTTTGTTATTTTTATATTCTTCTGATTGATTAATTAAAAATAATATAAAAACTCCGAATAAGGGACACCTCTATTTAAGGGACAAAAGTTCCGGTCCCATAGGTGTCCCTTATTTGGAGGTTTCACTGTATAAGTAATTATTTTCTCATATGCTTTTCGCCGTTTGGAAATTGGATTGGGAAAGCATACTTTTTCAACCTTTTAGTGAAAGATCCTATACATTTACCGAAAAAAAAAAAAAAAAAAAAGGTGGGGTGGGGAGGGAAACAGCTCGAATATAGAGTTTCTAAGTAAGAGCATCTGCGAATGTAATATGTTTACGAACAAAAAATTAATTAATATTAGTATCAGAAAGCAGGCAATTTGGATTTGAGAATAATTTTATCAACGAACTTTTTTTAATAGCTGAAAATGAAATACATGACATCTGACAGACGGTGTAACTTCTTCAATGTTCAAATAAATAAACAGAAAAATAAAATAAATGAAAGGAAATCCCGCATAAATAACATAAAATAATTATCTGTTTGATTGTACATTTTAATCAATGCACATTTTTTGGCGTAAGCATAGCAAAGTAGTGTTCAATTTCGTAAATTTGTTATTATCATTATTATTTTATTTAAAATGTTCTTTCTTTTACAGCAAAACCCCTGAATAACGGCCACCACTGGGAGTGTGACAAAGTAACTGTACTTCTGAGGTTAGCATTATTCAGAGGTTTCACATTTTAAAAGGTCAAAATTACATTACTTTAAAATAAAATAACTGCAAAAATTATTTTTACACCTAATACACATGCTATTATTCAAACTATTATTTTACATTAAAGAAATCACTTATTCGTAATTGTTTTGTTTTTATCATTGTGCGCGCGG
Source organism: Maratus speculifer (assembly GCA_964019185.1). Lineage (NCBI taxonomy): Eukaryota > Metazoa > Arthropoda > Arachnida > Araneae > Salticidae > Maratus > Maratus speculifer. Next base: position 9,589,717 of record OZ025292.1, on the reverse strand, counting down.
CAGCGCGCTACAATAATATGATTGAGCGATGGTGCACACGGATTTTTCAATTTTTCTTTTTGCAATAACTAACTAAATACTTATCCAATTTTGATGATTTTTTTTTTAAATGTTCGTCTGACCAAGACGCACAACATAGCACAAAAATTATTTTTTTTTATGGCATACTGTAGGTGTACTGTAGAGTATTCTGAAAATATGACAAAAATTTTGTGTCCCAGCACTTTTCTCGAAAACTACTAAAGATAAAAATTTAATTTTTTTTTTAAACAAAAGACAAACTTTTTATCCCGAGGTAGTCATCGAGAAAACGTTATTTCGCTGGGCGGTTTTTCTGAAATTGCGTATTTTCCAAACTTGGTCATAAATGGGTATATCTAACGTTCTATTCCAGATAGAATGTTGCGGTAAAGTTTATTTTAAAGATTTTGCGATGCTAATTAATCCTGCAAAAATTCATAGCTTTACGTTAAACAGTTTTTTTACAAGATGAAATAAAAGAATGGCAGTCATCAATCTAAGGTACTTGTGATCATCGGAGAGAAAAACCAGTTACACCATTCGATTAAGCATAAAAAAATACAGAATGCTTTTTTTTCCCTTATTTTTAACTTAATTTTTTAACGAATTATGAATTTTTTTGAAATTTTTGACATGCTGATTTTTGTCATTTTTTAACACTAGAACGCCCGGATGGAGTCGATTCGACTCCAATCATCCTTATATATATTATAAATGTGAAAGTGTGTCCGAAAATTGGAATGAACTTGGCTTCAAAACGGATGGATTAATGTCTTTGAATTTTTGTATATAGTTAGATTATTGGTCTGAAATGAACATAGGCTAATTTTTATTTATTTTATTCAAATATTTTTCTTAATAATTCAACATTTCACTATTTTTCATACAGAATAAATTGAAAAAAATTTCATAATATTTAATCATCTTTCTTTTTTCGTTGCCAAAAAATAAAAAAACCGGAATAATTATTTCTCTTCTGTAATTAATTTTCAACTGAAAGATTTTCACGTGATAAAAGAAAATGAAATAAATAAATGGATCCTATTCTGTTTTCGGTTCGAGGTTAAAAACCGCGATTTTAGCAATTGTGACGTCAGAGGAATACTGTTTTTCGTCTTATATCACGCAGACGATTATGTAAAATTTCTTTTACACTTTGAAGACTTCACAAGAATATAACTTCACACTTTACAAGAATATGAATATTTTAGTAGTTTTTCCAGATATTAATCCGTAATAAAAATGAACCTTTTTCTTTCTTTCGGTTCGAGGCTATAAAATTCAACTTTTTACCAATTGTGACGTCACAGGAATACTTTCCATTAAGAATTTTAAAAATATCAATGTAACGTCATATCTGAAACAAAGTATAAGTTTTTAAATTTTCAAAAATTCTGTTTTTTTTTTTTTCGTTTTACGGAAACTACCCCCTTTTTGACACTTTCTAACATGGTCTAAAAGTGTTTACGACTTCAACCCAAAGACGTTTAAGTAATAGACATGAAATCCCTATTCAAATGCATGGGATATCATGGCAGCCATCTGAAGTAACTTGAAACACCTCAACCGCGAGGTGAGTACGGCAACTGTGAATTATTTACCATTAAGTGCTATGGCCAGATAGAGCTTAAAGAAAATATTTTTTATCAAAAAACACGAAGTTTACGCCATATTTTTTTGTGCCATACTGATTTTTATATCTAATTTTACGTTATAAATGTTAAATTTTCAGAAATACAGTTAAACAAAGCGATTTATTAATAATTTTATAGAGGTATGTTTGAAACATAGTATCTAATTTTAACATGCCTTATAAATCGAAAAAAAGGCGAAATTTGTATTGAAACAGAATTGTTAAAGAATATACGATCTCTAGAGATGTAATATTCATAATTATTGCATAGAAAGCGTTTGATTCAAACAATGTATAAAGTAATTTATTTGCTACAGTTAGCTTATCTTATTTGAAGCATTAAATTTAATGCTGATTTATTTTATTACCGCTGTAGAATTTATTTGTGTGCGATTTATTAAGTTGTTAATATGTCAGATTTATTTGTAATTAAATTTAAATAAAAGCTATTTTGAGATTATTTTGAAATTTTGTTCATTTTACAATTGTTGTTTATTTACTTTTATTGCATTCATTGAGAAAAGAGATGAGAAAAAACATTTTGTTGAGTACCCATGAGTGAGGGGGGGGGGGAGTCATGGGATTTCAAATTTAATTCACGCAATTTTTTATTTCTGTAATCATATTGAATAAAAAAACATAAAATTTCTCTTAATGAATTTTTAAATAAGAAAATGATTGTAAATACCATTTAAAATAACAGTATTAGGAAAGAATAAATTGCATTAAAATGACTTATTTTCCCTGTCCTCAACTTTCCTGATCCAAAAAAATAATTGTTAGATTCTTTTTATTTACATTCATGTTTAACATTATTATTATGGATATCCAATAGTGGCTTAGCCAGGCCATCACCTCCCTTTCATGAAGAAAAAATATATTGTTCTGAATCTTCATTTAAAAGAGAAAAATAAGGATAAATGCTAATTTTTGTTTTTATAGTATGTCTTTTATACTGATACCTAAATTTTTTTGCGTGCTAGTTTTTGAGAAAACACTCTTAGCTTGGTTTATTTCATGTTCATATTCTCTTTTAAAGAAAAAAAAATCATAAACTTCCTTTTTTTTTTTTTTTTTTTTTTTAAATCCTGCCTCTCACTAGGTTCTTCTCTGTGAGAATTGATGTTGAATTATCAAATTTACTGGCGTTTAATGTATGCTTTTAAAAATTATTATTTGTAGCACAAATTGAGAAAAAAGTTGTCTTTTTCATAATATGTGATATATTGTTTAACAGTGAAAGATCCAAGAATTTCAAAGAAGAAAAGCTCATTCTACATTTATTTTTATTTGTATATATTTTCCTTCTTATTAAAAAAACATTTACATTTTCATAATACATATTTTTCTCCCACTTGATATTTTGTATGATTTCATACAGTTATTAAAAATATTGCTACACGCACTTGATTAACCTTTCGACCCAAAAACTGTCGCTAATCTGCAACATTAAATCCAATAATGAATTATCATAAATGTCAAATTTACTTGCCATTAAAATGTTAAACGTGTTTGTAACGTCATCAGGTCTTTTTAATTCAATATTTTATTTGTATTTTTTATTAATGTTTTACAAATTTATTTGTTTGTCCATTATTTAAAATTACTTCCAAGCGGTTTTTTTTTTTTTTTTTGGCTTTCAAGTCTATATTTATTGTTTACATACATTTTATATTAATATACATCTATGTTTTTTGACTAAGACACACTGAATAGTGATTTTGGCTGAATGTTTGGAAAACAGGTGAATCGAATATTCGGCTAGCTGAATAGTAACTGTTATGCCAAATACCATATATTCGTCCAGCCGAATAGTAAGTATTTAGTTGAATACTGAATATTTGGCTGCTGAATACTTTTTATATTTCAAAGTTTAAAGCTATTAAAATGTTACTTTTTAAAACAATCATACATAATATTTCATAATAGAGATTTATATTTTAATAAACAAGTGTGACGCCTTCATATGAAGACCAGGTAGCGTGGTGCGTATACTTCGGTGAGGCGTGGACTTATGTATCAATTATTAAAACATTTTATTAAATGTATAGATGATTCTTGAATACACAAATCTTATCACAAACAAATAAAGTAATAGTTCATGAAAGGGTTCTGATTTCCATAAAAGTCATTGAGATAAAGTTATTGAGTCTCTGATTGTATTTAATTAGTTCATTGACATTTTATCAAACAGTTCTTTTGATTACTATAATCCGTTTCACTATTCCACGACGAGTGTCCACTCAGCCGTACTATTCATGCTCCTATGTCCGGAGTCATCTTCCTTTTTCAGATCAGCCTGGACCGCTCATTTTAAGTCACTCCCTCGAGAGAGAAATCTTTCTGCTCCAAGCAGGTCCTCCGTCTCTCCCTTCTCGAACTCGACTCCCTTCTCTCTTTTCATCTCTTTTCGACCCCCCTTCAAAAAACCTCCGTTACTTTTTTCGTCCATTTAAGTCTTATCTACCTTATGTCATTAACAAGCTATTTTCTTATTCGTCGATACCAGTTTCATTTTTGCCTTGCAATCTTTTCCGTACCGTGGGATATTACCGTGGGATTCTTACCGAAGCGGCAATTTCAAAAGGGCGACATACTGTCGCGTTTATTTTCTGCTTCTCTGAAAAACTGTCTCTTGCTAAGATGAATTGATATACATTATTTCTTTCTACTTTTCCGCCCTTTGTGTAGGATTTTTCTTAACTTTTGTACTGTCCGGGGCTTTTTCTCTCGGAAAATCATCTAATTTCCTACAATACCCCCCTCCTTAAAATGATATTCTGGCTGCAAGACGGAATATCTGGAAATCAAAGGTTAGCATACATATTCTGAGTGGCTGAATACATACACACACATAAAGAAATTCATTTCTGAAATTAACTATTTCTATCCATAAAAATTTTGAACTTTCCTACTATATCTTTTACACTTATAGTCAAATATTTTTTTATGAGAATTTTACACTATATACATTTAGAAAAACTTACTCACTCCTACTTAAATAGTCGACATGAGGTATGTCTTTGCCTGGCCTATATTTAATGGCATAACGATAAGGTTGCAAAGTTAATGTCTATCTTCGCAAACTACCTCAACCACCTCTTATTTTAAACACTTTTATTATTATTATCATAGCCTTTTGTACCTACCATTTTAGGCACATTAAGAATTTGCACTTTATAAAAATAAATCACATACTACATCTAGCACTTTAATATTTACACAAAAAACAAAATAGGAATTAATATATTACACCTAGCTTATTCTAGAGCTTAGCTTGCTCAAATTTTACAACAATTTAACTTTGACAGGTGTATTTAAACCTGGATTACCGCATTTGTGATTCACTCTGTCATGCTGTTTTTCTTTGATTTCTTCAGGGGATTTGAAATTATTTTTAATGTGATTATGGGAACTTTTGGTTCTCCCCGCTAGTTTTTTCGAGTCATTTGTCACGGTACTTATGGCATTAACTCTTTTCCGCATCGTATTATTCGCCTCTTGGTCGTATGACTTACCGTCATTTAAACCTAACCCTTTGTCCCTTGTCGATGCATCCCTTTTGTTAACGTATTTGTTGAATCCCATTTTTCTGTCACTTTTAGCCTGATCACTTTTTGCTGGCATCTTTCCAAATTTTCCCCGTCTACTTGCTTTGTGGTCGGTGTTTTCCCATTCTTGCTGTTTATTTTGCGGCTTTTGCATGACTTTACCGTTTGAGTAGCCCGAATTATGATTTTTAAAACGTTCTTTAAACCATTGTCTGGTCTGTTCTGCTTTTTTTTCTTTTATTTCCTTCCGTGACACAGATTTTCCTAATCCGAAATTCACGTATTTATTTTCTTGTGTCATTTTTACACCCCTTCCCTTTGAATTCACATCTGAAATCTTTCCTGTCATATTTGACTGGGAGCTATTCTCTTTTTCTCCTCTTCTCTCAGCAAAAGAGCATTTTAGTTCTGGTTTTGTTTTGAATCTATTATGGGAGGTGTTTCTTTTAATTTTATCTATTTCTTTTTGAGTGTCGTTACCCAAAATATAATATGACAAGTCTGTGCTTTTATCCGCCACTATAGCTTTCGTCTTTAAGCTTCCTAGCCCTTCGATATTTAATGTAATGTCCGCCGTAGGTAACCTTCTTACGTCGTTTATTAGCGGTTGTTTTACGTAAATTTCCCTACCATCTAATTGATTGGGTTTAATTAATCTTTCTGGAATTATATCATACTGGCTTCCCGTGTCTCTTAGCGTCGTGCATTTTTTTCCATTTATATGCACCTGACCTAGATAAGGTTTAAAATTCTCTTTGAAATTTGTCCCCTCCTGAATGTGATGAACATTCGTAATTTCTGTTATATTTCTCTTATTTTCTGGACAATTTCGCTTCCAGTGGCTCGGATCTCCGCAAACGAAACAAGTGTTTTTCGTCGTTTTTTCGAAAGTTCTCTGCCTGTCCTCTTTATCATTTTTTTCACGCCAATTCGGTTTTATTTCCTGATTTTTTTCCGGTTCTTTTTCCTCATCTCTCGACCATTCGAACTTTTTTTCCGCCGAATACCTATCTTTCCATGTCCGTTTTTGCACGCTTTTTATTTCTTCGTAGCCGTCCAGATCTTTCACTAGAGTTTCCGGATTTTTATACGACGCCCACGAATCAATGAAGTGTTCCCTTATTTCCGCCGGCACACGCCTTTTAATCTGCTCCGTTATTAATAAGTCCTTTAGCTCTTCAAATTTTGTGATACCTATACCATTTAACCACCCGTTTTGAAAGCTATTTAATTCGAAAATTAGATCTTTCCAAGGGCCGTTTGGATTTTTCGCATGTTTGTTTAGTTTTTGACGATACGCTTCTGGGCTAAGTCTGTATCTTGCCAATAAAACTGATTTTACATGCTCAAAGTTGTCCACGAGTTCTTTTTGTTCGCGTAGTATTAATTCTGCGATCTCTATGGGCAGTAATGCCAACAAGTGTGTCACAAGATCGTCGCTTTCTATCCCGGATCTCTCGGCTTGTCTTTCAAATAAGTTAAGAAATAAAGTGATATCGGACTTTTCTGGATCAAATTTTTGCATAATTCCCTTTAATGAAATTTTAGGCGCTCTTTCTGATCTATTGCTCGAAATGGAGCTTCTTCTGTCCGCGTTTTGCGTTAACCTAATTTGTTCTAACTGAAACTCTCTTTCTTTTTGCTCTTTTTCCTGCGCCAGCTGATCTTCTCTATCCTTTATTATGAACCCGACTTGCGTAAGCGCAAATTGTTCATCATAACTATCCGAACTTTGTATTTTCTCGATAATTATCGCTATTTTGTCATGTTCTGCAATTTTTACGTCTAGCACGTCTGCTAAATGTACCAGATCAATTCTTCTGCAGTACTTTAGTGAAGTAACCTTTGCCATATTTACTTATTTTAACTCCTCCCCAAATTTTTGGAGTAATACTCAAAAACTAATACTTTCGTCAACTGATATTTAATTTTAGATTGTACTTCATTTCCTAAAATATTTTAATTTTAAGGCACTTTCATATACAAATTTATTGAACACTATCCAATTAAATAAGGTACATATAAAATAAATAAATCTTAGGTAAATACATAAATTAGCAATAACATATAGACACTTTCTTATTTTTTTTTTTTTCACTCTTTATGAAAATTATCACTCTTATGTAAAAATTTTACTCAGATTTTTAATGCCCTATACACATATGATACACATATATGCACAGTGAAAAAATTTAATTTCATACGTAGTACCTCATCACTACCTATACTTATGTTATTATATTTAATCTCCCTCAAACATTGAGCCCTCTTTGCATCCTTATCAAATGTCCATATTATTTTGGTCCAGACTATATTTTTCAGGGAAAAAAAATTCTTTTATACTAATTCTAAGTATTTTTCAATACCAAATACCTTGCAAGTATTACACTTCTTGCCCAGCATTAACTGCTGACTGTATATATATTTTTTTTTTCCTTACTTGTTATCTAGACTTACTAATTTTTAGGTAACTTGTTCCTTTTGGAAACAAAGAGAAAAAAAAAAATAAATGATTTCCTTACCCTAGACTATCTACTAGAATTTTCTCAATTATTTATTTGCCTAAATTACTTAATCTTACTAAATCCACATTTTTTATTTTCTTTGAAAGATTACTTTTAATCAACAAAACAAACTCTCTATACCTCAAAATGTTAACTTTTGAATTAATGCACTCATACAGTAATACTAAGCCACTCAAAACATGCAGCTTACCTTGTTTTGTTGTTGGACTTCGCTCGTTGCTATCACAGATAGAATGGTCTGCCCTTTTTCCGCCGTCGCTGGTTGTCGCGCTCAGCCTGGCTCGCCGCTGGACCGTTCGATGAGTCTGGCTTGTCCCTTCTGTGTCGCAGCTCTCGTCCGGTATCAAGCCCTCCGAACACTGTCTCCCGGAATTTGTCCCGCTCGCACTTGCTTAAGCTGTTAGGAATTGATAAATTAAGTTATCCCAGTTTATTCACAGAAAATCGTTTGCATATTTGCAATTGTGATATTTAATTTATTTATAAGACGCGACTCGTTGCTATGGAAGCGAAGCTGTTTTTTCGTCTGCTTTGCTTTTTATGTTTTTTATTTTACGAGATGAGTTAAAAGTTTAGATAAAAAAGTTGGCATCAATTTTTGATGGAATGAAAAAGAATTTTTTTAGAGAGAATGTTTATATTTTTTGTTTGTCGTGCGTGTCTTGAGTTTTATTGAAGAATTATGTTAATTTTATGAAAAGGCACGCAGAAATGCATAAAGGATCATCTTTCCAGTTTTTAGTATGATGATCAAAAATTATCAAGGTAAAAGCATTTATATTTTGTACATATTATACATTTTGTACATAGTATGTAAATAATTTGAATTCAATATTTCTTTATTCTATAATTCTAAGTATGTAATAAAATTTTTAAAAGAAAATTCAAGAATATTTAGAAGATTTTTGAACCCAAATAAGTTTTGATTGTTTACAGAACAACATCTGGCGCCCCGAGCACGGACATTTGAATAATACTGTTGAGATATTGAATTGTTTTTATAGCGTATAGTGTTTTCATAAGCTGTGCATTACTACTTAATTTTTCTAAGATGAATAAGCTAAAGAAAAAGCGTACACCACTACGTTCGTCATTTACCAGAACTTTAAATGTTTTGAATGAAGAAATTAACAGCGAGTCATTAGATAAGGGTAAAATTTCAGACGATTTTAGTAAATTAGAAAATTTGATTCATGAAATTAAATCTATTGATGAAGCTATAATTGAACTCATGTTAGATGATGATAAATGCGATGAAGAGGCTATTGAAAATGAAGTAGTGGAAAATGAAAATTATTCAGATCAATTTATTACCATTAAGCGTAAAGTTAGCGAAGCATTGGGTACAAATAAACGTAATCAAGATGATAGTGAAAAAAGCACAGATCACGGTTATTCCAAATCAAAGCATTATAAATTACCTAAACTAAATATTAAGCCATTCGATTCGCAGTTAATAAATTCTCTTTCATTTTGGTCTCAGTTTCAGAAAATTCATGAAGACATAGATTTGGATAATAGTGACAAATTTCAGTATCTTATCCAATCGGTAGAACCTGGAACCAGTGCCAGGCGTTTGTTAGAGAGCTATCCAATGACCGCAGTTAATCACTCCAAAGCTGTCGAGGCATTTCAAGAGCGTTTTGGAAATAAAGATTTACTAATAGAAGTGTACGTTAGAGAATTCCTAAAATTGATTGTAGCTAATGTACAGGCGCACGGCAAAGATAAACTTCCCTTATCAGATTTATTCACGAAAGTCGAGGCATATTTAAGATCGTTAGAATCAATGGGTTTAAGTTTAGAAAGCAATTCGGCGTGGCTCTATCCCATGATAGAATCTAGCTTATCGGAAGATGTATTAAAAGCATGGCAGCGATATAATATTTCAATCACATCAAACACTGTTAGTAATAATAATGCATTGTCAACAAAAGCAAATATAGTAAGTTTGATGGAATTTCTGAAACAAGAAGTTGCAAACGAGGAAAGATTCAAATTAGCCAAATCGAGTTTTATAGAGCTGGGCTTTAAAGACAAACCTAAAGAAAAATTAAGAAAAGCAGAAAGTAAAATACCTACTGCAGCAGGGCTATTTAGCGCAAAAGAACGCCTTTGTTTATTTTGCAGTAAATCTCATGAAAGCAAGGACTGTGTTAGGGCTAGATCTCTTTCCTTTAATGAACGGAAGGCCAAAATTAAGAATAAAAATTGCTGTTTAAAATGTCTTCGTTTTGGTCACCACGCTAAAGTTTGCAAAGTTTTTATTCGTTGCCACGTTTGCTCTAAACCCCATACCGAGTTATTATGCCCTGAAATTTCAATGTGTAAAGAACCAGAAAATACAGTTAAGACCCCAGAAGTTATTCAAAGCACCATAGCAAGTAAGCAGTGTTCTGCTGAAGTAGCCCTTATGACTTTAGAAATAGTTATTAAAGGTCGAATAACAAAGAACGTACGAGCGTTACTTGATTGTGGGTCGCAAAAGAGCTATATTTTAAAAGGTACAGCTGAAGAGTTAGGTTTACATCCCATTTCTTCTGAAGCTATTGTGCATACATTGTTTGGTGGTACGCAAATAGAAGCTAAATCTCACAATAAATTCCAAGTTGAGTTAAGTTCTTCTGATAGACAGAAACAAACCAAAGAAGTCTTAGAACTTTTGGATCAAGATATAATTTGTAACTATATTCCTCGGATACCAAAAGAATCAGTAATTAAAGAGCTTAAACAAAATAAACTATGGATCACAGATTTAGGAGCAGGAAGTCCAAAAATTGAAATTTTGATTGGAAGCGATTACTACGGACAACTTCTTACTGGTCGAGTAAAACAGTTAAAGAGCGGTCTTACAGCAATAGAGACAAAGTTTGGATGGACACTTTGTGGTCGTTTAGAAAGTACATCACAGTCTTGTCTAAATTATGGAACTATGTTTATCACGAACCTAGCGTTAAAAGATATGAAGATTCCAGAATTATGGAAGTTAGAGACAATCGGTATAACAGATCCCTGTCAAACTTTGTCTAAAGCAGAAGAAGAAGAACTTGCTCATGATAATTTTATAAAAGAAGTTGATAGAAATATAGAAGGTCGCTATATTTTAGGTCTTCCTTGGATTAACGGCAAACGTGAGATTCCCTCAAATAGACACATAGCTGAACGAAGATTGATAAATTCAACAAAGAAATTAAAATCAATGAAAATGTTTGAAGAATATGCTAAAGTTTTCTATGAATGGGAAGAAGAAGGCGTTATAAGTAAAGTACCAGATGAAGCACTCAAGATTCCAGGACATTTTTTACCTCATCATCCCGTCATCAAACCAGATAGTCTTACTACAAGTGTTCGACCAGTTTTTGATGCATCGTGTAAGGTAGGGAGGTCTCCTTCTTTAAATGATTGCCTCTTTAAAGGACCAAACCTCATCGAACAAATTCCTGCAGTGTTAATAAGATTTCGTGAGAAAGCTATTGGGGTAGTAGCCGATATAAGAAGAGCATTTCTTCAAATTGAAGTCAAAGAATCAGATCGGCATTTCTTGCGATTTTTATGGTGGAAGAGTCCTGACGAATTTCAAGTTTATCAACACAATAGAGTAGTTTTTGGAGCAACTTGTAGCCCATTTTTGCTAGGTGCAGTTATAAGATATCATTTGAGTAATGTTGATGAAGAAAACAAACAGATAGCTGAGAAGCTTATGAAATCATACTATATAGATAACTGCGTTACTTCAGTCGACAATGTGCCTGAACTAGAAAATTTTATTTCAAAATCTACAGAAATCATGGCTGATGCGAAAATGGAATTAAGAATGTGGGAATTCGGACCAATTAAAAGTGAAGACAGCAGTTTCCTTAACGAAAAGAAGGTGCTCAGCAAAAATGTAACAACGATAGTTCCGGTTTTAGGGTTGAAGTGGGACACATTGGAAGATAGTTTGAAGATCGCTTATAAATTTAGTGATGAGGTAGAAAATCTGTCGAAAAGAAAGATATTAGCTGTAACCCAAGGGATCTTCGATCCAATAGGATTTTGAGCCCCAGCATTGTTGCCAGCCAAACTGATAATTCAAGACGCCTGGTCGACGAAATTAGATTGGGATGCTCCACTTCCAGAAGAAATCCGGAATAATTTTCAAAAAATGGTATAGCGAACTCAAGTATTTAAATGACGTGAAGATAAATAGACGTGTAGGCTATGGTTGTAAAGAAAAATGGTCTATTCATACATTTTGTGATGCAAGTACCAGAGCTTATGCAACAGCAGTTTTCTTACGTTGTGAAGATAAAGACGCAGTCTTTGTACAACTTTTAGGAGCTAAGTCTCGTCTTGCACCAAAGAAAAATGTAACCATACCACGTTTAGAGCTTCTTGCTTGTATTTTAGGAATAAGGTTGACTAAATTTGTTTTGAAAGCCTTTAATTGTATTTCCATACCAGTAAAGTATTGGACCGACTCTTCGACTGTTCTCGCTTGGATTCGAAGAAATGATCAATGGGGAACGTTTGTAGGCAATAGAGTTAGAGAAATTTGTAAATTTTCCGAATCTCAACAATGGAACTTCGTACCTGGTCATCTCAACCCTGCTGATCTACCTTCTCGCGGATGTAGTCCTAAACAGCTGCTGAAGATGAGATGGTGGGAGGGACCAGAATGGTTGAAGTTATCAGAAGAAAATTGGCCACATTCAGAAACAAGCCCCAACGAAGAATTAGTAATGATGGAAAAGAAGAAAACTTCAGTACCTACTCTTTTATGTTCTAATTCACATGAATTTATGATATATAGTAGAATTTCAAAATTTGGTAGATTTATTAATGTCGTATGTTGGGTGAAGAGATTCATAATGAAGTGCAGAAACAGAAATATATGTTTTCCATCAGAATTGTCAATTGAAGAAAAAGAAGATGCGGAAAGGTCGCTCTGGTCAATAATACAATCTGAAAGTTTTGGTAATACTACTGATGCAATAAAAGGATTAAAAGTTATGAAAGATCAAGAAGGTTTGTTGAGAGTAAAAACAAAGATATTAGAGCGGGATGACGAGTTTTCTTTCAGATATCCAATTTTATTACCATCGAAACATCATGTAGTGAATTGTCTGATTCAAGAATGTCATTTAAAGAATTGTCATGCTGGACTTCAAACAGTTGGATCCATTTTGAGAGAAAAATATTGGATAATTTCTTCTAGACGCATCATTAGAAGTCAATTGTCTAAGTGTTACAGATGCAAAAGATACTCTGCAAAACCATATACTACACCTCCAATCCACCTACCTCTAGATCGAGTCAGAGATTCCAAAGTTTTTGAAGTTGTTGGAGCTGATCTTTTTGGCCCTCTTTTCGTAAAGCAAAGATCCAAAGTTTGGGTTGTACTTTTTACATGTGCAGTATATAGGGCAATACATTTGGAACTTGTATCCAGTCTCTCAACGGAAGGATTCATTCAGTCACTTCGAAGATTTATATGCAGGAGAGGAAGGCCGACTACTATATACTCTGATAATGGCTCAAATTTTAGAGGAACCAATAACCTTTTAAAATCATTGTATTGGAAGGCAATAGTTTCTTCGAAAGAACTGTTTCCTATTAATTGAAAGAACTGTGTCCTATTAGTCATCCATCCAGCAGCAGCTTGGTGGGGTGGATGGTGAGAAACAGTACATCTAGAAGTGGCAGAGTAGTAAAGAGACTTTTGAAAAGACTTTTTCTAGAACTCTGAACTGATTTTTCTAGAACTCTGAAATGACTTTTCTAGAATCCTGAAATGACTTTTCTAGAACTCTAAATGTTTCATTATTATTTTATTATTGTTTAGTTATTATCTTTATTTATTTACATATTTTTTTATTTTGAATTAGGGCTTAATTTGATCAAAAGTGATCTTAAGTTTAATTTGGCTTCCGCCTAAATTAAAGGTGGGAGTATGTTAGGAATTGATAAATTAAGTTATCCCAGTTTATTCACAGAAAATCGTTTGCATATTTGCAATTGTGATATTTAATTTATTTATAAGACGCGACTCGTTGCTATGGAAGCGAAGCTGTTTTTTCGTCTGCTTTGCTTTTTATGTTTTTTATTTTACGAGATGAGTTAAAAGTTTAGATAAAAAAGTTGGCATCAATTTTTGATGGAATGAAAAAGAATTTTTTTAGAGAGAATGTTTATATTTTTTGTTTGTCGTGCGTGTCTTGAGTTTTATTGAAGAATTATGTTAATTTTATGAAAAGGCACGCATGGAGCAGCTAGATGGAGCAGCTAGAGTGGCTGAAGTTAAAACAAGTTCAGGGACCTTGGTGCGTCCACTTCGTAAGCTGTACTCATTAGAGATATCAAGTCCTGATGACCCTGTAATCCAGACTGTGAGTAACAGTAAAACTAGAAGTGCTAGAGTAGTACAGAGACTTCTGAAATGACTTTTTCTAGAACTCTGAAATGACTTTTCTAAAACCCTGAATTGACTTTTCTAGAACTCTAAATGTTTCATTATTATTTTATTATTGTTTAGTTATTATCTTTATTTATTTGCATATTTTTTATTTTGAATTAGGGCTTAATTTGATCAAAAGTGATCTTAAGTTTAATTTGGCTTCCGCCTAAATTAAAGGTGGGAGTATGTTAGGAATTGATAAATTAAGTTATCCCAGTTTATTCACAGAAAATCGTTTGCATATTTGCAATTGTGATATTTAATTTATTTATAAGACGCGACTCGTTGCTATGGAAGCGAAGCTGTTTTTTCGTCTGCTTTGCTTTTTATATTTTTTATCTTACGAGATGAGTTAAAAGTTTAGATAAAAAAGTTGGCATCAATTTTTGATGGAATGAAAAAGAATTTTTTTAGAGAGAATGTTTATATTTTTTGTTTGTCGTGCGTGTCTTGAGTTTTATTGAAGAATTATGTTAATTTTATGAAAAGGCACGCAGAAATGCATAAAGGATCATCTTTCCAGTTTTTAGTATGATGATCAAAAATTATCAAGGTAAAAGCATTTATATTTTGTACATATTATACATTTTGTACATAGTATGTAAATAATTTGAATTCAATATTTCTTTATTCTATAATTCTAAGTATGTAATAAAATTTTTAAAAAGAAAATTCAAGAATATTTAGAAGATTTTTGAACCCAAATAAGTTTTGATTGTTTACAAGAACATAAGCCTCGGAGCTGTGCCTTCCGTAACTCCGATGCTGCTCGGGGTGAACTGTTGTCGCTCGGGATGAACTCCTGTTGTCGCTCGGGATGAACTCCTGTTGTCGTTCGGGATGAACTCCTGTTGTCGTTCGGGATGAACTGTTGTCGCTCGGGATGAACTCCTGTTGTCGCTCGGGATGAACTCCTGTTGTCGTTCGGGATGAACTCCTGTTGTCGTTCGGGATGAACTCCTTTTTCGTTCTTGATGAACTCCTGTTTCAGACTCCTCTGCTCTATCAATCAATAGTCTTTATTTGAAATCGAAGTGCTGCCACCAGTTTGTGACGCCTTCATATGAAGACCAGGTAGCGTGGTGCGTATACTTCGGTGAGGCGTGGACTTATGTATCAATTATTAAAACATTTTATTAAATGTATAGATGATTCTTGAATACACAAATCTTATCACAAACAAATAAAGTAATAGTTCATGAAAGGGTTCTGATTTCCATAAAAGTCATTGAGATAAAGTTATTGAGTCTCTGATTGTATTTAATTAGTTCATTGACATTTTATCAAACAGTTCTTTTGATTACTATAATCCGTTTCACTATTCCACGACGAGTGTCCACTCAGCCGTACTATTCATGCTCCTATGTCCGGAGTCATCTTCCTTTTTCAGATCAGCCTGGACCGCTCATTTTAAGTCACTCCCTCGAGAGAGAAATCTTTCTGCTCCAAGCAGGTCCTCCGTCTCTCCCTTCTCGAACTCGACTCCCTTCTCTCTTTTCATCTCTTTTCGACCCCCCTTCAAAAAACCTCCGTTACTTTTTTCGTCCATTTAAGTCTTATCTACCTTATGTCATTAACAAGCTATTTTCTTATTCGTCGATACCAGTTTCATTTTTGCCTTGCAATCTTTTCCGTACCGTGGGATATTACCGTGGGATTCTTACCGAAGCGGCAATTTCAAAAGGGCGACATACTGTCGCGTTTATTTTCTGCTTCTCTGAAAAACTGTCTCTTGCTAAGATGAATTGATATACATTATTTCTTTCTACTTTTCCGCCCTTTGTGTAGGATTTTTCTTAACTTTTGTACTGTCCGGGGCTTTTTCTCTCGGAAAATCATCTAATTTCCTACACAAGAACTTTTTATAAATAAACTTAATACTGAAAAAAACTGCCTTAAGTTATTTAAGAAAGAATTATGAGACTCTTTTAATTAATAAAATTATAAATTTCATTTTCTTCACTACAAATTAAAACAAGCATTTTAAAGTAAAAGAGAAATATTAAAAAAATGAGGGAGAAAAAATCCGGTCTCATAATTATTTTTTTTTAAATAACTCAAGGTACATTTTTTTTTTCAATATAAAGTTTACTTATAAAAAGCTCTTGTTTATCAAAATGAAAGTTTCTTTTATAACTGTTTGTCCTAAAGAAACAGTAAAATCAAATGACGGCAATTCAATAAAAATAACTTTTCTACTTCTTTCGATTTAGCATAGAAGTTTTTAAAAGCATCCTACATTAATATCTGGATCTGGAATAAACGATCATTCTCAGAGATTATAAACATTCTGGATCTTAAAATCTGGCAAGAAACTTTCAGTGGCGAAAATATGGTCAAGACAAACAGTTTTTAATGAGAAAATCTCAATCTATTCCATTCATATTACAATATATTCATCAAATATATACACAGTGCGAAATAGGCCAAAACTGAATAATTATTCACAACTTTATCAATAATGAGGATATTTTAGCGACATTTGTTTTATATTAATTTTGTTTATATTAAATATGATATTCAAAATGGCCGAATTTTGATCAGTAACACATTACAAATAGCATCAACTGAAATTTAATAAAGTAATGTCTAGCTCATAGTTTTTTCCTATGAATGATGTCTTTTTCCAGCTCTTCTCGTCATATCATATTTCACTGAAATCAAATCATGTCAGTTGAAAATATAGTTATGATATCTTCATTATTGTTAAAGTAACAAAAATATAGTTTCACCTCAAATAAGATGAGATATAAATTTACTTGTAACTCAATAAGTTGAACACGAATATTTTTTCTTGAACAAAAAAATTGTCTGCCTTGATATCTTTTATCAACCCCAAAAGTTTTTCTACTTTTTTAAACATTGTTATTTGGGAAAAAGCCAGTGGCGCAGCCAAAATTCAGTTCTAGGGGGTGGGGTTGAGTTTCTGTTAAAGATGATTGCTGGTTAATGGAATCACTGATTAGAATATTCACTGTATAATATTTAAACTCAAGGAGCATCTGTATGGCAGGAAATCACCATTTTTTTAGCATAATATGTCTCAGAAAAGTGATTTAGTTCAAATAACCAATTTTCACTTAACTAATCCATGTCATAGACACTTTCATAATTTTAATTAGAATTTTTACCACGTAATTAAATGAAATCTGATTCAATAAAGCAGCGGATTCGAAATGTGCCAAAACATTTAAATATTATGTTTGGTTTAGATTCATATAAGTGACAATTATAGCGAACATTCTCAGCTCTGTGAGGGGTTTTAACCCCAAAATCACCCCCATGGCTGAACACTAGAAAAAACAACAGATTATTTATTAAACTAAACAAAATTTAGAAGCTTGCATTTGAAAATCATTTATTCCCATGAGAATTCTAATTAATCATCATTTTAATCCTTCTCATGGTTAATTTTCTTAATTTATGCATTACAAACAGCAAATAAATAATGTAAAAACATTCTGTTTTATTTTAATATGATTTTATTTCAGATTTTTTTAAATATACAGTAGACGCCTCCAAATCCGCACAGCTTGGGACCAGAGGTTGTGCGGATTTCTGGTCATTGCTTTGTTCATATTTAAAAAAAAAATAATTTGAATGTAATTCATTATAAAATCAAAAGTACACAGTCCAGTCACATTAATGTGACCACCCCGTACTTTCTACGTTGACGCTAAATAACCAATCACAGGAGGCAAGTGGCAGCACAGTGCAGTTGAGGGTATATAAAGGGTGTGTGAGGGCTTCGGAAAACATTTCAATCGTTGGCGTAATGCAGAAACGAAGCGATTTATCCGACTTCCAAAAGGGCATGATCATTGGCTTTCGGGCCAAGGGTGGAAGCATTTCCGAAACGGCTGAGTTTGTGAACTGTTCGCATGCCGTCGTGGTAAAAGTGTACCGTTCATGGCAAAATGGGACTGTCCAAAATCAGCGATGTGGCGAATGTGGTGCACCACGGGCCATAAATGACAGAGGCGAACGACGGTTGCGGAGATGCGTTCGGGCAGATAGACGGGCTACCGTTGAGCAACTGACCACCCAAATGAACCAAGGGGCTACCAAAAGTGTCTCCCAAACTCCTATTCAGCGAACATTGCTGCATCTGGGCCTCCGAAGCAGACGCCTGGTTCGTGCACCTATACTGACTGCTGTTCACCGACGACGAAGGCTGGAATTTGCACGCCAGTACCGCAGCTGGACATCCACTGAGTGGCGACAGGTAGCGTTTTCCCATGAATCGCGCTTTATGCTCCATCGGACAGATGGACGTTGGCGTATAAGGCGTGAAACCTCTGAAAGCAAACATCCTGCAATTATTGCCGGAACGATCCAAGCTGGAGGCGGGAGCATTATGGTCTGGGGAATGTTTTCCTGGCAGTCTCTGGGTTCATTCATCATTGTGGAAGGCACGATGGATCAATACAAGTACGCATCTGTCCTTGCGGACTGTGTTCACCCCTACATGCGTATTGTTTTTTCTCAGGATGATGGCATCTACCAGCAGGACAATGTGAAGTGTCATACAGCTGCCAGTGAACGTGCGTGGTTCGAAGAGCACCAGGATGAGTTTACCGTCCTCCCCTGGCCAGCAAACTCACCTGACTTAAACCCAATCGAGAATCTGTGGGACCATCTCGATCGGGTTGTTCGCTCCATGGATCCTCAACCCCGTAATCTAGCGCAGCTGGCCACGGCATTAGAGTCGGCATGGCTCAATATCCCAGTGAACACCTTTAGGAACCTTATTGACTCTCTTCCTACACGTCTCGCAGCAGTCCGGTCTGCGAAATGTGGATATTCTGGCTTTTGACAGGTGGTCACATTAATGTGACTGGACTGTGTATAATGAATGCTTACAATATACTAAAATATTAAAATAAGTAATAAACTAAATTAATACAAATTTAAATAATTTTTTAAATGATTAAAATACCAGAGCTGCCAACTTCTATGCCTTTTTAAATGAGAAAAATGTGTTTCTAACCAGAAAATTTATTAAATAATATACGTTCTGTATTTATTTCAAGATTTGTAGTATTGCATACTCTTTTAACTTGTTAAATGAAATTTCTGGTTCGAATGGGTTTGTTTGGTTGTAAAAAGGCATAGAAGTTGGCAGCCATGAAATACTAAAAGCAAAGGTCAAGTTAATAATCAATAATGTACAATTAAATATTCATTTTAAAGATTAAATGTGTTTTTCCTAAATTATTCAATGAAACTTGCCTCATAAAGGTACATTACTAATTCACATCAGGATCATTAAATAAAGAAGCTTTATTTCAGATTAGTTAGATTTAACTAAAAAAGCTTGATTAATACATAAATATATTTGGTAAGATTGTGATTATCAATGATATCAGGAATATCTTGATTTTCTTCAGAAATAAATTATTCTTTCTTCATGAAGAAACATGAATTTAATAACATTAACTAAAATTACAAATTAAAAAATGTATTTAATATATATAAAACTAAAGTCAAATTTTGCACTTACATCTGAACTGAATATTTCATTGTTTACATCCGTAAATTATGTGCAGATTTTAGAGATTTGCAGATTTGAGGGAGTCTACTGTATTTATAAATTGACAGTTAATAGTAGAAATTGTGAATAGTTTTTAAAAATGTTTTTTAAGAGGTTTTGTCTGATTACTTAAAAAACCTCTGATATACTGAATACTTTGATATTCGACCAAACCGAATATTCTGCAGGCCATATAGTTTCATATTTGTCTTAACCGAACAGTTTGACATTTGATAATATGGCCAAATAACGAATATTCGGTAAGAGGTACCTAGACTAAATAAAAAGATTGTGGTTTAAAGAAAATGTTTTTTAAAATATAGTATGGTTAAAAAAAAAAAAATTTGGTTTAAACACTAAAAAACAGTGTGGCATGCTGTTTTTTATGTAGTTTTTTTCTTTATTTGTGATGTTTCATTTACTTTACACATTATTGAAAAATGCAAAATCTATGTTATGCAGAAGCTACAAGTAAAGCTTTAGATAAATGATGAATTAATAAATTTGTAAAGTGAGAGATAATTTTAATCAATCCAACTTTTCTTATAAGCCATAAAGCTACATAGCAGGATAAATATTTTTTTGAAAATTAGCTGGAGAAGAAAACACAAGTACTTAGTTTCCTTTCATCTTTTTCTAAGGATTTTAGTTTTAAAAAAAAATCACCCAAATGACAGATTTGAGCAAAAATTAATTTTTATTTCTTAAATTACTTGATTAATTATGAATAGAAGGTGGTAGCACAAAAAGACAATCACCTCATCAAGTTCATGGCTGAAATTCCAGAATTAGTTAAAACTTGATTTGAATGGAAAGTTCAGTATCAGTCTCTGATGACCAATGTGGCACTTAATGTGTTAAATACTCTATTGCAACTATACCCAATCTTTTCTCAGGTCAAGTTCTCAGTATAAACATAAACAAAAGTGCTCCAACTGGAAGATATCAGCCGAGCTTCT
Organism: Maratus speculifer; assembly: GCA_964019185.1. Taxonomy (NCBI): domain Eukaryota; kingdom Metazoa; phylum Arthropoda; class Arachnida; order Araneae; family Salticidae; genus Maratus; species Maratus speculifer. Next base: position 9,569,059 of record OZ025292.1, on the reverse strand, counting down.
GATTCAATGGAGGGCATTTGGATTTCTTCGTCATTATTAACAAATTTGAATCATTTTACATTATTTTTTTAATATATTTTTATGAATATTTCAAAATTTAAAGAAAGCGTGACAAGTATATGATTTTCAATGAAATTTTGTTTAAATAAATGTATGTTTAAGTTGTTTTCCACTGCATGAGTGCCTTAAATGGCAGTTTATTGCTTTTTTTGACGATCATGAAAATGCTACATTAGCAATGTTTTTGTTTTGAAATTACGAAGGATAATGTAACATAAACAGAAACGTTACTTATCTTATATATACTATAAATGTGAAAGTGTGTCCGAAAATTGGAATGAATTTGGCATCAAAACAAATAGATTAAAGTCTTTGAATCTTTGCATACAGATAAGTTAAAGCCCGGAAATGAACATAGGCTAATCTTTGATTTATTCAAATATTTTCCTTGATAATTCAAAATTTCATTATTTTTCATACAGAATCAATAGGCATTTTTTAATTAAAATTTAACCATTTTCCTTTCCTGTTGCCAATAAAATAGAAACCTAAAATAATTTCTCAGCGGCAATAAATTTTAAATTGAGCAATTTCCATGCAAAAAAATGAAAAAAGAAATAAAAGAAAAGGAAATAAATATGACGTCATATTTGAAATAGAAATAAGAATATTTTCTGTTATATAATAAACATGGATATTTCATTAACAAGAATTTTTCTGTCTCAAATGGCGACATAATTAGAAGTAAAAAAAATGAAAAATAATATTTTCAATGAAATGGGAAAATGTAACGCTTGGAAAAATGTAACGTCATAGTTGAAATAAAACGGGTACTTTATAATAGCCGTTAAAAATACAAGAGGCATGATTATCAGTAGCTAATCGAAATGTAGTTACAAGTTTCTTACTGCATCTTTATATACATCTCTAAGGGGGCTCAGGGGTTGAAAACTTTTCAAAGAATCGATTTTTTTTATGATCTAGCCGCATCCATATTATTTCAACTTTAAGTCGTGTTTTCTCAAAACTTGATTTTTGACGACTAACACCAAGATTAAAAAAATATTTGATGGAATGGCTTAATTTTTTTTTTTTTTTTTTTTTTTTTTTTGCATGCATATAACATCATAATCTAGATTATGAATTAAGGATATAACTATCACTTAATAAAAACAGTATTAAAAAATCTCTCAAAGTTGAAAATTTTAAAAAATACAACATTTTTTCCATTAAAAATACTCAAAATATTAAACTATCTAAAATATATTAATTCATAATCTAGATAATGTTATATGCATGCAAAAAAAAAAAAAAAAAAAAAAAAAAAAAAATAAGCCATTCCATCAAATAGTTTTATTTATTTTTTTTTTATCTTGGTGTTAGTCGTCAAAAACCAAGTTTTGAGAAAACGCGATTTAAAGTTGAAATTATATGGATGTGGCTATGAAAGTGTTGATACATAAATGCTTATAACTCTGTTAAAAATGCAAATATTTTTATGCGGTTTTTTGCATTGAGTTAAGAATTAAATGATTAATCAAATTAGATCATTAAAAAAAATCTATTTTTTGAAAAGTTTTCAATTCCTGAGCCCCCTGAAGTCCTTTTATTCCATAAAACTATGGTTTAAATTTTTAATTGGCCATAATGATGTTTTAAGATATGTTTATAATTCAAAGTTTTGTGAAATTATTTTGAAAAAGCAGAGTTTTTCACATCAGTAAAATTAACTAGATCCTAAAGTTTGTAAGGCTATTTTCACAGTCTAGTAACTATTGGTTCTGACAGATGTATATGCCACCACAATTTTTCAGGAGCAAGGGTAAGTGAAATTTTAAAATGGAGGGCCAAAATCACAGTCTGATGAAATCCAAACACCTCATTGGTCATTGAGTCGCGTCCTTTTCAGAGAACAATCTTTTAACGGTAGGCGAAATGTCGCCTTACTCCCTTTTTTCGAAAAAAAAAAAAAAAAAATCGTAGCGTCAACTTTGATGTAAATCTTATCTGTTTGCATTTATAATCTATTTTTCACTCTCATTTTATATAATATCATCAAAATATCTTAATTGAGTTAATTTCGATGGTCTATCGTAAATAAATACAGACGGTAACAATTGCTTTACCCCTTACTCTTTTTCAAATGGAGAAACATTCGTGATTTTCACCTATACCACCCGACCAATGAGGTCGCTGGATCACACCTGACTGGGATTTTGGCCCTCCATTTTAGAATTTCGCCAAGGGTAAGACTTCTTGTTGATCCAGTTTTTTAGCTCACAGGCTATCAAAGCCTAAGAGCTTATGTGACCAAACATTCTATACGTGCGTAATGTGGTAACTCAAGATAAAAATATCAGATAAACTTTAAATTTTGGATATATGTATATTTTGATAAGGCACTTCCCTGATTAGTTTATGTTCACTCAATATGTATCAGAAAGGGAACGGGGCTAATGCCCCTCCACTTAATTTATATAAATGGGTTTTTCATACAGAATTATCAGTTTTCGTTCAAAAGTTAGATATAAGATCATTCCAATGAGACACCTCCATGGTTATTAGGTGTTCATTGGATTAGAACAAAGAGGGAGAATGGGGGGCACATGCCCCTCCCCTTAATTGATATAAATGGGTTTTTCTTGCAGAATTATCAGTTTTTATTCAAAATTTAGATATAGGATCATTCTGATGAGGTGCCTCTGATTAATATTAAGTGTTCATTGGATATGTATAACGAGGAGGGAGTCTAATGCCTCTCTCCTTAATAGATATAAATGGGTTTTTCATGCAGATTTATCAGATTTTGTTGAAAATTTAGATATAGCATCATTCTGATGAGGTATGATGACAAGTATTGAGTGTTCCTTGGATAAGTATAAAGAATGGGGGGGGGGGGGGGCTAATGCCACTCCGCTTGATTTATATAAATGATTTTTTTTTTTTTTACAGAATTTATCAGATTTCATTGAAATTTTGTACATAGCATCATTCTGATGAGGACAAATCCATGATTTATTTTGAGAGTTCATTGGCAAGTCTAACAAGGAAAAAATGGGAGGTAACTGTCCTTAATTTAGGTTAATGCGTTTTTCACACAGAATTTATTGATTGGCTTCAAATTTTGGATGTAGGTTCATTCCGATAAGGTACTTCCCAGATTTGTTTTGGGAATTCATTGGATAAGTATAAATGGGAAATCAGTGGGATTACCCCTCTAAATTTAGATAGTTTTTTTTTTTTTTTTTTTTTTTTTTTTTTTGCAGAAAAGTTTCCAAGCATTATTAATACATTCAATTGATGCTGGTTTTATTTGAGTTTCATATTTGCCTCATGTTGGTGGCTCGTTGAAAATATTCCATCATGTGCTGCATTTGTAGCTTAACTTATAGCGAGAACACAGGGTAAGGAATTTCTTGCATTTTTTTAAAAATCTCCTTACTCTGAGTGAGAAATTCTAGGCTGAGTATCGTTCCATGTAGTTTAGTCAGTAGAATGTCAGTTGCTATGCTGACCTGGTTCAAGAAATTGCATGGGAATTTTTTCAATTGGTTGGCATTTGTGCCACCTAAAATAATTTTTTTTTTCTACATACGTATACATGAAATTTAGATAAAATCGTCTTACAGTGAGAAAATCCAAATGTAAAACTAACAAAAAGGTTAAAGAACTTTAATCTACAATCAAAATAGAAAATGTAAATACAATACAAACGCTGTTAGAATTCAACATTAGTTCTATGCAAATAAGAAACTTTTTAAAAAAAATGCTCACATAGGTTTAACAATTACGTTCTAGTTTCTTCATGTGATGACTACTGTAGTCTCACACTCGTACACTAATGTTAAACATACAGAAGCCTTTTTTTTTTTTTTTTTTTTTTTCAGAATTCTTGCTTAAATTATGTTTATATATATACATACATGATACTTGAGGTTGATGTCTAACTTGGATTTTGGATTTTTTAAACTTTGGTTGTATTGCTTTAATATGAGCATATTTTAGATTTCAGAATCATTTCGAAACTATCTTCCAAAAATGAAAGCATCTGGATATAAAAGAGAAAAATGTTTCCAAACTCAAAAAAGTATAAATACAGAACATTAAATATCGATCACAAGCACCTCATGAATATATATATATATTTGTGAAGAACGCTTTCATATTTTTACCACAAAGTGACTAATGTAGTAACTTAATTCTGCAATTTTAAATGCTTCAGTTGTAATAAAACTTGCCATAAAATCTTTGAAAAGGAAATTTGTCTGTAATAGAACTCAGTCTTGAATGAAAAAATTCTATATTTTTGTCAGAGAAAATATCAGCAATTATACCTGCTACTGCTAAGATGGAAACCTGTATAAAGCTGAATATTTTAAATTTCTTTTTTTTATTCCATTTTCAAGATTTTATGAATCAATATTTAGAAAAGTATTTTAAATTTCAAAATAGTTCGCTATTAGAAACTTAGTAAATTGTTCTTTGTAAAAGAGAGGAGGGAGGGGCAAAACTATGTTCGCCTTAGGTGCAAATTATCACTGTTTAAAAATTTTTATATCAACTGACATTTTAAAGAAGTAGTTATTTAAAAAGTAACAAATTATTTTGATATTTTCACTCAACTTCAATTCATAGACTCCAAAAATCAAAAATTGCACAAAATAGCATGTATCTTCAACTCTATATGTTTTTACGAATTCTTTCATTTAAAAGTATAAATTTAGACCAAATGGAATTAAAAATATAAAATCATTCTAATTTGGGGTTCATACATCACAGATCTGGGTTATGCTGCATGGGTCAGCTAGTTATTTTATATCTTAACCATTTTGTTATTAAAAATAAAGAAATAATTAAAAACAATTCTTGCACTATTGGTTTACATGATAAACAAGTAAATATTTGAAATGAAAATGACATTTATAATAAAAATATATTCACATGAAAACAGCAAATTTTTAATAATTTTTTTTTTTTTTTTTTTTTTTTGAAAGTACAAATTACAGAAACAAAATTTCTTTGTTATAAATATTATTACAGAACAAATTTATTATTGAATACTATAATGATTACTACACATTAAATAAAACAATCTGTATTACAATGGCATATGATGATGACAGTATGCTTTGCAGAAAATTTTATTGATCTGCAGAAACAGGTATTTAAATTTTAATCTGAAAGAAATATCTGTAAAAATAAACTATGTAAATTATGAACTATTAAGGCAGTATTTTGTAAAGAAGCAGGATAATCAATGTTCAGTTGGTATGATCAAGAAGTACTAACATCAAGTCTGAAAAGAATGTTTCTTGATATACCTATTTAAAAAAAAAAAAAAATCATTCCATTAATAGAATTAAACTGTACATAAATTAAAAAATCAAAATATATTAAAATTTATACATAAATATTTAGCGAGACAAAAAGAAAAATGTCTCATTCAAACTGAAAGAATATATTAGATTTGAAGATATCAGAAATACAATAACTTACACTCATGTTCTATTAAAAAGAAAATCTTTATTGCTTATGCATCAAAATTTCTGAAAGCTTTGTAATGTATTTAGAGTACTGTATTTACTATTTAGAAATAAGAAAAACTTATTGTGTGGGCAGAATATAGGCAAGCAGAATAGCTTTCAGGAAAGTCAAAACTGATATTACAGTCTAACTTGTCTATGTTGAAAATCTGCATATGTTGAATTTTTCCAAACCTGCTTATCTTGAATTTTTGGAATAAATACTACAGTGAAACTCGTTTTAGATACGAATCAAGGGACCGAGAGCATTTCGTATCTTAAGCGGGATCGTATCTTATCCGGATTTCATAGATTCTCGAATAATCATATTAAAGACAGTGCACATTGTTATTAACGTAATTTTAGCCATTTATAACTCTTATTTTACCCATTACTAACACTTTTTAGACATTCTAGAAAATTTGAATTTAAGATATTGATTGAAATAAAGAATAATTTTATTTTTCTCCAAAATTTTATTGAATATCTGTTTGTACAGTAAAAAAATTAAAATGCCTTTATACAGTATTCTCTGCCAAATTAAAAAACAGACAATAAGATGAAAATTTTGTTAATCTTTAGAAAAAATAACTAAAATACATTACATACTTAAAGGCGAAGAATAATAAATTGTCAATAATTTTTTGAAAGACAAACTAAATGTATGCAAGGAACAATAATCATTAGATACATTATAAAAATCATGATGTAGTTTTAGTTTCTTGAGAAAAAGTTATCTTGATTTGGTGCAACGTTAGGCGAGAATTTATTAAGAAGTTTTCTCCCTTGTTGATGTGGTAGAAAATTTTTCAACGAAGAGACCAGCATCCATCGAAGAGGCATACAGTTGCAGTAAGCTAAACGATCTCATTACAGTTGGGAATGATGGTATGGTTGGTACATCTGTTTCTTCATTTACGTCGTCTTCTAACTCTTTCTGAAGACCTAGGTTAATTGGAACTTTTGACGTTCGTGATTATATCTGCAATAGAGCGAACTTCACTTGTCACAACGTGATCGTTAATTTTGCTAAAAAGTCCATATCTTTGTATTCTTCTTGCTACTGCTCTTACTCTGTGATGTTAATATTTTGTAAAGTGCCCCAAAAAAGTAAGTGACAAAAAGAAACTCATAAAAAAGCACTCCCGAGGACGATTTATAGTAATAAAAATAATATAATAATAAAAAATAGCTAGATAAGCGATACAAAAAATAAAAAGCATAAAAGTATAGATGGATTTCACTAACAACTTTCTCATTCAATCAGGAGAGGGAGCAACCAATGAAATTTCAGATCCATCCACTTCCCAAGTGTAATGGTAAAACAAATAAAAGAGGTTGTTGTTTTTGTATTTTGTTGTAAAAGGAGTCTATCAGAATTCCGCGTGCAAAAGCAGCGGAAAAGAACATATTTTAGAGAGAAAAAAGGTTAAAAGAAAGTATCTTATGAAAAATAATTGAGATTTTACATATTCTGTCCTAAAAACACGCGATATACTGATTTCATAAGCACCATTTCGTATATTAAGCGGGTTTTTTGACATCAAGGGACCAATTTTCTTCGTATATTAAGCGGGATCGTATCTTATGCGTACGCATATTAAGCGGGTAATTTTACATGGGTTTAAGAGCCCACAATAGTCACAGGAAAAGTACACAAAAAGACCCGGATGACCATGTAAAGTCTATGGGAGCGTTCTTTTCTAATATCTCGTTCAAATTTTAATATTTTGACCTGATTTTTTTTGCATAAAATAGTTCAGGATGATCCACAACCGGGCTAGTTTTTACTTTTTCGATTTTGGTTATATATTTTTTATGTTATGATAGTTTCAGTTTCAGAACCGGTTTTGAAAATTAAAGTAATTTTTTTAAAAAAATCTAAAACCAAAATCAAAAAAGTAAAAACTAGCCCGGTTGTGGATCGTCCTGAACTATTTTATGCAAAAAAAAAATATTAAAATTTGAACGAGATATTAGAAAAGAACGCTCCCATAGACTTTACATGGTCATCCGGGTCTTTTTGTGTACTTTTCCTGTGACTATTGTGGGCTCTTAATAGGCAGTTTTCAAGGGACCGAAGATAATTCGTATATTAAGCGGGATCGTATTTTAAGCAGGCGTATCTTAAACGAGTTTCACTGTACTTTTCAATTCAAGATCTGATCTTTTTTATTTTAAAAAAATAATCCCATTACAGCCACAATAAATGTTTGTAACTCACTAGTTCTCATTTCCGGGCATTTTTAGGAGACATATGCCCCTCTCAGCATGGTAGGTGTTGCTGAGAGATTGTGCAGGAACTAAATGTTAAACCAACGACAGTGTTCTCTTCAAAATTCTTATCTACATTTCGGTACTTTAAGCTTTTTTTTTTTCGGCATTTGTTACTTGAGGCTGATGTAACCAAAATTCTTCCCCCCCTCCCCTTCAGATTTTTTCCATTTGAAGGCTTTTTTAATTTTGGAACAAGTTCTGAAACAAAATTTTCTTCTGAAAAACCATCTTAAAACAAAATAGTACAACAATATCCAATTCGACATTGATCTCAAATAACCTATGCAAAACGGATAAAAATAAATAAAAATATACAAATGCAAATGAGAAATTTGTAAAAAGAAAACTGTCATTGATTTAATATTATTTTGAAACCATTTTTGTGTAAGAGTTAAAGTACTCTAAGTTTATTATACAGTGTTATGAAACAGAATTCCTTTAAGAAGGGAAATAAATTTAAATAATAACATTTACTTTACAAGTTTTCAAAAAAAAAAAAAAAAAAAAAAAAAAGGAAATTATTTCTGTTTATCATTTATTTAAATAGATTCATAAATTTAGAGTATAATTTAAAAACACCTGTGCTACAAAGATAATATTCCAACAATAACATTTTTGTGTAAACAAATTATTACAAAAAAAATAAATAATAAATAAATAAATAAATGCTTTTAACTGTAGGATTAAGAGGCTACTTCATTCAAATGAAAAGACACTTTGCTAATATTAATCCTGTGAAGAAATCAAATATTCCACACTATATCTTTTTTCATAACTCAATCCACCCTCTTAAAAGTGAACTTGTATCTCCAGTGATAATTATAGCATGTCATACAATTTAAATTAATATTTTGATATTAACCTTTCGCCGGGCACACAAATTTTCATCACATGAACCGGCGTGTATTGCAAATTGTACAACAGGTGAAAAAGAATAAATCATTGCTGCTTTATTTTAATTTTACAAATAATTTAACTTACAAATATCATAAGTTATCTCTGATCACAATTTATGAAAATATTCCACAAAACTTATTTTAATATAAATATTAAAGCAGACGTTTAGATATATAAAAAGTTTCTTACCACTACAATCACAAAGAATAAAAACTAATAAGGAATTACTAAACAATAATTAAAAGGTGTTCTTAACTGCTTTGCTCAACAAGTGCAAAATGTTTTGACACAAACTCATTTTTTAACAGAAAGTTATAAAATTGGAATACCTAACTATGGAAGCGATTTTGAATGGAACTTAGTTTTCTATTTTATGATAATTAAAATATCTATTCAGTTTTAAGCTATTTTAATCACATGATCACCCGCTTTTCGACCGTTTTTTCTGCTTTTGTTGGGAAATGGGCTCAAAAACGTCAACTTTGAAGGCTTGTTATGAAAGGTCTATTGTGAATTTAAAAAAAAAAAAAAAACAAAACAAAAAAAAAAAAAACAGAAAATTGAGTGCAACTAGACAGTTTCTGAATAATTCCCTGCTAGTATCATGCATTTCTGAATAAAAATAAATTAAAGCATGTCACAAAGTTGCCCTTTTTGATTTAAGAACACCCTTAAGTAATTTCGGATTTACAGAATTAGTCATATTTCATCTATATTAGTTGCTTCACGTATCAAGCATAAGATTTGCTTATTTGAAGGCTGTTTGTAGATAAACCTTGTACATTTCATGCACTGTTAACAGATTGAAATGATAGTTGCAACTAATTGTGCAATCTGAAATAGAAAATAATTTCAGAAAGTGGAAAAAGAGAATCCAATATGGTTATTAACATCCTCTACGGCTTGAATTTTGTTTTAAAGAAGAAAGTGCATACTTTAAGAGTATAAGACGTTATACTTTTTACAATGGGCGCCCAACGGAAGGTTAAGTTCATTTGAGATTAGGAAAGTTATATTGAATGTACAATTTTAGATACCCATATTAAAATGTTTTTGTTTTTCAGTAAATAGCTTAATTTTATGCTGGTGTCTGAAAAATTTCATCCATTAGAAATATTTGCATGTAACTGTAAAAATCTTTGCAATATTTTAAATGCCACATTAGAATTGATTGCTTAAAAAAGCTAACACACTTAACTGATGAATAACAATGCATATGATATACATTCAAGCACATTTAAACAAATCTTACAGTAGTCAATCAATAGTCATGCCAACATGATTAAAAACTAAATTATGTTTTAAAAGTTTTGATGTTTTAGAAATTATATACTGAAACTTTAAGCAAAAAATTGACAGAAAAATAAAAATAAACATCAAATGATAAAAGAATACTTGCAGTTTTAAGTTATACATTACTAAGTGGTTTAAAAATAGTAGTTTAATTAGTTTCAACAGAACTTTTATTTGAAAAGTTATCGTTAATAACAATGTACAGTAGACTCCCTCAAATCCGCACTCCTAAAATCTGCAACTCTCTAAAATCCGCACATATTTTACGGATGTAAACAATGAAACATTCCGTTCAAATATAGATGCAAAAATTTATTTTTTCAGTTTTATATCAATTCCATCCATTTTTTAATTTATAATTTTTGTTAAGGTTATTGAATTCATGTTTTTTCATAAAGAAAGAATAATTTATTTCTGAAAAAATAAAGATCTTGCTAATACCATTGGTAATCACAATCTTACCAAATATATTTATGTATAAATCAAGCTTTTTTAGTTATTATGTCTGGCTAAACCTGAAATAAAGTTCCATTATTTTTTGATCCTGATGTGAATTAGTAATGTACCTTTATGAGGCAAGTTTCATTGAATAATTTAGAAAAAACACATTTCCTCTTTTATAATGAATATTTAATTGTACATTATTGATTATTAACTTTACCTTTCCTTTTAGTATTTTAATCATTTTAAAAAATACCTAAGTTTTTTATTATTTTAGTTTACTTTTTGTTTAAATATTTTAGTATATTGTATGCATTTATTATACTTTTGATTTCATTATTAATTACATTCAAATTATTTTTTTTAATGTAAACAAAGCAATGACCAGAAATTCGCAAAATTCTAAAATCCGCAAAACCTCTGGTCCCAAGCTGTGCGGATTTGAGGGAGTCTACTGTACATGATTTCATGAGCATTTTACATAACAATTAGAATTATTTCATTACCACAAATATAATTATCTGTTCATAAAACAAAGAAAAATTAATTTCTTGTAAACACTAACTTCACATGTTTGTACGTATGTTTGAAACATTAAACAAGAAATTTTAAATATGTACATAATTCAATTTTATACGTCTTATAATTGAATGATAAATTTTTTGTCTTTCTTTTTTCATATAATTATTCTTAAATTTATAAGAATAAAATAAAAAATAAATAACATTGTCAGCAAAACCTTGCATTTTAAAAGTACAAATTTCTCAGCTTTTATACTTTCAAATTTGTAAACAAACCAATGCCACCAAGCATAAGAGCCAAAAGTTAGGGTCAACATAATGCATTTTGCTCTTATTAAAATATATATGCAGATTTATTTTGATATATATGTACTAATATATATAAGTATTTGCATTTTAATGACTTACCAAAAAAGAAATATAAATTAAAGAACAAGTAATTCCTTGCCAATTTTCACGACAAATGGTGATTTCTCATTGAGGGTTCTTCATTCAGGACTCTGGAAATTTAAAAAGTTAGGTTAGTAAAAGGAGGTATTCTCTACTTCATATTGTATTCAACAGCAACAGCTTCTGCTCTTTTTTTAAATGAATTAACAGCTCATATTCAATTTCCACTAAAAAACTAAATCTACTCATGTAAACAGAGTATGGCTGGAAGTACAAATACAACCCACTACTACTTGGCATGACTTTTACAGAGAATTTGATCTGTAAACAGATACTTTTCTATGGGAGGGATTTCTAGTTTCGGCACTGGGGATCTCTGTGGCTCTGGGGGGGGGGGGGGCACAGTATACATTTTTGAAAGGAAATGGCACCCTTTTCACCATTGAAAGCACAAAATCTAAAATCTTCCAGGGGAGGGGGGCAGTTACTCCATTGCTCTGACCATCCTCTGAATTCAACGCTGTACAACACAATTGTCTAATTTTAAATACAAATTTTTTTAATTAAAAAACATTTAATAAAGGAATTTTTAAAATGAAAATAAATTTTTATTGAATTTAATAGAAATAAACCTGCAGCTACTTTGAAAATCCAAAAATTGAATAAAAGCACAGTATTTTTATTTGTAGATATTAATGTTCTACAAATGATTAAAGATTAAGATTAAAATTAAAGATTGATACCACTGCATCAAACCAAGCAACAAATTGAGTATCAAGAAGTATTTTTTGTTTTTTAATATTTAAAGTATTTTTGCAGTTTCACAGTCAGTTGGCACATTTTATCACATAATCAACAAAATTATTGTTTATATTTGTAAATAACTCTTATACAATTGTAATACTAAGAATTTTTGACGGCCAAATATCTTCAAAAGGATAATGAAAAAATGCCTTACTAATTTATTAATTTGTAATTAAATTCTGCAAATATTAAAATGCAGGATGCAGTGCTGACGTCAGAAATACATCTATGTACATAATTTTTATAACTTTCGCCTATCAGGAAATGAGGAAAAAAATAGTTTACAAAAATAAATTTTTGCATACATGAACAAAGTTCAATGAAAGAATAATAAATAACAATTCATTTAGTTAAAAGAAAAAAAAAAACTTGCATTTTAACAAGTTTAAAACAGCTCATTTTTAAAACAATCATTAAATTTAAATTACAAATATTCTATCGGATAATATTGATATTTAATATTCTATAATTAAAGCAATTTTATGTATGACAAACCGAAACAAAATAAGACTGCATTAATACCAATCAGCTCCTATGAAACAAATGATTTGCTACCTTTGATTTAACAGTTCATTATACTAACGTCCGTTTAAATTAAATGTTTAGCACATAAAAACTTGGTTTAAGCAACTGATTCTAATACATAGCAAATTTATGAACTAAAATTTCATCTTTTTTCAAGTTTGACAAACAAAAATAATAGGTAGAGAAGTTTAGTTTAACGGTAGCAACTGTAACATAATAAAATAATTTACAAAATATTAAATAACTTTTTAAAAAATCTACTTTTTAAAAAAAAAATCTAATTTTTATGCAAAAAGGTAACAAAAAAATAGCATATTAACAAAAGTAACACTATATTTTTATAATTGGAAAATGTTTTTTTATAACATTCACTTGCTTTACGAAAAATTAAAAAAACTTATGAAAAATAAAGTATTCTTTTGAAAAAAGGACTTAAATGAAACAGGGAAGAATAATACTTAATGATCCGCAATGAAAATTATACTAATAAAGGCATTTTCTTAGGTAAATTAAAATATAAAACATATACGAAACTCCATTATAAACTTACTTTTTTCCGTACGTCAGCTGTGATCAAAAATCCTCAGTTAAGATCACAGTTTTTCATGTCTACCTATAAAATGTCTTTGCTTCAACCTGTCTGTATACCAGATGCCGAGTGCCTGGGGTCTGCCGTCTGTTTGTCCGTGTTTCAACTTGAGTAAATATAGTGGGATTCATACGAAAATAACATACGTTATTGAAATTTGCTATAGCATGTGCGGCATTGAAAATGAACCAGGTAGCAATTATAGCTGAATCACATGAGCTCTCAAAAGGAGACTTTACATTATAATATACGGCGAAAAAATCATTTGTGGTGTATTTTGATAATGTTACATAATTTTAAATGTAATGAAATTTACATGCATTTTTAAGGTTCACAAGAACATGGTTACTATCGAATATGTTAAGTATAGTACTTATAGTGTGCGTACAGTGAGCTCAAAAGTATTTCAATATATCATAGTCTGTGAAGTAAAACCATTTGCAGCATATTTTAATAATGTTATTTTATTAAGGTTATTTTAATAATATTGAAATTGATATCAGTTTCTGAAGTGCACTAAAACAGGATTTCTGTAGAAAATGGGGTGAAAAGGTTTAACATTCTTTTACAAGATAACAGAAAAAATGTTCGGTAATATAATAGTCTACGGGGAAAAAATATTCCCAGCGTATTTTAATTGCGTTGCACTATTTCAAACATGATGAAATTAATATACTGAGATAATCAATACAATGATAAATACTGAAATTTACTAATATGCTTGCAGTAAAGTATGATTTGCATCACATTTGTTGTTCATTTACAGAGACGCATAAAAGATTTTGGACCTGTGTCCAGATCTCAGATATTGTATCCAAAGTATGGTCTATTAGAAAAGATTGCTGAAGAGCTTTTTCAATTGTAGTATGTATTTTAAGGAAAACTAATGCATCCTGAAGTTCAGCTACATTTGGTATAATAAGAGATGTTTGTAGAATTTAAATAAATCATGTATCGGACTATACAATAAACTGGATATATGGTCACCTGTGCAATAGCGATTTCCGGAAATATGAATTCAATAATTTGAATCGGGTTTTTTGTTTGAATAATTTAAGCTAAATATGCGATCGTATACATATTTGCACGTAATATACAGAACTGTAAAAAAGAATTCAAGTAAGTTTCTGTCTATTATTAGAAATTGCTAAAGGTGAATTTTAATCTTCGTTATACTTTTTCTAACTAAGCAAAATTTTAACATTGTATTTAGAATATTTACAAGCACATAGATCACATACACAGATGCAGAAAAGAATGGGCCGGCGAAGTTATGTATTATGGAAATGTTGGATATTTTTTTTATTACCTATAGGTTTAACACTTGATTTTTCTTTCTTTGATATGGAATTCTGAAATGCACTACAACATGATTTCTGTTACATTGGGGTGCGTTACAGGTGTTCTATAGTATAAATGGTTGCAATTTCATTTTCGCGATCGTTAATATTATCTAACATATTTTCCATTTATTTGACTGAGTTCTTTAAGTCCCCTATAAAAAAAAAATAATAATAATAAAATAAACTACTCCATAGCCTGGTATAAGATATGTGCTATATATTTTTAAATTATTGTTAATGAAATGTTTTGCTTAATTAAAGCGTTTATCTTTTTTTTTATGCTACGTGAACGACGTCACGGGTAACAGCTAGTGTAACTAAATTTCAATTCGAACCAGAAAAATTTTCTTGAAATAATTTAAATCTAATCCACGCAAATTTACGTTAAATAAATCAATTAAATAATTTTGAATAAAAATTCTGGTGAGAAATATTATTTTCAAACTTGAGTAGAATTTCCGGACGTTCTAGTGTTAATGAATCATTTACTGAATAATTATGCACGGTGTCTAGCCCTGGTGGCTGTCAAATTTGATTTTTAATTTTAAATTAGGCAATTTTTTGCACCATGCCAAATTTATATTTTATCCATTTTTTTCATTTATTTATATTTTGTTTTTAGCACAATGGCATCAATGGCAAAAATGCCTGGCATACCTGTCAAATATTGGGGCCCTGTACTTTAAAAAAGTGTATTTATTATAAGTATATACCGTATTTATTCTAATAGAATGCGCCCTCTAATAGAGCGCGTCTTCTAATAAAGTGCGCACCTTGGTGCTGATTGAAAAAATAAATATACGGAAACGATATAGTAGATAAGTAGAAAACGATTACTTAAATGCATTATCGAGGATTCTCATCGATCAAAATAGAGATATTCTATCAAAGCGATGGAGTGGCGATGCAGCAAAAGTTTCAAATTTTGAACAATGTACCACTCCTGTAAACTATAGCGCCAAGGATATGCACACTGTTAAAAATCTGCTGCATTTTGCTGCAACGCACTCCCCTGCTTGTATAGAAAGCGGTTACTTGGCCGTGAAATGGCGCTTTTTATTGGTTGGAATAGAGATATTATATACAAGTGGTGGAGGGCGTTGCAGCAAAATGCAGCAGATTTTTAACAGTGCACTGTTAAAAATTTGACCCATTTGTTGCAGAGTCACTCCACAGCTTTTATAGAATGTCTCTTTATGGCCAATGAGAATGCTCCATAACACAGAAAAGCAATAGTTTCCTATAAAAGCGGTGGAGTACGTTTTTAATAAGTCCGTAATAAATACGGATTAAGAAAAAAAAGAAGCATGGTTTTTGTATCAAACTTTACTCTTGCATAAAAAAAGTTCCTGTTTTTGGCAAAAATAATGGATATTTGAATGAAAAATCTATTCTTTGAAAGGATTTATTATTTTATTCACTTTAGTAAAAAACTGATTTTTTTTTTTTCTTTTTTTTTTTTTTTTTGAAAACCACCGTAGAATTTTGGTATAGAAAAACCTGTTTAATAATTTTTCTTAATTTGTAATACCAGAGTATTAGAGTATGTAGCATTTTTTAATTTCAATACAAATAAGATTTTGTTTTCCATATATAAAATACAAAACAAGTTGTGCAATATCCCTATGGAATATGGAAAAATAGAAGGACTAGTGAAAAATGCTCCAAGGAGCAGTGCAAAAGCAGAATATGATTTTAATTGAGCATTAAAAAGTAATGGACAAGTGCTTCTGTTAATTACTGAGCATGAGGAAGGATAAGGGATCCCTTCTTGGCTACAACTCACTTCAATGCCAACTTTGAAAAAATCATATTTGCGCTTTTTCCGTGAAAACAAATCCGTCGCAGTTACTATAAAAATGTATAGTGTAAAGACGTAACCAGTAAAGATGCAGCTTAATTAGACAAAAATGTAAAGGAAGGCGACATAATGCCAGATACCTAGTTCCTGCAGGTATCACATTCATGTACTGCCACCAAGCATACCCTAAGTGCACAGAAAATTGCACAGAAAATTGATTTGTAGTATAGTGCAGAGTGAACAGTGCAGTTAACATCAGAGATGTAGTACAGGCTATACGCCGTACACCTTCTGGACTTTTTAATAGAACACCATATACCCTCTGTTTTTCAAGAAAGCTTATAGTATACACATTCTAGAATATCCCTCTGCTTAGAGCATATATCTTATGTTATTTTTATGACTACACCCCTGGTTAACATCTAAAGCACGGTGGAAAATTCTACTAAAGAACCGCAAATTTCTTTTGTATGGAAAAAGCGCAAATATGATTTTTTCAAAGTTGGCATTGAAGTGAGTTGTAGCCAAGAAGGGATCCCTTATCCTTCCTCATGCTCAGTAATTAACAGAAGCACTTGTCCATTACTTTTTAATGCTCAATTAAAATCATATTCTGCTTTTGCACTGCTCCTTGGAGCATTTTTCACTAGTTAAAGTACTAAATCTCTTTCTATAAATGCATAATCTTTCCACAGATTTTTTGTATAATTCTTTATCATTTTGGGTGAGCGCACAAATTTTCATTTCTGTAAAGCTAAAAAGAACATTAGAATATGATTTTATGCTACAATTTTACGATAATTCCATACTACCCTCTGATTTATTTCTCGCCAACACTTTCATTCTCACTGATATTGCTTTTTATCAATTTTTCTATTATATTAAAAGAAGAAAAACCTGCCAAATTATTTCTATAATCACATACTCGCTGGCTTTCATGTGGTCTTTCCGGCACTATTTAAAATGTCCCCAGCTGCAGAATTTTTTCTGCAGTCTACAACACAAGTAAAAACTTAAAACAGTCTGCAGACCAATCCCTCGCATTACATTATATGCACTCAAACCTCCAGGGGTGCAGTGGAAAGTATACGAGGATATATGCCGTATACCCTATGGATTTTTTTAAAGGAACACCGTATACCCTCTGTTTTTCAAGCAAGTTATACTATGTACACTCTAGGGTAAATTCTTTACCTTGAGCGTATACCCTCAGGTTCATTTACCACTACATCACTGCAAACCTCCCAAGTATTTGTGATAGACATAAAAGGAACGTACTTTTAAAAATAAGTTGCCTTTGTTCTCAGAATCTTTAACACCTCATGCATTGTCCGAAAGGGGGGGGGGGCTTCCTTTGACAAAATTTGCAGGTTTTTCTCGATCTTTGAACGAGATGTGGAGATTTCATTTCCGCGATCTTTTGACGAAATTTACATTTTTCGCTCTTTTTTGACGAAATTTGACATTTTTTCCGATCTTTTGACGAAAACTGCCATTTTGTCGTGATCTTTTGACGAAAACTGCCGTTTTGTCGTGATCTCTTTAAGAAATTTGCCGTTTTGTCGCGAACTTTTGAAGAAACTTACCCCTTTTCGTGATTTTTTTTGAAGGAATTTGCCATTTTTCGTGATTTTTTTCAAGAAATTTGCCGTTTATTCGTGATTTTTTAACGAAAACTGCTGTTTTTTCGCAATTTTTTGAAGAAATGTGCCAATTTTTCGTGATTTTTTGAAGAAATTTACCTTTTTATGCGATATTTTAACGCAATTTGCCGTTTAATCGCGATTTTTTAAAAAAGAAACTGGCCGTTGTTTCGTGATCTTTTGACAAAAACTGCCGTTTTTTTCGCGATCGTTTGAAGAAATTTGCCGTTATTTCACGATCTTTTGAAGAAATTTGATGTTTTTTTTTCGTGATTTTTTTTTGGACAAAATTTGTCATTTTCGCAATTTTTTGTGGAAATTTGCCTTTTTTTCGCAATTTTTTCAGGAAATTTGCCGTTTTTTCGCGATTTTTTGAAGAAATTTGTCGTTTTTACAAATTTATTGAGGAAATTTGCCGCCAATTCGTGATTTTTTGACGAAAACTGTCATTTTTCGCGATCTTTTAAAGAAATTTGCCATTATTTGCGATTTGTAAAAGAAACTGACCCTTTTTTTCGTGATTTTTTGAAGAAATTTGTCGTTTATTCGCGATCTTTGGACGAATTTCGCTTTTTTCTGCGTTCCTTTGACAAAATTCACGAGTTTCCCGCGATCTGTGATGAAATTGATTTTTTTTTTTTTTTTTTTTTTTTTTCGAAGACTATTTGTCGAACTTTGCGAACCATTTTATGTACGAATTTTCGGATTTAGGGCCGAATGTTTTTAATTTTTGGTAAATTTTTAACAGTTGAAAAATAGTCTGCAGACCTTCCCAAGAGTCTACGACATGCGTGTCGCAGTGTTGCGCCGATTCTGCGCCTGGGAAAATGTCATTTAATTTTGTGTCATCTATGACTATTTATGCATTTCCGGATCTTGCAAGAATTTCATTGAACTTCAATTTTAATTCGACAAAATTGCAGTCAGAATTTTTTTCTGCAGTCTACAACACAAGTAAAAACTTAAAACAGTCTGCAGACCAATCCCTCGCATTACATTATATGCACTCAAACCTCCAGGGGTGCAGTGGAAAGTATACGAGGATATATGCCGTATACCCTATGGATTTTTTTAAAGGAACACCGTATACCCTCTGTTTTTCAAGCAAGTTATACTATGTACACTCTAGGGTAAATTCTTTACCTTGAGCGTATACCCTCAGGTTCATTTACCACTACATCACTGCAAACCTCCCAAGTATTTGTGATAGACATAAAAGGAACGTACTTTTAAAAATAAGTTGCCTTTGTTCTCAGAATCTTTAACACCTCATGCATTGTCCGAAAGGGGGGGGGGTTTCCTTTGAGAAAATTTGCAGGTTTTTCTCGATCTTTGAACGAGATGTGGAGATTTCATTTCCGCGATCTTTTGACGAAATTTACATTTTTCGCTCTTTTTTGACGAAATTTGACATTTTTTCCGATCTTTTGACGAAAACTGCCATTTTGTCGTGATCTTTTGACGAAAACTGCCGTTTTGTCGTGATCTCTTTAAGAAATTTGCCGTTTTGTCGCGAACTTTTGAAGAAACTTACCCCTTTTCGTGATTTTTTTTGAAGGAATTTGCCATTTTTTCGTGATTTTTTTCAAGAAATTTGCCGTTTATTCGTGATTTTTTAACGAAAACTGCTGTTTTTTCGCAATTTTTTGAAGAAATGTGCCATTTTTTCGTGATTTTTTGAAGAAATTTACCTTTTTATGCGATATTTTAACGCAATTTGCCGTTTAATCGCGATTTTTTAAAAAAGAAACTGGCCGTTGTTTCGTGATCTTTTGACAAAAACTGCCGTTTTTTTCGCGATCGTTTGAAGAAATTTGCCGTTATTTCACGATCTTTTGAAGAAATTTGATGTTTTTTTTTCGTGATTTTTTTTTTGGACAAAATTTGTCATTTTCGCAATTTTTTGTGGAAATTTGCCTTTTTTTCGCAATTTTTTCAGGAAATTTGCCGTTTTTTCGCGATTTATTGAAGAAATTTGTCGTTTTTACAAATTTATTGAGGAAATTTGCCGCCAATTCGTGATTTTTTGACGAAAACTGTCATTTTTCGCGATCTTTTAAAGAAATTTGCCATTATTTGCGATTTGTAAAAGAAACTGACCCTTTTTTTTCGTGATTTTTTGAAGAAATTTGTCGTTTATTCGCGATCTTTGGACGAATTTCGCTTTTTTCTGCGTTCCTTTGACAAAATTCACGAGTTTCCCGCGATCTGTGATGAAATTGATTTTTTTTTTTTTTTTTCGAAGACTATTTGTCGAATTTTGCGAACCATTTTATGTACGAACTTTCGTATTTAGGGCCGAATGTTTTTAATTTTTGGTAAATTTTTAACAGTTGAAAAATAGTCTGCAGACCTTCCCAAGAGTCTGCGACATGCGTGTCGCAGTGTTGCGCCGATTCTGCGCCTGGGAAAATGTCATTTAATTTTGTGTCATCTATGACTATTTATGCATTTCCGGATCTTGCAAGAATTTCATTGAACTTCAATTTTAATTCGACAAAATTGCAGTCAAAATTCCCCCCCCCCCCCGAAAAAAACCTGACAAATGTTTAAAAATGTGAGAATAAAGAATATTTATAAAGAATAATGTATATAAAGAATATTTGGAAAAAATACTGTAGCTTGGAGTCCGGCTCGGTAGCCCGGCCGTTGTTCGGAATTCGTTGTTCAGAGGTTTCATGTAATGTTATTTCTACGAAAGACATTCAAAAAAATGACCGGTATTCGGAGGTTACCGTTGTTCGGAGTGGCCGTTGTATAAGAGATTCCACTGTATTTCGTTTGAAATATTAAAAGCTATTTGCAATGTTTTGTGATACATAAAGTTATTCATATCAAAATTTGAGAAAATTATTTTCTCGTTGTGTCATGTCCGTAAAATCTACTAAAATCGCCAACTATGAAAGATTTCTGAAAGATTT
Organism: Maratus speculifer; assembly: GCA_964019185.1. NCBI lineage: Eukaryota > Metazoa > Arthropoda > Arachnida > Araneae > Salticidae > Maratus > Maratus speculifer. Next base: position 9,548,092 of record OZ025292.1, on the reverse strand, counting down.
TTACACCTTTATCTTGAAAAATGGAAAAAAAAAATAGTTTGATTAAAAAATTTCTGAATAAGACAATCGGCTAATTTCATGCGTTTGTGACAATATCTCGTTGTGTGTATTATTTAACACATTATCTTGTCATATTATAAGATAAATGCCCAATAGTGGGCCACTCAAAAACATTTATGTAATTATTATTAAAATGTTAATGGATTCCAAAAGATACATATTACAGGGTGATCCTAAATTCATGGTACAAACTTTAAGGATTGCCACAGGATCAATCCTTAAGGATTGTAACAATCATTTATTGTATAGGATTATATGGGCGTCGATGACGTTGAGGTTGAAACAACAGAGGGTCAATTTGGCCCTTTTTTATTACAAAATTTCTCATTCACATCAGAAAATTCCAATACTATTCTTTCCTTTAACCCCTAGCGGCGCGGTGGCATATCTATAAAACCACTTAATTTTAATTCCTAAACGTCACATCGGCACTGGAATGTCAATAAAAAAATTTACGGTTTATTGAATACGTGAAATATAGCTATATCGTACTTATAAATAAAGTTGTTTTCAAATTCCGGTGTCAGTCATTAATTTCAACACTTAAGTAATGAATCTGCCCTGCGCCGCAAAGGTTTAATATAAACAAACGTTTCATGATTACATAAAGAAAAAAAAATCCTCATTGAAGATTTTCGGTATGAAATCGAATTTTCGAATAATAATATTAATAATAATAAAAACTCTATTTCTATTCCTTTTCATGTATTTTCTGTATTTAACAAATTTGCCGTTTTTTTTTTTTTTTTTTTTTTTTTTTTTTTTTTTTTTAATTTTGATTTTATACCGGAAAATTTCAAAGAAGAATTGTTTCTTTGCTTAATCATGAAATGTCTGTCTATAGTGAAGAAAAGAATAACATAAGTATTTTCTTGCGTTAGAAATTTTGAAATGAAAAAAAAGGTCTAAATTGGCTAAATCAGTGGCGTAGCTACACTTTTTGGCGCCCGGGGCCGGAAGAAATTTTGACCCCCCCCCCCCCCCCCACCACCACCACCAAAACAAAACCCCGCTCAGTTAAAAAATAACCATACTATTTTCTTCAAGGCGAAAAAAAAATTTTTTTGGCTTGTACAGGGGAGACACTTGTACACTCTTCCTTGTTTTTTAAAGATTCAGCTTATTTTAGTAAAACATAATAAACATAAATGCATGGAACCCGATAAACAGAAAACTTCTAGTTTTATCAATACTGAATTTGTATGGAAATTTCAAAAACATAGCGAAACGTTCACAGATATGATTGTTCTTTTAAACGTGTTGGAGTAGCAACATTAAAAATAAATTTTCAAAAGTCATTTTTGCTAAAATTCCTATGAAAAAAAAAAAAAAAAAAAAAAAAAAACTTTTGTGAACATATACTGGTCTGTATGTCTATATACATATACTACATATAAAAATCTTTTGATTCAAAACGACAGCCACCTTAGAATTTTAAATTGTTGTATCGTTTTTTGTCCGATAGAGGGGAAACCAAAAACTGTTCTTGAATCCTTCTATCAATACTTAACAAGTATGCAAAAAATAAATTATACATTTTTTTGCCTATTTCTAATTGCTAGTTTGAAATTTTTAAGAGGATGGATGGTGGATCAAGATGTCCAACGAATTTGGTTGAGATCTTAATAAGGCCTTTAATACTTGCTCAACCACATCCAAATCGGTTTATAAATATGAGCGCAGTCGCATGACATTGATCAGATATTTATAGAGAGATACACATGCTATATATAGAGAGATGAAACGGTAAAGAATAAAAATCTTTTTAAAATTCAAATTTAAAATTAAATTAAAATATTAAAGTTATTATCCCAACTTTAAAATCTGATTCACAGCTTGTAATTTTGTTTCCCAGCTCAACATTTATTACATATTACTAAAAATAAGCAGAGTAAGTGCACGGATCACGTTGATCATTTTTTTATTTTTATTTATTACTTACCCATCATACGTAGTATAGGGTAAGTCTTGCAATCGTTTTGAAAATCGAAAAATTTTTTTTGACGGTTTTACACGTTTCAGATACTAGAGATTCCGAAAAACATATTTTTAGAAAAAAAAAATTTGCCGTCCGTCCGTCTGTGTGTCTGTCTGTCTGTCTGTCTGTCTGTCTGTAACCGCTCTATCTCCAGAACAAATTGAGATAGAGACTTGAAATTTTGTATGTACTTAGTATGTAAGAATGGGACGAAGCCTATTTAATATCAGTAACCTCGATTATCCGGAACTATTTTTTCCGGACTCTCGAAAAATTCGTTCTGATGAAAGGTATATAAAAATTTTCGAAATTTTTTATTTTAAGGACTGGACGTAAAAGGCAATAAAATAACACAAATTTTGCATGAAAAACGAGGTCGATCAGATTATTAGTTGCCGAGATATGTGTAATACTGTTTTTCAAATTCTTCGATTTTTCATGACCCTGTATTTCATTCAAATTTCAATTCACAGGTATATTTTTATTGGAAATGAGACGCTTAATTCAACACAATAAATTTTTAGTTAATATGATTATTATTTTTTGAGTTATAAGGATGTTTCTTTTCCGCAATCCGGTACTACTCTAGTATTTTGGTGTTTTATATAATTAGTCAAAATTGGCTCATCAGCAATTCATTAATGGAGCATTATTGTATGTTAAGATTATTTATTTATGCGTTTAAATTTTATTTTGGAGTTGCCATAGACACGCGTTTTATTTTCATATTTTATATTATGATGGGTAAGTATTACGGTGGCCCCCCAACGGCTAGTTTATTTATTTTAATAAATTTCAGCATGTAGAGAAAAGTTACAAGTCCGCTGCAAATGGAATTTTTACAAAATTAGCAATAATAACAGACGTAATAAATATAAATATCTATTATGACATCATTTGCTTTAATGTTAAGAGTCAACTTTGAAGCTGTTTTTCTAAAAAAATATTTTTTTTGCATTGTGTGTATTCTCAATTAAAAACTAACTATGATAGAACCTACAAATTATGTTTATTCTTAGTTTACATGTATTAGTTTATGCTTAACCTTAATTTAGTCTTTTGTCACAAAAAATTGTAGATTGAAAAAAGTTATACGTTTTTTGGTTTTGGTGAAATCAAGGATTATAATTAGAAAAGCCATTAATTATGCTAAACAGTTGGAATATACTTTCAGATTCTGGTTCGCTGCATTATAAATAACAGAATATGAAAGATTAAAGAATAACTTCAATAAATTTTGTTAAAAAAAAAAAAAAGAATAAAAGTTGTGCGTGAAAAATACATATTTCAAAATTTATAATTTTTCAGAAGCCACTTTTGTCGTTACGATTTAATTAATTAATTTTATTAAATAAGCGTGTATTTGAATATTTTATCGAACCATGAGAATATGTGAAAGTAAAGAAAAAAAAAATCTTGCATTTTATTCATTTTTTAAGAAACTACAGAGTTTTTTGGGCTGATTTAAATACGGTCATTTTCTGGCAGGTCATCGTGATTTACCCCCTTAATGCACACATAAATAACGCTTGCATCATCTGTTAAAAGTATATACAAATATTATACAGACATGCTTACAATAAATGCAACAAAAAATCCAACTGGAGTCAAAATTTTTAGCCAGAGCCAGGAATCGAACCTGGATCAACATCGTACTAGACTGTTGGCGTAAACACTGAGAACCAGAGTAGTAGTGGTTAGAGCAACAGCTTAGTATGCTGCAAAGAATGTAGACTGGTACAAGAACCTGAGCTTCGAAAACACGTAACTATACCATCTGTTGGTACCTTTGTAATCCTGCGCTACCATGCATAGCAGGAAAGCAAACATTACAGGATGAAGCATGAAGCAGTGCGCGCAGCCATCTTGCTTTATGCTGGTACTCGCCGGCTCGTAAAAGCAATGGATTTATTAAGCAATTACAGCTTTTTAAAACAGGATAAGTGACAGATGCTTATGTATATGTTATTTATTTAAATGTTCCCACAAGTTTCCATTTTAATTTAAAGAACATTATCGCACTATTGTGTAGTTAAAATATAATCTATGCCATATATTATTAATACATTATTATTACGTATTTTTATATTAGTATGCATTTATATTAGTGTGCTTTTATATTATTATCTTGATAGTATATTTATATTTTAATATTATGATTACATTGTATTTCACAAACTTCAGTCTCGCAAAAGTAGATACTACAAAATTTAAAACTTTTAATTCGACTTTTTTAATAAATTTAATAAGAAAGAGGAAATTTAAGTTTTAAGAATTGTAAAGAGTCCATTTTTCTGTGATTAGATCTGATCTTGTGAAAGATAGATCGCTGGTAATGTACAATAATGTAATACTATAACAACGCAATAGTATTATTATTCTTTAATTATTATAGTAGTAATATATAGAATAGTATTATATAGTATAGTATTATTTAGTATAGTAATATTGTATAGAATAGCATTATTATTATTATTATTCTGATTTTTCTGATCTTGTGACAGATCGCTGATAATGTGCAATAATTTAATATAATATAACAACGCAATAGTATTATTATTCTTTAATTATTATAATATTATTATATAGAATAGTATTATATAGTATAGTATTATACAGTATAATAGTATTGTATAGAATATCGTTATATTCTTTTTTATTACAAATTAAAATAATGATTTTATCACAGTTTTTTAATAAAAATGGAAACTTGTGTTAATATTTAAATTGCATATAAATGCATAAAAATCTGTCGCTTACATTTTAAAATGAAGAGGATGAAAAATCATATATTATTAACGTCCTCATAATTTGAGTGAAAATGATTAATTGCAAAGAATTCATTACTATCACGAATAAAATTTAAAAGAAAACAATACTTTTCAATTGTTAAATATTTTTCTTTCCTTTAAGAGAATAGCATCAGTTCTTTCATATCTATACATACATTTCCCCTTAATGAAACAAAAAATAATAGACACTCATTAAATAATAATAATAATTCAATATATACTATAAGGTTGAAATGCGCGGGTCTCCCCCCCCCTCCTTCCCCCCATCACGTGCTCCTCGCTGCGCTTCATCCCTGTAAAGTTTGTTTTCTAGCACTGCTCAAAGTAGCATAGGTTAGCGGTGAAAGAAGTCTGCGTTTACATTGCGCCAATGAGAGCTTTCTATCTTTTTCCCTCTCTAAGATCTTTGTATGCTGTGAACCCAGGTTCGATTCCTGACTCTGGCTAATTTTTTCGCTCCAGTTGGATTTGTATTTATTGAATGCATGTCGGTATAATATTTATACATACCTTTAGCATTTATTGCGTTCACCATTAAATTCAGAGAGTAACTTGTGATAGAAAATGTTAACATTTGGAGAATTCGCTTTAGTTTGCGATTAAAGCCTTGTACATCATAGATCCCAGGAATTTTTCGGATCTTGACCACATGTTAATCAAGACCTAATTAACCATTCAAACTAAATGTTCCTCCCAAATTGATATCTTTTGCCCCTGCTGAAAAATGCAGTCAACATATTAGCAAGTTGCCTAATGCTAAAAACATAATTTAAATGCATTTTGCCAATTTTATCGAAGATATTTAGTGTGTTCTGTGGCAAGAGTTTCGTGATACGAGTTAAGAGTTTGTCTAGATGGTTTTCTTCTGATTATATACATTTAAAAGTATGTCTTTCAAAATATAGACCTATTTTAACACAATTTTCAAACATTAATGGCGAATTCTTTTTTCGGAATCTATGGACCAGATTTCAACGTAATTGATGCACTCAATTTTACTTACTTGTTAAAGTTGATAGCTTTACCTTCCAGTGCAAGTGGCACATTCTTACTTCGTGTTCTATGTATTCAATTTTAACTGAGTTATGCTCATTACATTTGGTTTTCGATTGTCTTACATCTTCCACCATCCGGGAGCATTTTTATCTGTGGTTTCATTAAGCTGATTTCTGTGTAATTTTTTCTTACGATTCTCTTTCGCTCAGCATGCCTGCTATAGAGGATGTAGGCGGCGAAGATCCCTGCCGGAGGTTCCTTTTGAAAAAGACAAATTTGAATAGAGGTTTTTAGTGGTTAGTATTCACGGTCTACGCTGCCGAAGTCAGTGATAAGGGGACCCATCCCAAAGATTCATTTTGAGTGATTCTCTCTCTCTCACACACCTTTATATATATTATGAGTAGAGGTTTTAAACTTTCGCTGATCTTTTGGGGAAAACGACAAATGAGAGATAGCATATAAATGAAAAATGTTTTTTAATACCATAAGTGTCATTCCAATTCGCAAACACTCCTTTTTATTTATAAAATTGAGGCTAGACAGTTTAAAAACTCAATCAGCGATAGTAATTATGGATCTCGGCATCCCCTTCCCCCCCACCTACATTGAATTCCTTCAAAACATTCACACACACGAAAAAAAAGAGTCAGTAATTCTCACTTGCTATCAAAATTTGAGAAATAATTCCGGTTTAAAACTCCTCTCAATTATGCGCCCCTTATTTCAACTTTTTGCACCTTGGCTCAGGTACATGATTATTTTAGGTACCAAGTGTGGTTCCTAGAAACATTTACAGAAGCTTTTCCTTCTTCATCATTTGGATATAATCAAATATCCTACTATAGTAAACATTCGCACACACGAAATAAATAAATAATTTTTTTTTTTTATTTATTGTCAAAATATATGAAGTAATTTCGGTTTAAAACTCATTTCAATTTGGCCCCCTTCTATTTAATCTTTTTGCGCCAGATACATAATCTTTGTAAACAAGTGCGTTGAGCACCACTTAATACATTTACAGAAGTTTTTCTTTCTTCATTATTTAGATTGAATAAAATATATCACTAGGAAAACTTTCACACGCAGGCACACACACACACACACACACACACACACACACACACACAAATCAACAATTATTACTTATTGTCAAAGCATGTGAAATAATATGGACTTAAACCTGTCACTTTGGCGCCCCTATTTAATATTTTTGCGCCTCAGTTCAGGTACATAATTATCTTTGTAACCATGTGTGTTTATTCTTTCATAGAAACATTTACAGAAGCTTTTTCTTTTTTCATTATTTGGATGGAACAAAATACCTTACTAGTGAAAACATCCTCTCACACACGCAAATAAAATAAAATAAAATTCTAATTTATTTTTAAAATATGTGAAATATTTTTGCTTTAAATCTTTCTGAATTTGGCGCCCCTTGGCTTCGGCGTCCGGGGCGTCCGCCCCCCTTAGCTATGCCACTGGGCTAAATTAAAACTCTTGTTTGCTACGGTGCTTAGAATTTAGTTCATGACATCATATCACGTCAATTAAATCGACTGGGCGATAAATGCGTCCGAGGAAAAAAAGAAAGAAACAAGAGTTTTCTCATTTGATTGGATTGGCCAAAAGTCACGTGTCTGATAGCATGGACTCCGTTCAAGGAAGGAGAAAAGACTTTTGCCGGCCGGTACTCTAGTTAACCGTGACTGAATACCATTCGCCAATCTCATTTCCACAGAGACGGAATTCTCTAAAATGCCTCCCACAATCCGGAATAAAAAGTTATGTACTTTCTACAAACAGGTTTGCATAAATGCATATCAATATCGGTATGTTTAGCTTATCTTTATTGTTCCGAATAAAACCACAATGGTAAGCAAAAGCACTATGGTTTATTTTAATTTATACCATCATGGTGTTGAGTGTTTTGAAAATTAGTTTCCACCATTGTTTTAAACAATACACTGAAAATTTATCTTTTCTGAAGATAATTTTGAGTGTTTTATGACGGACTGCGTTTGGCAAAAGATGTAACAATAGGTTTTGACCAAAAGAATTTGCGACGTTTTAAAAAAGCCTAATAATAAAATAGGCAATTTCGTATTTCCTTATATAGTTTCAAGACAAAAGTTTAAGGTCCAGCTGAATCCAGTCAGATTAACTAATGAGAGAAATTGTTTAGAATCTTATTATTAAAATATGATTAGTTTTAAGTTTTAAATTCAAACCCACTTTTTAACATTTTTAATTTTTTTTTTTTTTGTTTGCTTGTTTGTTTTGCAAGCGAATTCAATCGGCGATTTCTGTTATTCAGATACTGTGTAATGCCCCCCGCTTTCCCCCCCCCCTACCGCCGTTTTTTCGTAAAAGAAGATTCTTCAGAAAATGCTGTCAAAGTTTCTGTTTTGGACCTAACTTTCGGACGTGATAACGCGTAAAATGGAAAATAGCCATTGAATTTAGTTCGGCAAATTACATTCTTTTTTATGGAAAGCGCAATAAAAGCATTTATTGTAATTGAAGTTGCGGATTAAAAGGTTCTTTAATGCACTTGTTCTATCTCATAACTGTGAATATACTATAGATTGTTATTTGATAATCTATATTATAAAGGCCAAATGTATCTGCGCGTAACGCATACGTCATTTTGCGAATGGCAACACATTGAAATTTGAAATGAAATTTTAGTTTTGAATTTTTTGTTACTACAAACTTTTAAACTTCAAAACATTCCACATTTTCAACTTATACTACGTCGTATAGAAAAAAAAAAAAAAAAAAAAAAAAAATTAACTTTTAAATGCAATTTGTCTGAAAATTGTATCTTCATTATTATTTATTTTCTTTATTTTATTTATTTATTTATTTATTTTTTAGCAGATGTCAATTTGTACAAAAGTCGTTTTTGCTTTTTTTTTTAGCTCACAGGCTATCATAGCCTGAGAGCTTATGTGCCCGTCCGTTCTGTATATGTACGTTCGTGCGTAACATGATAACTCATGATAAAAGTATCCTATCCACTTGAAATTTTGTATACAGGTATATCCTGATAAGGCGCTTCCCTGATTAGTTTTTGGCGTTCATTCGATAAGTATAAGAGGGGGAACAGGGGCTCATGCCCCTCTCCTTAATTGATGTAAATGGGTTTTTCATTCAGAATTATCAGTTTCCGTTCAAAATTTAGGTATAAGATCATTCTAATGAGGCGCCTCAGTGATTGGTATTAGGTGTTCATTGTATAAGTGTAAACAGGGGAAACGGGAGTTCTAATGCCCTTCCCCTTAATTGATATAAATGGGTTTTTCATGCAGAATTGTCAGATTTCGTTCAAATCTCTGAATAGTTTTGGAAGTTTAATGGTTAAGTATAAAAGAGAGGAGGATAACTCCTCTTAAATTATATAAATGGGTTTTTATTAAGAATTTTCCGATTTGCTCTGAATTTTGGATATAGATTTTTTATATGATAAAGCATGTCCCTGATTAGTTTAGGGGGTTCAATGATTAAGTATAAAAGGGGGGAAAGGGGGAGCTGTTTCCCCACCTTTGATTTTTTCGATCGGAAATAACCCTTCAAAATATAAGGCTCCAATGTGCAATTAGTATGCGTAGCCTGTGAGCTCAATGCCCTCAGTTTAACTGGGCAGTATTCTTTTTATTAATAAATTTTTTCTAAACGTGGCAACATAAGTACTCCCATTTTATTAAAAGCAAAGGGAAAATAGCCGAAAAAAATCTGATTACCGTATCTTTATGTTGCCATTTTCTCATTAAAAGTGAAAAAAAAAATTAAATTAAAATACGTGCTTTGTCAATATATCGTTTGTTATAAAAACCCGGTGAATTTTGATTTAATTTTCAAAATTTCATTTATACTTAAAAGAATATAAATTGTTTAGTATATGTTTCAGCTAATAGCATCGAGACTTCAAGTTTTTAATCAAAATAATTTCAAAATTATCAAATTAAAATACCTATTTTTTTTAAAAAAAGGTGAATACAGATATGAAAAGTGCATATGTAAATTTTGATGCTGAAAATGATGTCGGGCTTAGAATTTACAAGAAAAAAAATTCTATGATTGCGTCAAAGTGTAGTATTTTTTTTTTTTTTTTTTCCTTTTGGAAAATTTTCATAAGAGTCTTAATTGATAACTTTATCATAATAATAGATCTTTATTATTTTATTATTTTTTATTGCTTACATGCGCGATTAAAGTTCAATTTTAACAATTTTTACAACTGAGTTTTATAGAAGTAGTATTTTGATAACTTTCGGTTAAATGTCATTTGTTTAAGAGATAGACTTACCAATTATATGGTCCATTTTTTATTGTAACACATTTTGTAAGTTTATTATAAATCAATGAAACAGTTCTTTTTTAAACTTTTTTTCCCGTCAATATTCGACGGGTTCTACCTTGTTATTATAAATATCCAGAATTCAGTATTTTGAACCTTATATCTAAAATAATTAAAATACTACTTATTTTGTGATAGTAGAATTTATAATACAATCAGTTCGAACAATTAATTATTCTAAATAATATTTTAAAATCATGATTAGTCCATTTATTTGAAAATGGCTACCTTTGTTTCTTCGATCTTTTTTACACAGTTACACCACTGAATAAAAGCAATTGGTTTTATTTACGGGCTACTTCAGTCAAATGAAAAGACCCGTCCGCAAATGCTAATCTTATGGAAGAAATGTATAAAGATATCTCGGTTCCATTTCAATATTTTTAAATGATTTTTTTCTTTGCATTGGATAGCTGAGATTGATCTGAATGCAGGCCGTTTTTTACTTTTTCAATTTTGATTGAAAATATTTTTATGGGGGTATTATTTCGCTTTCCCAAACCAGTTTCGAACATGAAAGCGTCCTCTTAAAAAAATATTTGTAAAAAAAAAAAAAAGAAAAAAAAAATCTGAATACGGATCGATTTCAGCTATTCAATGAAAAAAAAAATATATATATATCGTAATTTCGGGTGTATAAGCCGCGGATCAAACAATTCTTTTTGGACCCAGAAATCTTATTTAGTGATTGAAGACAAATATTTACGGCGATCTAACTAGTTACATTTGTTTCTTAAAAAATTCTGGGTCGAAAAAGAATTGTTTGATCTGCGGCTTATACACCCGAAATTACGGTATTTGAAAATATTGAAATGCAACCGATATATCTTTATAAATTTCTTACATAGGATAAGTATTAGCGAGCGGGTCTTTTTATTTGAATGAAGTAGCCTCTTAAGGCCCCTGTCCTCGCTCGAGGAAAAGCTCGCGAGCTAATACTATTCCAATGGGAAAGCATTTTTCTAATAACTCTTTCGCATTTTGACATTTTTGAATATATATATTTTTTTGCATTGGATAGCTGAGGTGCATGCCGACTGCTCACCTTTTTTACTTTTTCGATTTTGGTTGCAGATATACTATATATTTTTAAAGCACTTTCAGTTTCGAAACCGGTTTTGAAAGTGAAACTAACTTTGTAAAAAAATATCTGCAACCAAAATCGAAAAAGTAAAAAAGGTGCGCAGTCGGCATGCACCTCAGCTATCCAATGCAAAAAAAAAATATATATATATATATTCAAAAATGACAAAATGCGAAAGAGTTATTAGAAAAATGCTTTCCCATAGGAATAGCATTAGCTCGCGAGCGTTTCCTCGAGCGAGGACAGGGGCCTTAACCAGTAATTTGCGTAAGTGGTACATGATGCAAAACTTTTATATAGGAGTTTTTAGTCAGGCTACAAAAAAGACGAACATTATTTGTGTGTTTTCGGCACGCGCACGTGAAAAGAAGAGGGTCCACCTCATTCTTATTCTCCATGTCTTCACCTACAATAAGAAACTCGCCAAATAACCGCCTCGGTTTGTAACATACACCCTTCTTTTACAGGACCGCGCCTTCCGCTGACCCTTCCGTCGTAAAACATCTTCCAAAACTCACGTGCTCCTTTTTCCCCTTTAATACCAAAAGAGAGACATAGCCCTTTAAACCCTTCATTACCGTCACCTGACGCAAGAAAGCGGCACATCACTTCTCTACTCTCTCTACAGCACCTCACGCGCGCGCGCACACACGCACACACACACACCTCCGCCCCCGAGTTCCGCCGGAAGTGGTGGTTTTCCGTGACGTCACTTCACAACCTTGGCGGAGGGAGAAGAGGAGAGACCAATCGCTTCTCAGTGCGATGACATCATCTCGCGAAGTATGAGTCGCGCCAGAAACGGGAGTTTATCGCTCTTCTCTAGTTCTTGTTTTCGTTTGTTGCGCCAAATGAAAGCGGCTGCTTGGCTTGCTCCTGCAACCTGGCAGAGGTGCTCTGAAGATTGCTTTTTTTTTTCTTTTTTTGTATTTATTGCCCTTTTCTCTCCCTTCTTCCCCCGCTATAGAAACAGTGTATCTTTTGAAAGTTTGTCTCTCATCAAGCGCCGCTTTTTATTTATTTGATTAATTTAATTTTTTAAATAGTGCGTGGATGCTTTTGAAAAGTGTTATCTTTATTTCTTTAATGTAGTTCCAACTCTTTTTTCAAAACAAATTTTACGCAGGTTTCGTTTCTATGGTATATTTTTAACCTTTTTTTATGAACTGATGTTATTTTAAAGTATCACTAAAGAAAGGTTGTTACAATCTTTCAACTAATTTAATGTAAGTATTTGAGACCTACTTCATTATCTGGAAAGAGCCGCTCGCTAAAGTTAATCCTACAGAATAATTTTTTTTAAGGTACCGCGTTTGCATTTTAATATTTTTAAATGATATTTTTGCACTGGATAGCCGAAATTGATCTCTTATCTGTCCTTTTTAAATTTTTCTATTTTGTGTGCAGATTTTTTAAGAGGATGCTTTCACTTTCGAAACCGGTTTCGAAAATGATAGAGTCCAAGCTAAAAATATCAGTAAATAAAATAAAAAAAATAAAAAACGCCCTTTTTACAGATCGATCTTAGCTATCTAATGCAAAAATAATTGTTTAAAAATACTGAAATGCAAACGAGATATATTTTTTAATTTCTTCCATAGGGTTAGTAATAGTGAGCAAATCATTTCAGGTGAAGTCAAGTGAAAAGACCCATTGACTAATGCCAATTTTATGGATGAAATTTGTAAAGATATCTCTCTTGTATTTAAAAATTTTTTAAAGCTTTTTTTTTTATTATTATTATTGACTAGCTAGATCTGTATAAAGTTCGTTTTTCATGTTTCCCGATATTTTAAATTAGGACACTTTCATTTTCGGAACCAGTTTCGAAAATAAAAGCGTCCTCTTAAGGAAAAAAAAAAGGTACCAAGTAAAATCGAACAGCTATAAAACAGAAGATGAAAAGATCCATCTCAGGCTATCCAATACAAAAAGAAAAAAAAAAAAAAAAAAAAAAAAAAAAAAAAAAAAAAGAAAGAAAGGAAGAAAAAAATCATTTAAAAATATTAAAATGCAAATGAGATTTTTCTTCTATAGCTTTAGCATTAGCGAGTGAGTCTTTCAAAGTGACTGAACTAGCCTCAATGTGAGACCTAGATACATTAATTTGTCATATTTCAAAAGAACCTCTCGGATTTTATGAAAAGTTAAACTAATACTGCTACCACTGTTGATGCTGTTATCGAATTTATTTTAACAAATTGAGTTTATCGTATATATATATATCATAATAGGAATTAAAAGAAAATTATTGTATATAAAGACAGGAAAATTATTAGTTTTATTGAGAAATGTGTGATAAACACGCTTAATTTATTTTTTTATTTTTTATTTTTATTTTTATTTTTATTTTTTTTAATCAAAGAATTACAAAGGCTATTTAATGTTGAAATCGGTCAAAATAGTTTAATCTGAAATGTTATATAAAATCGAAAACTAAGCATAGAAATTTATCCATCTTTTGCAGATGCATTCTGATAAAGTTTGTGGTGTGCTGTGTGCAATTATTTTGGAAATTTTAATTTTTTATTCAAAATTTTTTTTATCTGAAAAGAGGTTTAACATGTAGTTTAAAAGAGTCAAGTTTCATTAACTGTTTCCAGAGTAAAAAACCCATTCAATAATATATACAACTACTTTTCAAATGAAAAATATATTTGCAAGTGATTTTTTAAAAAGGAAGAAAACTTTGAAGTAATTAACCCAATGCGTGCTTAAAGCATTAAGTTATGAAAATTACGCCCTACTTAAAACGACGTACTTAAAATGTCATGTTTTTTAAATGCAGAATTTCTCTTCCAATAATAACTGTACAAATCGTCGATGTTGAAAGTTATGGAATATTCATATCGTTGTAAAAATTGTCTCTATTTAATTTGTAAGGTTATTTTCTGTCAAAAAAAAAAAAAAAATCTTTAAATCTATACAGCACTAAAAACAGCATTATAAAGAAGTGATTTCAGTAGCGCTGTAAATATTATACAATAGCATGCCATTGCATGATTGTATAACAATATTAACTATATAAAAAAGTTTCGAGGATCTAAATGTATCATCAAATTCCTTACCATCCCGTAGAGGTCTGCACGAGCCCAGGCCTAGCCCGAGACCCGTACCCAGCCCGGCGGAATGTATGCAAATTTTTAAAATGGCCGGGCCGTCAACATCAGAAGAATTTTTTCAACGGACCGGGCTGGCAAAAAAATTGAACGGCATACAGGCCGGGCCGATAAAAAATATTTAGCGGGTCCACCGGCCTGATATAAAATATTAAGCTATTTTTTTAATGAATATGGCTTTAGCGAGAATAAAATTAAATGTGCGTCACGAGACGATGCTAGTTTGATAGCATAAATACAGAGATGCAACTTGTCCAGTGTAAGGATCGGCATGAGACAGTTACATTGTGTTTAACTCAGGCTTACTATTTTTTCTACCAGACTCGTGCCGGGCCGAGATCAGGCTAGCATTGTTTTATTACATAGTCAAGCCGGGAAACTGGACGTAATTGTTCCCAAGATGTGTAGAACCGACAATATGTTTTGTAAAAGAATTAATAGCAATTATGAACTTCTCTTGACTAATCTTTGGAAATGTACTTCGTGGTGATTCTTAAATTCACCTCTGATAGAACCTCAAAAACTAACGCACTGATTTTCATCAAATTTCTGATCAGTTAGAATTTGAATAAGCTGTTGCTAATTTGATTTTGGTTTAACTGGTGCCGCTGCTGTGCTTCCTTTTTCAAAAAGTATTAACATGTATGAGACAGAAAAAAGTTTTGGGATTTCCACATCCGACTAGTTTTACATTATTATATAAGTGCGGAATGCGGCTTTCCTAAAGTCTCAAAAGTTTGTGGTGCACGACTAAACAAGATTGAGTATGACTGATTAAAGCTGTTCTTAAGGGGACAAGGGACCTTGAAATCCTTAAAAATATTTTTTTTTATTTTTTGTAAATTTTACCTAAATATTATTCAAGGGTACATTATATGCATTATAACATGCATTTATCACAAAAAAAATGCAAAAAAAAATTATTTTTGACAAAAAAATGGCATTTTACGCAGCGTCTTCGAAATCTTCGAAATGCGGACTGCGCATTCCATATCAATGAAAATTCCCAATATTTTTTATGAAAGTTTGTTTTATATATATAAACAAAATTGTGCATCGAATTTTGAATATTTGAATTTAAAAGTTAAAAAATAAAAAAAATTGAAATTTTGAAATTTTTTCGAAAATTTTTTCAAAATTTTCAATTTTTTTTTTTTTTTTTTACTTCTTAAAATTCAAATATGTAAAAATCGATGCTTTATTTTGTTTATATATATAAAACATACTTTCCAAAAAAATATTGGGGATTTTCATAGATATGGAAAGCACAGGGGGCATTTCGAAGATTTCGAAGACGCTGCGTAAAATTCCATTTTTTTCTCAAAAATAATGTTTTTTTAAATATATTTTTGTGATAAATGCATGCCATAATGCATATGATGCACCCTTGAATAATATTTAAGATGAAATTTACAAAAAATAAAAAAAAAATTGAAAAAATTTGAAAATTTTGAAAAAAATTTCGAAAAAATTTCAAAATTTCAATTTTTTTTTTTAACTTTTAAATTCAAATTTTCAAAATTGGATGCACAATTTTGTTTATATATATGAAACAAACTTTCATAAAAAATATTGGGGATTTTCATTGATATGGAATGCGCAGTCCGCATTTCGAAGATTTCGAAGACGCGTAAAATGCCATTTTTTTGTCAAAAATAATTTTTTTTTGCATTTTTTTTGTGATAAATGCATGTTATAATGCATATAATTCACCCTTGAATAATATTTAGGTGAAATTTACAAAAAATAAAAAAAATTATTTTTAAGGATTTCAAGGTCCCTTGTCCCCTTAACTGCTCTGCCCAATTAGCGGAAAAAATTTTGACACATTAATAAATTCATTTTTTTAAAAGAAAGATACAAAGTTGGACGGCCTGACGATGGAAGCGATTTCGAATCGAACTTAGTTTTAGTCTAAGTTTAACTTGTTGTAAGGCTGATTTTTCTACTTTTGTTTCGTCGGGAGATATGATTCAAAGCGCCCACTTTGACGGCTTCTCTGAAATATCTATTGCGTTAGCAAAAGAAAAAACAAAACGGAAAAATAAGTACGATTAGATTATTTCTGGACAACAACACCTACTAGTTTCATAAATTAAAATAAATAAATAAATAAATAAAAATAAAACTAACGCGACAGTTTTTTTTTATATGTATATATTTAAGAACGATTTTAAGGGAAAGTGAGTACATTACAAAAATCTAATTACTCAAACATACTAATTCAAGATGTTAATAACTAGGAAAGTAAAAAAAATAAAGAAAAAAGGTCAGTTAATTAAGTACTGTACTTTCACCACAGTTTAAAATTTGAATATTTACTCTTGTTTTTTACATTTAGCTTTTAATTCCTGCATTCGTAATCCCTATATTTATGCAATTAATCAATCAGAGCGCGGTTTAATTATTTCATACTTACGGATCAGGAAAGAGGAAATTAAGTGTCATCCAAAAGGACGCTTTTTTCCTGATTTTAATTTCCCTAGTTTTCCTGCGATTAGACGAGTTTTTTAGAGTTTTAAAATAAATATTCTCCATTACTTGTTAGTTTAAAGAATGTTTATTTAATTTTTAAGTAACGAGATTGTTTTGAGAAGTAAATGAACTGACCAGACTGAAATAAACCAAATAGGCTTGCTTTAAAAAAATGTTTTTTCTTTTTTTTTTTCTTTGACCGACTTTTTTCTTTCTTTCTTTTTCCCCTTTAAAAAGTACTGAAGCCTTTTTTCTAGGGGCAAGACTTCTTGGAATATAAATGCATAATATATTTATTAATACTTAGATCTGAATAAATTTTACGATTCTTTATATTTTTGTGTCATCATTTTTTTTTTTTTTTTTTTTTTTTTAACCATTTGAAAAATGGTTGTTGTTTTCGGGAGAATGGACCCGATGATGTTACCACATTTGAATGATGTTACCTCTTTTGAATGATGTTACCACTTTTGAATTTAAATTAAATTCTTTATTTTTTTTATTTTTTATTTTTTTTTTTTTTTACATTGTGACTTCTATTTTTTAAAAACGAAATGTATTTTGCTTTAAAAGCAAACCAATAAATGTCGACATCTATTCTGATTTTCTCAGGAAATAGATGTTATTTTCATCTGACTTTGCAAAATGCTTTCAAGACAGTGTGACCAAGAAATTGAGAATTTTCATAATTATTTAATTTAAATTCTTTACAATAAAATGTCTTGAGGATTTGTGTATTATTTACACCTGGATACCGGTACCTTAAAATTGGTCAAAATGTCGATTTTTTTTTTTTTTTTTAACCATTTGAAAAATGGTTGTTGTTTTCGGGAGAATGGACCCGATGATGTTACCACTTTTGAATGATGTTACCACTTTTTTTTTTTTTTTTTTTTTTTTGTCCAGTGATGTGCAATTTATACTAAATATTATCTAACGAAGTAACGGCTGTTTGTTGTATAAAAAAAATTACTCATTAAAGCACACTAAACACAGTTTTAAATAATAAATGTTAGGACTGTATCTTTTGTTTTCATCACACACGATAAGCAGCGAACACTCTGTCGCCATACTTTTTCACACACTCAAAAACAAACATTTTTTTCTCTACTCAGTTCACTTCACATTTCAAACAAAAGGAGTTTACGACGCCCTCTTACGGCACTTATAAATTCTCAAAATTCAACAATAAACATAATGAACATATAAACAATACTTAGAACTGAATAAATTTTACGATTCTTTATAATTTTAATTTCATCATTTTTTTGCCCACTGATGTACAATCTAAATATTATCTATAACGGAGTAACGCTTGTTTATAGAAGATAATATATGGCACTATCGAATCGATTAAAAAAAATAATGGCGGCAAATTGATGGTGAAATCGTCTCTGCTCAAATATAGCTTATATTTTACATCGATGCCGCTTACTTGCAAGTGGTAGAACAGCAGAAAACGTTCAAAGAATTTGTTGTTAAACTGAAAATTATAAATTAAACTGTAAAAACTGAAAAAAAAGCAGCGGTCTGTGAGACCGTTAACATCAATTCAGGGTTGAAATTTCGCTTCTTGTATTAATTTAAATTTTTATGTATTACTTCTAAAATTAATTATTTTAAACTTCATTCACTATTTTTCAATATAATTGATTTAGTCCGGGAGCCGACCGTCGATTTTCCTATGTATCGAGTACAAGGACCGGACATACATCAAAATGTAGGTTTCAATGTGCACATTAAGAATATCACTGGCTGCCAGGTCCTATCCTGCCGGAACCCAAGGCAGCCGCACTTTTATGATGTCAGATTTGAGTGTTTACCTATGTATCGAGTACAAGGACCGGACATTCATTGAAATGTAGGTTTCAATGTGCACATTAAGAATATCACTGGCTGCCACATACATCAAAATGTAGATTTCAGTGTGCACATTAAGAATACCACTCGCTGCCAGGTCCTATCCTGCCAGAACCCGGTGGCAGCCGCACATTTTTGACGTCAATTTTGAGTGTTTGCCTATGTATCGAGTACAAGGACCGGACATACATCAAAATGTAGGCCTGAATGTGCACATTAAGAATATCACTGGCTCCCAGGTCCTATCCTGCCGGAACCCGGTGGCAGCCGACTTTTATGACGTCAATTTTGAGTGTTTACCTATGTATCGAGTACAAGGACCGGACATACATTGAAATGTAGGTTTCAATGTGCACATTAAGAATATCACTGGCTGCCAGGTCCTATCCTGCCGGAACCCGCTGGCAGCCGCACATTTTTGACGTCAATTTTGAGTGTTTGTCTATGTATCGAGTACAAGGACCGGACATACATCAAAATGTAGGTTTCAATGTGCACATTAAGAATATCACTGGCTCCCAGGTCCTATCCTGCCGGAACCCGGTGGCAGCCGACTTTTATGACGTCAATTTTGAGTGTTTACCTATGTATCGAGTACAAGGACCGGACATACATTGAAATGTAGGTTTCAATGTGCACATTAAGAATATCACTGGCTGCCAGGTCCTATCCTGCCGGAACCCGCTGGCAGCCGCACATTTTTGACGTCAATTTTGAGTGTTTGTCTATGTATCGAGTACAAGGACCGGACATACATCAAAATGTAGGTTTCAATGTGCACATTAAGAATACCACTGGCTGCCAGGTCCTATCCTGCCGGAACCCGGTGGCAGCCGCACTTTTATGACGTCAATTTTGAGTGTTTGCATATATATCGAGTACAAGGACCGGACATACATTAAAATGTAGGTCTCAATGTGCACATTAAGAATATCACTGGCTGCCACATACATCAAAATGTAGGTTTCAATGTGCATATTAATAATATCACTGTCTGCCAGGTCCGATACATAGGTAAACACTCAAAATTGACAAAAAAAAGGAGTCTGCCACCTGGTTCCGGCAGAATTGGACATGACAGACCATGATATTATTAATGTGCACTTTTAAACCTTCATATTTATATATATATGGTCCTTAAATTCGATACATAGGTAGACATTCAGAATTGATGTCATAAAAGTGTTGCTGCCACCTGATTCCGGTAAAATTGTACAAAGTAGACCCTTATATTGTTAATATGCATTTTCAAACCTATATTTTGATGTATGTCCGGACCTTGAATTCAATACATAGGCAAACACTCAAAATTGACGTCATAAATGTGCGGCTGCCAGCGGGTTCCTACATGGTTGGACCTGGCAGCCAGTGATATTCTTAATGTGCACATTGAAATCTACATTTTGATGTATGCGGCAGCCAGTGATATTCTTAATGCGCACATTGAGACCTACATTTTGATGTATGTCCGGTCCTTGTACTCGATACATAGGCAAACATTCAAAATTGACGTCATAAAAGTGCGGCTGCCACCGGGTTCCGGCAGGATAGGACCTGGCAGCCAGTGATATTCTTAATGTGCACATTGAAATCTACATTTTGATGTATGTGACAGCCAGTGATATTCTTAATGTGCACATTGAAAACTATATTTTGATTTATGTCCGATCCTTGTATTCGATATATAGGCAAACACTCAAAATTGACGTCATAAAAGTGCGGCTGCCACCGGGTTCCGGCAAGATAGGACCGGGCAGAGAGTGATATTCTTAATGTGTACATTGAAATCTACATTTTGATGTATGTGTCAGCCAGTGATATTCTTAATGTGCACATTGAGACCTACATTTTAATGTATGTCTGGTCCTTGTACTCGATACATAGGTAAACATTCAAAATTGACGTCATAAAAGTGCGGCTGTCTTGTGTTCCGGCAGGATAGGACCTGGCAGCCAGTGATATTCTTAATGTGCACATTGAAACCTACATTTTGATGTATGTCCGGTCCTTGTACTCGATAAGTAGAAAAATCGACGGTCGGCTCCCGGACTATTAATTTATGTAAAAGAATTCGATTTTTTTAAATAAAAATAATTCGAAATTAACAAGAATTATGAAAATAGTAAATAAATAAATACAGTCATGTAACTAGCTATATTGTTTTATTATTATTATATTTACTTAGACACAACAATTATAATGATATTTAAAAATCTAACTATTTTTTATTTCTTCATAAAACTGTCTTAATGCAGATGCTTTTATTTTCGAAACCGATTTCGAAAGTGGAAGCATCCTCATAAAAAATATCTGCAACGAAAGTCGGAGTAATAAAAAACGTTCTTTGTACAGATCAATCTCAATTATCTAATTATAAGAAACACACATTTTAAAAATATTGAAATGTAACCGATATACCGTTATAAATTTCGACTCCAGAATTAGAAAGCGAGTATTTTTGCGTGACAGAAGTAACCCCTTTATAAAAAAAGCATTTTTTTGGTGTAAATATGTATGAGATAGAAGAAAGAAACCTTGGATGTTGGATAGTTTGTTTTTTGAATGAAACGAAAGTAAAAGTGGTTTCTCTTTTCCGTCTCTCCTTCGGGCATTAATCGAATGTATTTTATTATTCTGCAGCCCCCATTCATGTTTCAGCTCGATTACCATGTTGGGTCAAGTGCACGGGTCTCGACACGATGACCCCTGCGTCCACCCGCTATTTTGCAAAAAAGAGGAACACGCGAAGAGAAATGACAAGGGAACAGGTTTTGAAAGAAAAACATTTTCGAGTTAAGCATGTCCAAGATGATTCCATTTCTTAAGTTTATGCTTTGACCTGGGCGTTTGAAAGCATAGTTAAATACACTAAATTTTCTCTCCTATGCAGATGGTTTTTTATGACTGTCAAAAACTAACAAATGTATTCAGTTAGATTACAATCAGGGAATTCTACCCTTACGTAACGTTTCAAGCCATGCGGTTTCGGGCTGCTTTTCTCCTGCTCCGGTTTTTCATACGCAAACCAATGGGCTTAAAATACCCGGGTAATTTAAAGATCGAAAACAAATAAAATCCTCATTACCTTCGTAATACTGACAATCATTATTATTTATTTATTTATTTATTTATTTTTTACCGGGAAGAAAAATTCCAAAACCGACACTAAAAGTGGTTGAGGGGCAGAGGGGGTTTGCGCCCCAGGGCCAGAACGAAGGGGTGCCGATTGAAGATTTTGTTTGTCAATTTTTCTCATGCCTATGTTTGGTATGGTATTGTTAAATTACTTTTGTCTGGGGGCATACTAAAGCAAAAACATCGAAGAATCTAAGGATGATATGGAAAACAAGAGGAATTACTACCAACGATGTTGTGGAGGGTATACGCAGGTATACGCCATATGTCCTCAGGATTTATGTTTGAAATTCCGTTATTCTTTCTCCGTTTCTCAAATAAAGCATCGGTGCACATTGTATCCATGGATGTTCATGACTCTAGCTGTTCTTTTACGACTATAACACTAATTACTACTCCAGGCATCTTGTATTAGGATTAATTTTTTTTCGATTCCAAGATTTTCGATTTTCAAGATTTTAATGAATTACTATTTGACAAATTGGATTATGTAGCTCAGTATTACATATATTATGTTTATGTATTTAAAATAAATCGATTATTAGAAAATTAGGAAAATTCTCTTTGTAAATATAGCTTTCGGGTGGGAAGAGGGAGAGGGGGTACCAAAATCCATGTTGGCCCCCGATGCAAAAAAGGCTAGTTTCGGTTCTGAGAAAATCCATTAAAAGGTTATTTCATTCAAATGAAAAGGCCCGTTCGCTAATACTAATCCTATGGATGAAATGTATAAAGATATTTCGGTTGCAATTTAATATTTTTAAATATATATATATTTTTTTTTTTTTTTTTTTTTTTTTTTTTTGCGTTGGATTATTAAGATTGATCTGTCATGCAGGTTGTTTATTACTTATAAGATTTTCTTTATAGATATTTTTTAAGATGACGCTTTGATTTTCGGAACCGGTTTGGAAAACGAAAGCACCCTCATAAAAAAATACCTGCAACCCAAATCGAAAAAGAAAAAAACGCCCTGCATTCAGAACAATCTCAGCTATTTATTTAAAAATATTGAAATGCAATCGAGATATCTTTATAAATTTCTTCCAAGGATTAACATTAGCGAACGGGTCATTTGAATGAAGTAGCCTCTTAATAATGCCTCACTTTTCCCAAAACAGCTTACGAACACATCGTCTACATGTCTATAATGACCTTACTATATGAATTTTTGAAGATTTATTTCACTAGAAAGTAAGAGTTATGAATATTAAAATTAAAAAGAAAAGCTTTCACCCCATGCAAATCGAAGCATTTGATTTTGAGTGTTCGCCACCAAACTTGGCCCCGAATTCCCATTCCTCGAAGCCGAGGTTCTTTTGTCGGCAACCTGTTGAAAATAAATATTCATGAAAAAGGTAAAACACGTTCTCTGTGTCGCAACCACCAACCTTATACGGGTTCGGAAGGAGAGATCAATAGGAGAGGAGAACCCTACCCCTTTGGCGTCGTACTTTTTACAACGAGCAAAAACAGCTCATGCATACTACATTACTTGACTGCGATCTAAAAGACTAATCTGAAATTTTTTAAGCTAAATTTTCGAATGCATTATAACATCTAAATTTTTCGTTGTAATAATTTGTGATTCAATTTTAAGAGGCTATTTCAGTTGGGCGAAAAGTTCTTGCTTTGGACAACTAAGATCGACCTGTACACGGTCTATTTTCTATGAATGTTATAAAATATCTAGAAAGCGAATTCTTCCATTTGATTAAAAGTAATGACTTTAATTTGCCTTGTTACGTGGAGAGCGTTAATAAAAAGATTCTTTTGAATTTAAAAAAAAAAGAAAAAGAAAAAAGAAAGAAAGAAAGAAAGAAAAGAACATTAAGTTGCTATAATAAAATTTTAATCACTAGTTTTCTAATGATAGAGTTCTGTTTTTTAGCACTTGGAAAGTGGAATTTTGGAAAGTGCTTATGCATTCTATTTGTCTGTCCGTTTATCCACTCTCTAACTCAAGTAAATAGACTCGGATTTTCATGCAATTGATAAGGCTTATTTAGGGTGACCAAAGCATGTTTGGTATTGCATATGAAGTATGTACGATTAATGGTTCATTTACGCAGGGCCACTCAAAAAATTCAATTACATTGTGGTATATGAAGAAAAATCGTTTGGAGAGTATTTTAATTGAAACTGATATAAATCACTGAATTTCAGTACGAAGCATTAAAACAGAGCATTCATAGCATTTTTTTAAAATTAATTTACAGGGACACACAAAAGAAATCAGTTACAACACTGTCTTTGCATAATAATTGCTGGAAAGTACATTTAAAAATTCGATATGCGTTTTGAAATTTAATTAATTTTTTTGCAAATTATTTTCATATATTATAAATTTTATATCTCATTTACAGGATGCTCAAAAGAATTCGCATACCATTCTCCTTATTAGAGGAAATTTCTGAAGGGGAAGCTTTAACTGAAATATATATATATATCTTAAATAAACTAAATTTTGAAATGCATGTTGTAAATAGATACAAATTTCTGTACCATGCACAGGGTTTCTAAAAAATTCGGAAAATTTTCAGACTTGTAGATGGAAACAGCTGGAATTTGATTTTGAAATGCGTTTTAAATTTCTATATTAGGAAATGAGACCTAATATTTTAATTTTTTAAACGATACAGTTTTGTTACATCATTCTTAATGTGTTGGAATGTGATTTATAATCTACCTGATCTATAAGGATTTAGAATGGAGAAAAGGTACGCTATGTTTTAGTTGAAGCTCAGCTTAAATTTGTTTATTTCTCTTTATTTTTTAGACATTATTCTAATTTAATTTTTCTCGCAACTTA
The DNA here is from genome assembly GCA_964019185.1 of Maratus speculifer. Taxonomy (NCBI): domain Eukaryota; kingdom Metazoa; phylum Arthropoda; class Arachnida; order Araneae; family Salticidae; genus Maratus; species Maratus speculifer. The sequence goes on along the minus strand of OZ025292.1, from coordinate 9,523,415 downwards.
AGACTTTTTCTACATACATATATTTCCCTAATTAGAATACAATTTTCCAATATTTCATTCTATACATTTGTGTCTTATTATACAAATTTTCATGAATTTGAACTGTTTTCTGTTTAACGAATTTTCCTTATAATGAAGGGTTTAAGTATAATGATGAGACTTCGTTAAATGGAAATTTCACTGTATACTTTGTTTATCTTGTTCCAAAAGCATTATTGGTTGCATAAAACAGAAATATTTTTAAAGGGTTATTTCTTTCACCTCTTTCATCTGTTCATCTTTCTTGATGTTCAAAGATTGTGGGTGAAAAGTAAGTCTCAGCTCGGAATTATTCCTATATTTCTATTGTAAAAGCATTATATTTGAATATTTCCTAATTCTAAAAAATATTATATATATCTGTATCTATATTTTAAATAAAAATATTGCATAAAATCCCTGTAAGTACAAATTTAGTTAATTAATTTTAATTGGAAAAATCCTTCTAGAATGTCTTAAACTATTGTGTAAATTTTCTAATTTAGTTACGAAAAGTGTTTAGAAGATGAAATTTTCATGAATTCATCATTAGAGTCTCTCCAATTTCAGTTAGGGTGAAACACCCTGCATGTGTGACCAAATATGTGGTTTGCGACCCCATGTTCTATGGCAATTTTTCATCTTATCATGTCTACTATCACCTCCCCCCCCCCTGAATTTGTCGATGGAATTTAGGAAAATCCTGTATATTTTTTTCTTCTTTTAAAGTCCTTTTTTCTCTGCACAGCGACGAGTGATAAATTTTTCTAAATGTTATTGCATATAGTAAAACATGTTGTTTGATTTAAGGGGAAATAAACAGTCAATCAATAATTAATGAAAACATATCTACAAATATCAAAGACTGCGGCGAGAAAGCCTCACATACGTGTTAACACATGTGTTTCGTTAGTTTTTTTTCATGATTAACTTTTACAGATTTTTTACATGATACGTTATATATGTATTTTCATTTCAATGTAATTTTTCTCGAAATTATTACCGTCACCCCAAGTTCAGTTAGGATGAAATACCCTGTATTGATAACTGCATAGGTTATGTTTGCGACCTTTATGTTCTATGACAATTTTTCATCTTCTTGATGCCTGATGTTCCTCTCTTCATCCCCCCCTCCTTGAATTTGTCGGTCGAATTCGGCAACACCCTGTATATAAATAGATATTATGTAAAAACAAAATGATTGTAATAGGTCAATTTTTAAAGGCATCGTCTTAAAATTCTTAAGATTAATGTACTCCCTAACAATTATTTAATTATTTTAAGAATAAAATTAGATAAAATACTCTTTTTTAGCTCTTTCAAACAAAGTTGAAAAGTGCTTATGCATTGGGTTTGTCTGTCCGTCTGGCCGTAAATATACTCGTCTCACGTAAATATACTCGGATTGCCATGGAGTTTTATGAAGTTATTGACATTTACCCTAGCACGAACCCTATTGAAAATGAAGTTTCTACCATGATTAGTTTATCTACAAGGAAAATCAAAAGTTTCCCATTACATTACGGCCTATGGGGAAAAATCGTTTCAAAGGAATTTTAAAGATGTTATACCCTGTCAAACATATTAAAATTTATATGCTTTTACGAGTTGCATTAAAATATGCATTTTATAAAATATAAAGTGAAAATGTAGCTATTATTCATTTACAGGGCCACACAAAAGAATTCCATTAAATAATGTTAAAAGGGAGAATTGTGTGTGACTAATTTAAATATATTAAACTGTTTCATGTATAATAAAACTGATGTATGTCAATGAGACTTAGTATAAATTATGTGATACTGCCTTCCCTAATATAAAGTACATAGTATTTACAGGGACACACAAAATATTTCAAATAGTACATTCTTTCCGAAGTACTGTATATGTATCCGATGATAACTGATGGATGGATGAAATTCATTTTAATTATGATATGCGCGTATAAGTTTCACTAAATTTATACATATTATATGGTGTGTATAAATCCTATAGTTAATATACAGGGCTACCCAAAAGAGCTCGCCAACGTTAATGAATATGAGCATAAATTACTAAAATGTGATTCTTAAATAAACTATGCATTTTTACGCTGAACTACATTAAATTTGTTAAGAAATGTTTGCAGAATATAGATATAATGATATACAGGGCCACGCAAAGAATTGGGTACATGGAGCCTATGAATGATAATTTATGAGAAAGTGATTTTAGTTGTTTTAAGAGTGTTTTAGTTTAAAATAAATTTTATCTTAACACACACGTGTATAATAAAGGTACCAGGCAAACTACAAGGCTGAACAAAATATTCAAGTATGTTTCCATCAATTAGTATAAATTGCTGAAATTTATACTTTTATTGAGAAATTTCAAGCTACTAAGTATTTTTTGCTAAACTAAAATTTCCCATTATATAGTATGTATACTAACTGACAGATCAAATACAGGGCTTTTCAATAGTACTGGAATACATATTTGGCTATATTTGGCTTTATATCCTTATTTACCTACATAACGAAGTTTTGTTAAAGATTTCAGGAAGCGTTGGAAAGTGCTTCATAATCTATGCTTAACGCATGATTTTTCTTATTTGTTATAAATTAATTTTGGAAAAGAAAAGGCTGGATATCAAAAATTATTTTTGCCTAGGGTTAAAAAAAATCGTATTTATTTCCGAAGGGATTAAAAAATAAATTTAGAGTTTTTAAGCAACCAGCACTCGTACAGTATTTTAAAACATCCTTTACATAAATAGAGGTTAATAACAAAAAATAAATAAGAAATAACATCCATCCTCTGTTTTAAAGTCCTTAACCAAGATAATAGGAGCAATTTTCCTCGCACCTGAATATTTATAACCTTTGCAGTAATTATAACCTTTCATTGGCTCCTCCTACGATCTTTGATCTGTTTTTTGTCTGTTGTGATACCCTTCATCCACGAAGCGTTTGAGAAAGTTTCATTTTCTTAAAAGGCGGAAACACTTACAAAAGGAGAAAAAGTTCATTTCTATCAATGGTTGTCGACGCGTTTTGCTTTGCCATTTAAAGTTTTTCTTAGGATACGCCCACTGAACGCTTGTTTCGAAAGAATTATTAAGTTATGCCTGTTTATAGAGACAATAGGAAGAGAAAAGTGGCTGAATATACTGAGTATTCGAATACCCCCGTACGAACTTTGCAAAACGAAATTCTTTCTGAGAGTTAAAAATCTAAAGAACCATAGGGTCATGTTTGGGTCAGGTACAAATTATATTTGAAGTCAGCCCGATTCCAAACTGTAACAGACTCGATCTGGAAATAATAAAATTTTACCTGAACCGCAACAAAAAAATTACAGCGCCAACCCGACCCGTTCCGACCCCGAAACAATGAAAGTCTACCCGATTCTGATCCGCTCAGTAATGGGAAATATCGCTCCAACCCGACCCGATATGAACTATACGAGTTGGGACGAATTCGGATAAAATAAGGCTTCCTGATCCATGTAATGCTATAGAAAGATATCATCCAAATTTTCTGAGAAAAATGCGGCAGAAAAATTATGCTGTATCGTCCGGAACGTCGAAAATAAACTTTATTTAGCATGCATGAAATATGTATAACAGATGCGAAACAAGATATAAAACAAGTGGGTAGGTGTAATTGCCGATCGCACAAGTGTTACATTAACATTTCTTTCAAAATAACTTATCCTTTGATTAACAAATCCAAATTGTTAATTTATAATTATTAACATTTTATATAGATGGTAGCGCCGATAAATTTTAATTTTAAATAAATATAAAAGGAAATTATTTATTTTAATCGAATTAAAAATTTTCAAATCAAAAATTTAAAATAAAATCCAAAATTCCAAATTTTTTGAAAATCTGAAAATTTAGAAAAAATATCAGACATATAAACAAAATGTTAAAATTCTAAAAATGAAAAAAAAAATGTTTAAACTATTTGTTTAAACATTTAAATATAAATGTCTCTGTAAAAATGAAAAAAAAATGTTTAAACTATTAGTAAATCATAATAGTTTTTAAAACAGAAAGAAAAATAAATTCCATAAAAATATTATGAATGTCAGATGAACGAAACCTTAATAATATGAGCCCTCAAATTGGCTAAATATACGAAAATCAAATCAATCCTAATATGAAAATTTCTAAATGCAGCTGGACGCGAACTAAAAGCCTTTGGTTTACTATCAAGACACTCTACCTACAAGCTATTATGTCTATGAGTAAAACGCTTTCCTTTATAATTTAAATTGCAAAAATGAACATATATGACATTGAAAAAATTAATTTAATTGAAATAGTACACTTTTTCAAAATTTGCTGTTTTGTCGTCTGACACATTCTATTCAGCTGAAAAGTACACAAAATTTGAAGTCTCTGACTTATACATTTTTTTGTGTACGGACTCTGGGACAGACAGGCAGAAGACAGAGACGGACAGAGTTTCGTCAGATGAACGAAACCCTAAAAAGAGATTATAAAGATTAAAAAATTGTAGGCATAAGCTTAAAAAATTAAAAAAGTTATGGATGATAGACGATAGAGACGGTGTGTTTAATATACCAATGAACACCCGTTATTTGGTTTGCTTTTAAGGCAATAAATTGAAACTATCTAAACAATTTAAAACTCGAAACTATCAAAGCAATCTTTACTTGATAATTAATTCCGGGTAATCTGTTTAGTTAGTGAGAATTGCGATTTGCACTTTACCTGGTTAATGTCAATGTATAATAAACTGTTAGGGATTTCGTTACGTTGTACTTTTTTTTATGCATTTTTTCTCGAAATTTATGCTTCGTCACGGGGGATAAATTTTAAGTATATTCATATAATGAAGATTTTCATTTCCTTCTGCTGAACTTCAATAGTTGTTAGATTTATTTTATATTGTACAAAAAGCCAAAACAAGTTTACATATCGAATTATGTAATCTGTTACTACTTGAAGTACTGAAAAAACAATTTATCATTCTTTTTATTTGTTAGATCTCATGATGCGCGCATGTTTCTCTAAAATTTATGCGCATTAAACAGTGTTGTTGATTTCAGGGGGTGGACCTCCCCCTCCGGATCAATGAAATGTCTTTCCAGTAGGAAAATGTGAAATTTTGTATTTTCAATGGTCAAAAAGTGCAACTCAATAACTTTAAGTACAAATGGACTTCAATAAAATCCCTTCACCCCCCTCCCCTTCCTGAGTCACCGAAGTCCCTCGCGGAGAAAAGTGTCTACATTCAACGTTACCGCTAAAATATTAGTTTCCCTGATAGGTTAAAAATCTGAAAGAAAAACTAGTCGTTGGGGGCCACCGTAATACTTACCCATCATGGATATGTATATGAAAATAAAACATGTGAAACTATTTATACAATGCATTGCAATTCATAAACAAAATTTAAATATTGTTAATATACATAGTAATGCTATATTAAAGGACTGCTGATGTACCAATTTCGACAAATTATATAAAACGCCAAACTACTCAAGTAGTACCGAACTGCGTAAAAGAAACATCCTTATAACTCCAAAAATAATAATTCTATTAACTAACAATTAACTGCGTCGGATGAAGCGTCTCATTTCCAATTAAAATATACTTCTGAATTGAAATTTGAATGAAATACAGGGTCATGAAAAATCGAAGAATGTGGAAAACAAGATTACAAATATCTCGGCAACTAATAATGCGATCGACTTCGTTCTATATGCAAAATGTGTGTTATTTTATTGCCTTTTACGTCCATTCCTTAGACCTTAGAACAAAAAAATTCGAAAATTTTTATGTACCTTTCATCAGAACGAATTTTTCGAGAGTCCGAAAAAAAATAGTTCCGGATAATCGAGGTTGCTGATATTAAATAGGGTTCGTCCCATTCTTACATACTAACTACATACAAAATTTCAAGTCTCTATCTCAATTTGTTCTGGAGATAGAGCGTTTACAGACAGACAGACAGACTGACAGACAAACGGACGGCAATTTTTTTTTCTAAAAATATGTTTTTCGGAATCTCCACTATCTAAAACGTGTAAATCCGTCAAAAAAATTTTCGATTTTCAAAACGATTGCAAGACTTACCCTATACTACGTATGATGGGTAAGTAAAAAATGCAAATGGTACAAAAATTAATAAAATTTACGTGGTCAAAATCATTAATTTTAAGACAATGTGTTTACATAATAGGTTTTTAAATGAAAACGAATATAAACGAATTTTGTAATATAAGAAAAAATAATTGCAAAAATTTACTATAATTATGAACAATAAATTACAAAAGTTTTATTTATTTATTTATTTTAATGCCTTGCTATGTTGGTGCCATCATTCATTGTTACAGGATTTGCCTAATTTTGGGCTGCAATTTTAAGCGCGTGACCAATTGGTGACGTCTGTAAATAATAATAATAATAATAATAATAATAATAATAATAAGCATAAAAGAGAAACAGATTTTTTAAAACATTTTTTTAAACATTCATTGTTTAATTTGAACATCACTTATGGCTGCAATTCGTGTTTTTCTCCCAAAAAAACTTTCCGTTACGATAAATTCATTTGGCATACCGAACGCACACTTTTTTACATTTGGTTGAAAGCACAAGCTGGTGAATGCATAACAATTCTATGAATTTCGTTACGTTTGTTTTTTTAAGGTAAGCACATGAAAGAAAAAAATTTCTTCCGGCAGTCCCAGGAGGAAGAGATAGCTTTTATTTACTTATCCATTTATTTACTTATTTTAAATTAACTTATTTATAATCAAACATACGAAGCTCAAATTAGCGAAACCCTTTTTATATAAGATTGAATACTAGTTTTTGTCAATACTGAATACTAGTAGGAATTTTTAGAAATTAGTCATCTTTTATTCAACCTGGTTTCATTTTAAGCGATTTATAGGGTCGCCAAATTCCACGATGAAGTGTATGCAATTTCAAAGCAACAAGATGATGTACCCATCAAAACAAGCCAATTAGCTTGGTCGAAATCTTAATTCATATGCACATGCACATTCACATCGAAATCAATTAATATATGAGAGTGCTGTCGCGGGCAAATTGATTTTTAAAAAATGTCACCCACATTAGAAATTCAAACTGCTATATCTCAGGCGTTTTTTTAAGGTAAAGACAAAGCAAAAAATACTCCTGAATTTATTATTAAGATAAATACTTTAGAAAAAACTTTTTTTCAATTTCTAATTTTTTGTTTGTACATCATTATACATTAAAAGGATTTTTGACAAACTTAAATGGCCACCTTTTTGTAACAAGATGGAGGATGAAGTTGGCTAGTGAACTCGGTCAAGACATTAGTATGTACAATGTACACACGAAGTTATATCCAAATAAGTTTATAAATCTGCGTATTATCGCGTGACAAATTTCAGATCGTTTCAAAATGTCAACCAGACTGGAAATTGAAAGTGCTATAACGCAGCCATTTTTCAAGATATAGATGAAACAAAAAATGCTCTGGAATCTTTGTATCAAGGTCAAACACACAAAAGAAAAAATCTTTTTCGATTTCTTACTTATTCGCACCTAATTTTAATATTTAAATTAAAAAAAAAAAAATAATAATCTTCCGCCATTTTGAAACAAGATGGAGGATGGAACTGGCCAACGAACTCTGTCCAGACATCGGTATGTACTATGTACGCACCAAGTTCCATCTAAATCGGTTTATAAATACGCGTGTTATCACGTGACAAAAATCAGATCGTTTCAAAATGTGAGCAACACTAGAAATTAAAAGTGCTATAACTCAGCCATTTTATAAGATACAGACGAAACAAAAAATGCTCCGGAATCTTTGTATCAAGGTCAAATGCATAAAAGAAAAATATTTTTCAATTTCTCACTTTTTTGTACCTAATTTTAAATTTTAAATTAAAAAAATTAAATGGCCGCCATTTTAAAACAAGATGGCAGATGCAACTGGCTAACGAACTCGGGCTAGGCCTCATTTTGTTCTATATATACATACAAAGTTAAATCCAAATCGATTCATAAATACATGTGTTATTACGCGACAAAAATCAGATTGTTTCAAAATGTCAGCCATAAGAGAAATTCAAAGTGCTTTAACTCAATCATTTTTTAAGATATAGACAAAATAAAAAGTGTTCTGGAATCGTTGTTTTAAGGTCTAACACATAAAGGAAAAATATTTTTCAACTTTTTTTTTTTTTTTTTTTTTTTTTTTTTGCATTTAATTTTAAATTTAAATTAAAAAAATTTAAATGGCCGTCATTTTGAAACAAGATGGCGGATGATGTTGGACAATGAACTCGGTGCTATCCTAAATCATTAATTGACACTTTCGATCATAAGTTTTAGCTGAAGGAAGGGGCACAGAGATTGAAAGCTTTTTCATCAAGTTAAATAAATCTTTAATCTTATCCGAACAGACAATCACTTCATAGAGTTCATAGATGAAAATCTAGGATTAGTTAAATATCGATTCGCGTATTAAATTGGTCTGCCGAGTCCTATCTTGATGGAAAACGCATAAAAGCGTGATTTTAGCGGTTGACTCATCGGTTTACCATTATATTTTCTTGCTCCCAATCCTCCATTTTTTTCACACTTTTGTTTGCAAGAAGGTACAATGGTAAACCGATGAGTCAACCGCTAAAATCACGCTTTCAGGTGTTTTCCATCAAGAAAGGACTCGGCAGACCAATTGCGTTTTAATATGCGAATCGATATTTAACTAATCCTAGATTTTCACCGAAACTCGATGAGGTAGTAGTCTGTTTTGCCGCCTCTTGCTCTATTAAAAGTAAAAAAGTCTCTAACATTATTTAGTAGCGTTTCTTATTTAAAAAAAATACACTATTCATAAGTATTTTCGCACTTGCAAATATATAAAGTATTCATCTGTAACATTTTCGTGAAATTGAGTTATCCTTTTTATTGTATCGGAAGTTTTTGATATTTCTACTTTTTAATGGACATAAATAAATTTAAAAAAAAAATCATTTGCATGCAATCAATTAAAATAAATAAATTCATGCATCGATCGCAGCAACAACCTCTCCGTTCGAATGCTGTGCATGCACGAAAGTTGAATAAACTTAGTTATACAGTAGAATTTTGTAATAAGGAGATTAATGTGCGTGTTAATGGTATTCAAAGTAAAGGTGTAACGGTATGAAGGGTCTGGTGGGTGAATGAATACATAACTCGAGATATAAGTTAAAACCAGTTTATTTAAACTGTTGGGGCTCAGGGGGAAGTGGAGCTTTCAGTTCATTAATTTCAACACCAGTCACAATACTAAAAGATTGAACTCATAAATATACTCACAGCTCCGGCACTAGACTCAGTCGAGGCACTTCAAATCAACTTCTCACTTTCTTTCTTTCTAACCGATGACCAGGCCCCTACCTGACTTTAGCTTTCAGCTAAACTGCTAGATAAAAGCTTTATTAGACTGTGGCTGCAACACACTCTTTATTGTCTAAAATACTCAACGTAATCAAATTATCTCTTACCAACGGCAAACTTCTCGAATCGCTCCGCTCTGAATGAACTAAGTCGGCAAATGCTGCTGGCGGCTCACTGCAAAACTCCTTGCTATCTCACTGGAGGCTCAATAATAACTTGCTATAACTCCAACCTAATTCAATTTACTGCTTCTCCACACACTACTAGCGGGCTTGTGCCGCTAGACACACTTAGCTGGCTTGCGCCGCTAGACACTCTCTCACACTCAAACTCCAAGCTTTTATATGCTGCAAACTCAGATACTATAAATTTGCATATTGCTTCTAACTGCGACATAATTTGTAGATCCGAGGAAGACACACACGCTCTAGAAAGTTAAAGTAAAAGAGAGGATAGATGTCGCTTCCACGCTACACATGTTAAATCATTGACGTCACAATCTCACAAAAATGCTAGAGTGCCTTTATTACAAAGGTCACTCCCTCGCAAAGGTTCAGCAATAAAAATTTGTTTAAGCTCTTGTCCCTGCGAGCGAATATACTCGCCAGCCATTGCCATTCCGATGGGAGGGTTATTTTCTAATAACTCATTTGCATTTTGACATTTTTAAGTATTTTTTATTATTTGCCTTGGTTAGCTAAGGTCCCTCTCCACATCGCTCCTTTTTTACTTTTTCAATTTTAGTTGCAGATATACTTTTAATTGGCACTTTCATTTTCGGAACTGGTTTCGAAAGTGAAACTAAATCTATAAAAAATATCAGCAACCACAATCAAAAAATTAAAAAAGGAGTGATATAGAGAGGGACCTTAGCTAACCAAGGCTATAAATAAATAGATAAATAAATAAATAAATAAATAAAAATTAAATAAAAATTGAAAATATTGAAATACAAACGAATTATTAAAAAAATGACCTCCCCATCGGAATAGCATTAGTTCGCGGGTTTCTTCGTTAGCAGGGATAGGAGCCTTAAGTAAGGAATTTCGTTAAATAGGAGCTTCATTAAAAAGAAGTTTAACTGCATCTAAAACTTATTCAGAGCTGTATTACTATTGATTGGTCAATTAAAGGATTTTCATAACAAGTTGTTTTATTTGAACTTTAAAATACCGTTGAGCATAAAGTATAGATGCAGATTCCCAAAATTTTTAAGGAGCCAGTGACTCTTAAATCAAAATAATTCAATTGCCACACTGTAAAAGAAATGCATAAAATCAATAGCTTTTTTTTTTTTTTTTTTTTTTTTTTTTTTTTTTTTTTAGGGGGGGGGGGGGGATCGGGAACTAAAAGTAAAAAATAATGTAAAAACCAGAAAAATTACATCAAACATGCATATTCCCTTTAATCACACAATTTCTTAAATTTTGATGTAGTAATTTAAGTACAACATAAATATTTAAGGCGTCCGGGACAAAAATGTTTTTATTTATTGAGTTAAAATTTTGAAATTCTTGGTATTGGTTAATCATATGATTTGTAAACAAAATTACGGGGTAAAACTTCTCTGAGTTGTTTCAAAAGTTTTTTTTTTTTTTTTTTTTTTTTTTTTTTTATGTGGAGTAATTTAAAATCTTTATAATTCAAAATATTATTCGTATAACTTCAATATTTTTATATTTAAACAAGTAGAAATACCTAAACTTTAATTTTGATTCAGCATTTACAAAAATATTAGTTAAAAAAAAATTAAAAATATTTAAAGTAAAAAATCGAGAAAAAAATGTAACTTTTATTTTAAAAAATCGTATTTTCAAAAGTAATTTTTTTTTTCAAAGTTGCCCAATAAAAATTATAACAAAACTATAAAAAAAAAGGCATGTTACAAGTTTGAAGCAATAATTTTTAACGATACTTGACTTATATCAATTTAAATTTGACAAATTGTGAAAAAACAGCTGATGACAAATTGTGATATAGGAAAACGCTCTTTCACAAAAAGTCAAACAATTACTTGAAAGCTAGATTTTAAAAACGAACCAAAATGAAAAAAAAATGATATTTCTTCTTTTAATTAAGATGGGAACATGGTTTAAACGTTATTTTAAGCATAAAAAAATAATAATGCAATAATTTTTGTTTTTGAAAAATTGAAAATTTCTATGTCCCGGACCCTCTTAAGACCTATGTACATTTAGAAGATAAAGTTGCAAGAAGGAGCTTTAAAAAACAAGCTAAACAATCATAGTAATAGTGGATATTAGGAAAACAATAATTCTTATTTTCGTTTTTTCATACAAGAGTACATAAAAAGGGGGAATGTGTGAGATTATTTTGCACTGTAAAAATCAAAATACAATCAAATTTGTTTTTGAAGGACGCACACACACACACACACGCAAAAACAAACAAACAAACAAAAAAAAATTCTTAAAAAAGAAAATCCTACAACAGACTATTGTATGGGTGATTTTTTGTGTCTTTTCAGAAAATTCAAAGTTAGGATAATATCACGGGAAAATAGTCAAAATTTAAGCAACAAATATTCACCGAAACAATAAATCCTCCCAATCGTCAGTGGAAAAAACGCAAATTTCGTTAAAAAATTTGAAATATATATATATATTTATCAAAAGATCGAGCTGGAAATTTTCAAATTTCGTCTAAAGAATTGCAGAAAAACGCAAATTTTGTCAAAGGATCGCAAAGCCCCCAACAATTTTCGTTAGATTATCGCGAAAAAATATGATTTTCATTAAAAAAGAATCGTGTGAAAAAAAAATGGAAATTCGCCAAAGAATGGAACCTATGCACCGAAAATTAGTCACCAAAGCAAAAAATTTAATCGTCACGTGACGACTGGCGACCATGAATAGGCACCTATAGCTAAAGGGTTGAGATGATTTTGAGTATACTGGGTCATTAACAGCAGCAAATCGCAATTCCTTTAGAAGTAGGGGAGAGTGGGGATACTTGAGCATAGGGGATACTTGAGCCACCCCTATTATCTCTACAGTTGGTTAATTTTTCTTTCTAAAACTGCCAATATGATAACATATTTATAGTTCTGAACACGTAAAAAAGAAATCACACATCTTGGTACCATTTTGAAAGTATAGTGATTAATAGTTGTCTTTTCCCTATCTGAAGTAAATATTTGGGTGCATGGTTTTTTGTTTTTTTGTAATCAAAGTTTTGTTTAAAGTTGCAACTATATACATACATTCAATAAGCATAATTTCAATTGTATTTTGTGTCTAAAATAGTTCTAATTGCTGCATGCTTTATTTAGTAAAACTCTGGGAAACAAAAATAGTGATAGTGGGGATACTTGAGCCAATGAGAGTGGGGATACTTGAGCCATGTCTGAACCATCCCCACTAGAAATTAAACATGGGTGAAACAAACAAAAAATAAAATTCCATCCTTATATTCACTAACAGATATTTTTCTGGAGAAAAGGGAGAATAATTTTTCATTTTATTTTTTTTTTCTTAAAAAAATAACGACCTAAAAATGTTTAAAAATGTATATTTTTTAAATGAAAATGTCTATTTTATTTTTCGATTTGACTAACAAAATAGCCTGTCTAGATAAATGTAAACATAGTTTTCAATTTAACTTTCATTAAATGAAAATAACTTTTTAAAACGGTTTTACAGGCTATAATCTCTAATACTTTAATTAGTTAGGTCCAACATATTAAGATATTTATTTTTTAATATAACATATTAAGATTAGTATTTTATATTGAAATCGTAACCTCTGTTGCTGGAACTTTTTTTTAACTAAGAAAATTGAAGAAAAATTGGTAAAAAGAGCGCACAAAAACAAGAAAAGCAACAAAAATCCCAGTTCAAACTTACCTACATGGAGCCAAAGAGGAAGACAAAATCTTTTCCTGTGAAATCAAAAAAGTGTTTGAAATAGTAGAATGATACATCTGGCTTAGATTCCGACAGCTACTAAACTAAAAGCATGAGTTCGACAATATCATTAGAGGAAAATTCTGTCAATGATGGTGATGATGTGAAAGAAAACCTTCTATTGATGGTTGGTTACTAATAAAATATGCCAGAAAGAAAACTGTAAAAATATTTGTTGGATAAGTGCTTAATATTTTGAAAATGAAATTTGTCCGAAGAATTGCAGATTCCAAATTTAAATTGCTCTGAACTGAGGATGTTTCTACCGTCGTTATAACTCAAGTTCAAATTATCTTTCGACAACCAGTTTTAACGACAAAAAATGATAGTATTACTAGCTTTGTTTTCTCAATTGGTTTTGAAAGACTTTACGTTTCATAATTTATCATTCTGTAAAATGTTTGTGCAAAAATAAAGCGAACAAAATTACTTTTGTAGGTATTTTTCCGTAGTGGCTCAAGTATCCCTTCACTATGGCTCAAGTATCCCCGCCATGGGGATACTTGAGCCATGATGTAAAACAAAAAATAAACATTTATTATGCATAGAAAAATAGTTCAAAATTTATTGAAAGTGGTTTTTAGTTGAAGGAAAAATATCAAATTTTCATTTTCAATATTTTATTTTATTCTAAAAAAATATAAAAAATTTAAAAAAATTAAAATTCAAAAAATGGCTCAAGTATCCCCATCTTCCCCTACTTCTTCCTTCCATAGACTATTAATGCCCGAAAGACAACTTTACAGTTTCCGCATAAAAAATAAAAGAAATGAAGATATAAAAGTTGCTACCGCGTTTTTTTTCCAACTGGCGCATGCCAAAGGATAATCCGATAAAGAAGTCGCAAAACTGCAGTAGAAATTATTTGGAGTTGTTTTTAGAGCAGTTTACATAAGAAAAAAAATCACACAATTACTCGTTACTCGACGTATTTACGGTTGCATATATCCGTGTGATACGAAGATTGTATAACGTTACTGAAATTTATACATTTTGATGTTCCCGTACAGTGAGAAATGTATAGTTCTGTATTCATTGATTTTTATTTCCTCTTTTTCTTTTTTTTCTTTTCTTTTTCTTTTTCTTTCTTTCTTTCTTTCTTTCTTTTTTTTTTTTTTTTTTTTTTTTAATTTATTTTTAACATGGACGAAAACACTATATGCGAATATGCGATCTCGTGATAACGGTCCAAATAAATTTCATGCATTTTAAATTTCGAAAAGATCAATTTAAGAGCCAAAACTGGTCACACGAGAAAGAGAGAACGCTAAAGTTAAATCTAGGGGAATACTACTTCCAAATATCTTCCTTGCGTTTGAATATTTTTATTTTCTATCTTAAATATATTCTTTTTTCATAGCATAGCTAAAAACCAGTGCCAGATTTATGGCAGGGCATTCTGGGCACAAGCCCAGGGGCCCTGATTTTTAGGGGGCTCCAAATGCTTCTGAGCTTTTTTCAATTACTGTCTAAAATCTGATATAGTTTTAATATCCAATAAAATTGTACATTTCATTCTACATTCTATTAAGTTGTATTTTTATAACGTTGCATATTTTGTCTAAAACATCCATTTATTTGCTTTATTATAATGAATGCTTTCTTTTATTTTTATCACTTTAAAAATAAATTGTATTTTTAATTATTATTTAATCTTTTTTCTGTTATCATCAGATTATTTAAGAGTTATTGAGCATAGCTTGCAGGCTGTACAGTCTCTAATACTTTAAATAAATGTAGTCTGGTATTGTCAAAAATTTATTTTTAGTTGTTGCATATTTTATTATTCCAGATGTATAGACTTGCACAGGAAAAGATAATTAGCACCATACAGTTTATTATAAACCGTCTACTCATTTAAATTTCATAACTGTGAAATAATTTTAGAGTAAGTTATTGTTTATGATATTTAATTTTTTAATGGATATTTTGAAGTCAAAAGTATTTACTTAAGTAATATTAGTATATTTAGTAATATCTTTCTTAATTTTTTAAATCATAGTTATTTGTATGGGTGCAAGGGGGCCCCCAAATTCGTAAATCGGTCCCTGCTAAAAACGATCTGTAACCGGACTAGGTTTTAGTCTTTCGATTTTGTTTTCATATTGTTTTTATAATTATTTTCGGTACCGGTTCTGAAACTGAAACTATCATAATATTATATATATATATATATATATATATATATATATATACATATATATATATATATATACATATATATATATATATATATATATATATATATATATATTAGTGATACAGCTCATACTAAAAAAATATATATATATATACATATATATATACATATATATATATATATATATATGACGATTTAAGGAGAAACTCGAATTATTTTCACTGGTTCACTGGTTTAAAAACACACAGTTATGGAAAGCGAGGGAAAAACAAAATAAATAAATAAATGTAGAAGATTCATTAAATTACTCATTGGTTGCTGCAAGTTAATTTATTAAACTGGTGTCATAAGAGAGGGAAAGGCTCCCTTTGCAAGCCATCTTTAACCGAAACATCAAAAAGAATATTCCATCTTTACTTCAGCAAGCCGTACTCATCGAAGAAAAAACCAAGAATCTCTCTTCTCACTTCCAGGCTTCCTTTCTTAAATCTAAAAACAAAGTTCTAGAAAATTCTCTACTCACTAATTATCATTTTTCCATGTAAACATAACTCATGCCCAGAGTCGAGATTTTTATTCCATAGACGATAATTTTATTTAAAAAAAAAAATATTTAACTAATTTATAATCGACTCAGAGTTTCAAATATCCTGCAAACGAAGTATTTTTGCAGACGATTAATTTTAAGAGAAAAAGAAGAGAAATGAATTTATTGATATGCACACATATCGAATGTTGAAGGAGGGGAAATAAATAAATAGATAACTAAAAATAATGATATTTTTTGAAAGGTATGGTTTTGGAATAAATTTAATTATACTTTCTTAAAAAGGGTTGATAAAAACATAGAAAAAATGAGTTTTATTTGGAATATTAAGAAATAAAGTTAATTAAGAATATTTTTAATTTAGAGCCATCTTTTAAATTTACGCGTATTAGAATAAATGTTTTTTAAGGCGAAATAAGAATTTATATAATTTCTATAAATATTAATAGATTAGATCTAGAAACAGGATTTTAATTTAATAAGTTGAACTAAGTACGGAATATTATTATAAGGAAATTAATATAGTATAAAGGTTAATTTTGGCGAAAATTATTTTTAATTTGTAATATATATATATATTAAAAGGCATGCGATATATTTGAAAATAACGTTCCCAATGACATAACTAATAGCGTTTTTCTCTCTTCTCGTGACTGGTGTTGGTATTTATTCAGTGATCTTACAGATAAAAAAAAGGAATTAATCGCTGTCCCCCTCCCTTCCTCATGCACCCCACTCACACATAAATCATTCTTTTTAACCTGAAGTTTCGTTAATAAAGATATGTATAGGTTTTTCTTAAAATTTTATAAAATTTGACATTGTGCTTGTTTTTATATTCCACTCTATTCTACTATATAACTGTAAAATGTACTGTTGTGCAATAGGTAATTTGGGAATTGGTAATCAGTTAATCGTATTTTCATTATTGCTATGATAAGCAGTCAATCATATTTTCATTATTGCTCTGATAATCAGTTAATCGTATTTTCATTATTGTTCTTGGTAAAAGTTGGTTTGGTTATGGTACAACAATAAAAATAAAATAAATTAATATATAAACAAGCATAAAAGTTTATTAGATTTATTTTCAAAACCATTTATATCCTTTGGTAATATATTTCAATTTCTGTAGCCCGAATCACGCCAAGTTTTTAAAAAAATCCGAAGACCTGTATTACAAAAGCACCAAAATTTTAGTATGCCTAAAAGCTGACTTTTGTAATATAAAGTTAAAGCAGACATAATTTTATGTGGAATCATTGTCTTCGTTTTGTTTTTTAGTGTATTATTCTAAGTTTTTATTAATTTTTATTAATTTTTATTTTATAAGTGTTATTTCATAATGCATTTTTCATGATTTAATTGCTTTATCAGTACAAAAAAGTAAGCTTGATGTATTTTTTAAAAAAATAATTGTTTTTGATAGACTAAGATTAAGATAATCAGAAGATCAAGCAAGTAATCGTGCATCAAATATGGCAAATGAGATCCGTCCTCACTATAACTAGTTTTATAAATTTTCAGATCTCAGTGCACTTTTATGCAAAAATACAAAATTTACTACGATTTTACATATTAAACTCAGTATGGAAATTATAGGACTTCCTCTTAAATAGGAGATCATCACCATGGCAACCTAAAGCTAATTAAGTAAGATAGGATTTAACAGAACAAAGAAAATTTTTATCAATATCTTTTTGAATTTTCATTAGATTTCCATAAAATTTCAATTCTGCAAAATTCTGCAACGATTTTATACATTAAATTTCAACCATTGCGTTAGGTGCGTTTTTGCGCTGTAATATCTGGGAAAATGGACCAGATGACGACTATACGTGTTATGTAATTTATATAATTACAAACGCGTCTAAAAATGTAATTATGATTCTCTTTTTATACAGAAAATTATTCAAATACGATAAGCTAAAGTCATATGGAATCATTATTCTCATTTCTTTCTCTAGAAATTTTAAAATTAAAATATTTGGTCGTATTCCTGTTTTATCCGAGTGTACTACTATATTCCTTCTTTATAAAATTACTGGTGACAAATCTGAATTCCTTTAAAAGTACTTCTCCCTTTAGAAGACTATTAGTGCCAGAAAAACAACTTTACAATTTCCACAGAAAAAAGAAACGAAGATATAAAAGTTGCTCCCGTGATTTTTTTTTTTAGACTGACGCATGCCTGAGGATAATCCGATAAAGAAGTCACAAAACTGCAGCAGGACTTATTTCAAGTTTGTGTTTGGAACGATTTACTTTTAAAAAAAGTCACAACAATCACTATGCCAAAAATGTGTACTTATGTAATGTATGGTATTTATAAGTTATGATAGGGGTCAAACGAATTTGACGACGACGTGTTTTATTAACCGACTTTTTGAAGAAAGAGGTTACCCAATTCTTCGATATTTTTCAGGATTGTTTATTTATGCAAAACTTTTGGTTGTATTCCATCGATTATAATTCTTTCTTTCTTTTTCTTTTTTCTTTTTTTTCTAGCTTCCCTTCTTTCACCCCATCCCAGAAAGGATACTTTTTTTAATGAATCTGCATAGCATTCTTCACTATTAACGTAGAGTCTACGTCCCAGTCAGGCTAACTCGATTTACCCAAACCCGATTCGATCTAAATGTGCAATTGGTTCCAATTATATTATGTTATATTATTTATTCATTTAGTAACTTGTCGGGTTGGTTCTATATACATACTTTTATAATCTGTCTGGTTGGCTTTTATTTTATTTTATTTTTTTTTTTCGATGTTTAACAATTATTGTTGACATTTTTTATTTTTTTTCTTACAAGTTTGCTCTTTTTTTTTCTATTTTTACAAGAAGAAAGCATTGGATTGATGAAAATTTTCGGATTACTATTTTCGTCGGATTTACACGTTTTAGGGGTCGGAAAACCCAAAAAACATGTTTTTACAAAATGTCTGTCATTCTGTCACTCTGTATGTGACAAAATTTTGTGGGCGTTCTATCTCAAAAACTAATGCACGGAATGTCACAAAACTTTAGATTCAGTTAGACATTGATATAAACTAGAGATGGTTAGTTTTTAGTGTATATCGTCCAGCAAGTAGCGCTGCTTATGCGGCTTTTTCACGATTTCTGCAGTAGTTATATCACAAGAACTAATAGACGGATTTTCATAAAACTTCAGATTCTGTTGGTCCTCGTTATAATATCGCGTTAATTACTTTTTGGTATAAATATCGCAAAAGGTGGCACTGATATGCAGCATTATTCATGATTACCGCACTATCTTTATCTCAGGGACTAATAGAGGAATTTTCATCAAACTTCAAATTCAGTTAGTTCCTGATTAAAGATGGGAATGCTTGGTAAAAAACCGGAAAAATTGGGGGAAAAAAACAGTTTTTTTCCGAAGGCTTATTTTTCAATTTTTCCTTACTGGAAAAATTGAAATTTCATTTATGAAATAAAATAGTAAAAATTTTGTAATAGCTACATTCTCATACTTTTTATTTTATTTATTTTTATGTTGGGTGTCCCACATGAAAACTTTAATGTGGGTAATCTGATCTCTGAGCAGAACTCTGTTTGAGAAGACTTGAAAGGATCCTTCACATTTTTTTCTTGTTTAAGACACTTCGCAAAATTTCTCTTGAAAATAGACATTTCAGAAAAAAGTTTCATCTACAAATTAAATCTTTCGCAGTGATTGAAGAAAAAAAAAAAACCTCATGCCATATAACAGATGAATTTTATCAAGTTGTATATATGTATAAATAACCTTATTAAAAATATCTAAATAGGAACCTAAATATAGTAATAATTCACAAATTCTGAATATATTTTGCACAAGTATATAGAAAAAGTTCACAATTTCACAAAAACAGGATTACATGAAAAATGATTAAATGCAACTTCTCTTTAACAAAATTAATTTATGTGCAAAATTATTTCAATAATATGTCAATTAATGGAAATTGTAAAATAAAAAATTTAACATAAAACTTAATCATGCATTTATTACTTTTTTCTATCTTTTCAAGAAGTAAGTATTGAATTCGTGAAAAATTTGATTTCCAGTTTTTGGTGTATTTAAACGTTTTAGAAAGTCCTGAACACGATTTGATTGTTTTTAGAAAATATCTGTCACTCTGTGAGTCTGTATGTGACAAAAAATTTATGGACTCTCTATCTCAAGAACTGATGCACATAATTTCACAAAACTTTAGATTCAGTCACACCTTGATATAAACTCGAGATGTTTAGTTATTAGTGTATATCGCCCAACCGATGGCGCTGCTATGCTGCATTATTCACAATTTCCACAATAGTTCTATCTCTAGAACTAATGTATGTATTTTCATAAAACTTCAGATTAAGTTAATTTTTGATATAACTTCGTGCTCATTACTTTTTGGTGTAAGTCGTTCAACAGATGACGCTGCTATGCTGCATTATTTATAACGAGGTGGAACCCGCCGAATTTCGACGAAAGAAAATGTTTAGGAAGGACCTGTTTCATTGATTTATAATAAATCCACAAAATTAGCTACAGTAAAACATGCACCTTAGATTGGCTTGTCTGACTTTCAAACAAATGTTATTTTAAACTAAGCAAACAAAAAGAAAAAAAAACTGTTTCTATAAAACTCAGTTGTCCAAATTATCAAAATTAAAATTTAATCGCATATGCAATCAGTAGAGTATAACAAAGGTCAGTTATTATGATGAAATTATCAGTTGAGGCTCTTATGTTTGGTATAAAGTGAATGAAAAAAAAATATTCCTAATGGACATGATCATAGAATTCCCATGTGAAATCTAAATCCGTCATTATTTTCATCGTCTCAAAATTTACATACGCACTTCTCATAGTATTTTAATTTGATCATTTTAAAATGACTTGCTTTTTTCTGCATAAAAAAAAAAAAACGTTATTTGCATCCGCTAAAAGTATTCCATTTTTACGGATGTCTTAAACAACATTTATAGAAAAGTATGCATATGACGTCATTAGGATGGAATGTTACACAAACGCAGCAAAAACAATATTCAAGACTATCGGCAAAACAAATCGGATATATGATGATTCACAAATCTTCACTTCTTTATTTAAAATAGCTCCATGTTTTATCAGAAATCATTCATTTATAATTTTTTTTTCAAAATTTGGAAAATGTCATTACATACACATGGATAAATAAAATTGCTCTCGTTTAGCTTTCCGATACACATTGAATAAATGCGGGGAAGTCACTCGAATGGTATTTAAAATATATTTTTGTAAATAGAATGTATTGTATCCTTTGTAAATTAAGTTTGCAATAAACTAAAAAAGCATTTAATTGAATAAAAACGCAGTAAATCCAAAATTCATCGGAATTTTATATCAGACGATTTCTTTTGACATGATACTTTTATTTCAATTTTTATCAATTTTAAGAGAAAATGGCGTATTTCTATTGCCACAATTATAAAATTCGTACTAAAAACTGTAAAAAAATTAATAACTCATAATTAAATTGAGATACAGCTTTCAAACAAATTATATTTAAAAGTACATTTTTTTCTTAATACGATAATATAAAATTTGAAAATGTGTGACATTTAGAAATATAAAATTTGTAGTATCGAAAATTGCAAAACCGAATTGCGTGTGAAAGTGTTGCCATTCACAAAATGACGTATGCGTTACGCACAGATACGTTTGGCCTTTATAGATTATCGCAATAGCTCTATCTCAAGGACTAAAGGATGTTTTTTTTTTTTTTTTTTTTTTTTTTATCAAACTACAGCTTCAGACAGTTCCTGATATATATTAATGTTGATTGGTTTTTGGTGTAAATTGCCCTGTACTACTATGCTGCATTTTTCAAGATTTCATTATAGCTAATTAATTGATTGTTTTTTCAAAGTGTTGAATCTAAAATTGACCTCCATTTTACCTCCATAATGTACAGTAGTGTTGCAAAAACATGGGCAGTTTGCATTAGAAAAGTACAATTGCGATGAAAAAAACCCCTCATATTTTATTACAAGTCACTATATTCCAAATTATACTTTCCCTCTTGATTAAACTTTGAATTTTTGTAGTTTTCTAAAGCACAGTAGAAGTTTTTCTCTGTATGTAACTGCTTTTGTTAATTCCTGAAATAGCGAGCATTTTCTATTTGTAGTGTTCTATTTTAATAGCTTTTGTGTTCCACTCTTAGAAATATAAAGTTACCATATGGAAACATTATTGAATATGATTTCTTACTCAAGAATAGAATACCAGATTTCAGGATAAAAAGAAAAAAAAATCGTTTAATTAAACTTAAAAAAAAAATATTTTTCTGGTTTCAGTGAGTAAAAATCTAACAGTCAATAAATCCTATGCTATTTTTTAGTTGCAGACCTGAATAAGCCAAATTAAAACTTAGTTTTCTTTGAATTTAGATTATAAAACTAAATCAAAACTTTTTTGAGTTGAGATTGTATATATATGTATACATATATATATATATATATCCATTTACCTTTCATTATTTTGGTAATCTGCCTTCTATTTCATTTCAAACTTCAACTGTTTTCAATAAGATGACTGTAAAAATACTATTTTCATTGGTTTATTGTATGGTAATATATGAATTACTCTGGTTATACAATGTCGATTTATCCATATATTTTTTAGTAATTTGGTAATCTGCTTTCTATTTCATTTCAAACTTCAACTGTTTTTAATAATATGAATGTAAAAATACTGGTTTCATTGGTTTATTTAATGGTATTGTCTGAATAACTTTGGATGTATTTATAAAAGTATATATATATATATATATATGCAATAATGTAAAAATATACATTTTTTAAACAAACAATGGAATTTTTGAATACTGATATTCATAATAATGACATAACTGCAATACTTTCTTTAAATAGTATCATTAATTTAAAAACTATACTTATGTAAATGGAATGCATAATTTATTTCATTCCAAACTGTAGACATATTGGCTCAGGTTTTTACATTAGGTCAATTGGTAGTTAAACATGTAACTGAAAAATCATTTCAACTGAGATATGATATAAAAAACAATAGCATTTAATAAAAATTCTTAGGCTGTGGGGGGAAAAAAATTAAACTTTTAAAAGCAGGCTTTGCTACTGTCTTTTTATTTTGTAATATAAAGTGAAAATAATTTTCATTTAACACAAATAAATTGTAAAAAATTTGTATTGTTTAATATTCTCTAAGAAAATATAATTTATTTGGGAGAAACAGTCATGAAAAATCAATTTTTCCAACTTTTCCGTTTTTTTTTTTTTTTTTTTTTTTTTTTTTTTTTTTTTTTTCGAAAAAAAAAAAAAAAACCGGTAAAAAAACAGTTTTTTCCGCCACTTATATTTTTCCGGAAAATTTACATCTCTGTTCCTGATATAAATTAGTATTCTTTAATTTTTGGAATAAATCGCTCAACAGATATCGCTGCTATCCGATTTTTCTTTTTCTATTTCTACAATGATTCTATCTCAAAACACTAACAGATATATTTTCATCAAACTTCAGCCTTAGTTAAAATTTGACATAAACTGTTGCCTAAACAGTGATGCTGCTATGCTTCATTTTTCTGGAAATATTAACATGTGAGACAGAAGAAATTTTAGGTTGCCACATCCTACTATCGCTCTTTCTTCTTCTTCTTCTTCTTTTTTTTTTTTTTTTTTTTTTTTCTTTTTAAGAATTGCAATTGATTGTTTTTCGGGGTAATTTTGAATTAAGTTACCTTTAACACGTTCGCTGCCGTTTACGTGAAGATGTGATGATAGTTAATGCCGCACTGTAGAAGTGGGTTTTTCCCAGAAGCCGATTTGCAATTTTATAACAAAGAATAAAAAATAATTTTATTGGCTATTGGATGACTGGCTATTGGATATCACCCCACATCACGCACTGGCGTGGGATTGGCCCCTTAACGTTGGTGCCATATCACGCGCTGGAGCGTGATCAGCAGCGAATGTGTTAATAATTATTATTTTTATCATCATTGGCGAGTTAGTCCAAGTGATTGGTTTTGAATTAAGTTACCTCTAATCATTATCATTATTATTATTATTATTATCAAATTCATCCAAGCTTTTGTTTTTGCTCTTAAAAAAATTATTTTTACGCGCTCACTACTATCTCGATCGAAATGTCACATTTTAAAGTTTTAATTTACTTTTGTAATTTTAAAAAAAGTATTCAATATATTAAAATTTGTTTTAAGCTGAAAATTATGAATAAAATAACCATAAATCAAAATCATTCAAAAGGTGCTATCAGCCAATGATAGAATTAATGCTAACAAAGCGAACTTTCCGACATATTTTCAGTATCATTTTTACGCATTTTTTTTAATACTTGCAGGCATGATAAATGATGTGGTTTTGAACTGAGCAAATTTTTTTTCCGATAAAGGAATTACATCTTGAGTTATAAGCAGTTCTTGTCCCAGGACTTCTTTCGTCGGGTTTTTTAGAAGTATTTTTCTCCGCATAATAATGCGAAATTTGCTAACACATTTTTTTCAAGCATTTTTAAACGTAAAAACATAGTTTTAACAGCCATAATTATTAAAGTAATTTTTAATACAACTGTTTTTTTCCCCTGCTAAATGAATATACCTTGAGTTATAAACAGTTATTGATTTAGATTTCTTTCGTGCATTGTCGTGACCGAATGTTCGCTTAAAAAAACTACTTTTAACCGCATTTACTAATAGATTCCCTGCCTTTATTAAATAAAAAATGAAGAAAAAACTGTTTGATTATTCATTTTCAAAATAATAATCCCGGCAAAATTCATGCGTTCATGGGGAAAAAAAAATAAAGTGTTACATAATAAAATTACACTGTTAAAAATAAATAAATAAATAAATAAATAAATAAAAATGAAGTGTTACATAATAAAATTACACAGTTAAAAAAAATAAAAAAAATATATAAATAAAAATGAAGTGTTACATAATAATATTACACTGTTAAAAAAAAAAAAAAAAAAAAAAAAGAAAAAAAAAGTTAGATTTACGCCAAGTTTTATTTACGGCAATTTACCAGCAGTTTTTGTCGTAGAAATTGCAGTAAAGTTAGATGCAATAAAAAACTTGCATCTAATTTTACTGCAATTTTTATAGCAAAAACTGCTGGCAATATTGCTACCATAAATTTTGCCCGCCCTAAATTGAAATTTAACACGCTTTTTTTTTTTTTTTTTTTTTACAGCGTATGTTTCACAGCTCAACAAAAGGAAATTATTTCTAATGATTTCATCAACAGACGTTCATTACGCTATTAATATTTTTACAAAATATATTGCCTGAACTGCACTTCCTGAGAACAACTAAGCCCAGTTCCGGTCCGACTCGACTATGTAAGAAAAAAAAAATACAAGCCCGAATCTTGTCTGCTGAAAAAATTAAGCCTGGGCTCAGACCCATGTAACTGAGCGATTCCGGATATGTTACCTTTTTTTGTATCGATGGTTTCAAACTAGCATCGGCCCATTTGCACTTATTTCCGTGGAAGTCATATTCATTGGAAACGGTGTTGGAAATAATCTTTGTTTAAATTTTTATATCGGACTTGTAGATCAGGCTAATTTTTTTATCGGTTCAGCTTGACCCATTGAAAAAAATTCCTGATTCGGTTGGGCTGGAAAGGGGGGAGGGGGTCAGGGCTCGTGCAAATCTCTAAAGCCTATTCCTCGAACAGTGAACTAAAAAGTGCGAACATTTTCAAAACTCATCCACAATAATTAAAAAAAGAAAAAAAAATCAGGTTTTATCATCGGTTTGGTTAACAAAAACCTCGATTAATCGAAACTCGGTAAATCGAGGCTCTACTGTATAGGTTATTGTTACGAAAAATTGTATTCCCCTTCTTGTACAGAATTTCCTAAAGCACCACATTATTACACAATAATCTTGGGTGGCATGAAGCAAAAAGTGTGTGTGATTCAGCGTGAAACACTGCAACTAGAGATGACACTTTCCATCGCTATGTTAGGCACTCTCTTGTGCGATCGCTTTAGACTCTCTTCCAAGACTTTTTCTGAGAAAGCAAAACAAATCGCTTGTCCCAGACCATTTGGAATCATCACATTACAAGAGATTCGAATCGGAGTTGCCACCGGCTTCGTCGCAATCAAAAAAAGAAACAACAGCCAGGAATAAAAAAACACACGCACACACACTGGAAAAACACCTTTGATCCGAAGGATGAGCCTGGACGTTAGTCACTGGGAAGTTCAGCTCTCGACGAGCCAGTCACAGTGAACCGGTAGAAAGGTTTCGCCAAAACAAAAATTGAGCTCGATCCCAGATCGAGATTCTTGTAGCATTTCCATGCACTAAGAATCTTTTTCACGTAACTCCAATTGTAAGGTAATTTTGCATATCGATCAGTTGAAATTTTTAGGTGTTACATTTTTCACTCAGTTGGAAATATTTAATTCGTATGATAATTTTACACATCACTGTAAATGCAGAAAATAATAAATATTTAAAAAAATGTTTTTAATAGCATTAAAAAAAAAGAGTTGAAACAGCAATTTATTTTTCTTCTGGGGATTCTACACCATACCTCCCTGAACTTTAACCCGTTTAAGTTAACCTAACCCGTTTAAGTTTCTTTTTAAACAGGTGGACGTAAAATAAAGGAGGGAAAAAGAAAAGAGTAAAAATTGACTTCCATATAGAATTTAGCGAGGGAAGGGTTGGATGTCAATTTATTTAAATTTTCTTCATGCATTAAACTTATTAATTAAAAAGCATTTCTCGAAGAATTATTAAATTAAGTAAACTACTCAACTATAGAGCTATCTTCTGCAACTTACATTGGCGAAACTTTTGGCGTAGTTTCACCATTAGCAAACCTTGATTCATTGATTTCAAACCGAACTTCCGAGTTGCTAAGCTCTAGCGAAGATGAGTATGAGTCACGGGAGCTCCTCCCAAGGTGTTACACAGGGCGATGTTTATTTTTAGACCGCACAGCAGTAGCGCCGCCCTTAGGCGGTAGGTGCGCCGCTTTCCGAATGCATTCAAGGTCAACTCCCCCCGTGACTCATCGGTTGGATAACCCTTTATTCCAGAAAGCCACCAAAACAAACTTAAAAATAAACTCTCTCTTCTCTCCGCTCAGTCTAATAAAGTCTTCGTCTATTTTTAAGGTGCCTTTGTGACTCATTTAAAAATAAAGATTAATAAAATGGGTAGCACCCACTTTTGCTGTCCTAATAAATCGGTGGGGAGATGGAATTCAAGCTCGCTCACGGGAGGTTTATCTCATCTCCATCATCTTGGATGAAGGTTGCGTGCATCCATCTTATTTTATGCTCTAATTCGGGACGCCAAGGCTGCAAAAATTCGTGGTCGCCCCGGTGTAAGCATTGCCCCTATTTGCATATTTTAC
Organism: Maratus speculifer; assembly: GCA_964019185.1. Taxonomy (NCBI): domain Eukaryota; kingdom Metazoa; phylum Arthropoda; class Arachnida; order Araneae; family Salticidae; genus Maratus; species Maratus speculifer. The sequence continues at coordinate 9,495,956 of OZ025292.1, read as the reverse complement.
GGATACAGACTGGGAAGGACAAGATGGGAACATGGGAACACAGTCTTAGTTTAAGGTGGATTGCTAGTTACGAATATTATCGTAGCTTTATTTCAATGCAGAGTTTCTGTGACATATAACACCAAAATTACTATTCTAAAGTATTGGTAAATATATACACCGGTTGTCAAATATATTTAATCGGGCAGATGCGCAAAGTTTACAGATTTATTTAAACAGGAGGGGCGAAGGGGGATAAACAAAAAGATTAGATAACAAATTTTAAATGCACGGGGAATTCCTAGGTTCCTCTTGCTTATCATTGCCATCGTTCATGCAATAAGCAGAATTGTATTCGACTGCATAGGCATAGATTTGTAAAAATTCCTGAAGCTCTGCTCAAATGTAATCTTCATTTACACAAATATAAAAACTTACATAACAAATTTTAAAAATACGAGAGAGTTCATAGATCCCTCTTGCGTATCCTTGCCATTGCATGTGTACTAAGCAGAATCGCATTCAATTGCATAGAAATAGAACTAACTGCGCAGATTCGTGGAGCTTGGTGCTCAGCTCAAATGTAATTTGTCAGCTCAAATCTTATTTACAAATATAAGAACTTAAATAACAAATTTTAAATATACGAAGGGTGTAATAGATCTCTCTTGCATACCCCTACCATTGTGCATGCACTAAGCAGAATCACACTCTATTGCATAAACATAAATTTGTACAGATTCATGAAGTTAGATTCTTAGCTGAAATATGATTTTCGTGTGCACAAATATGCATGCGTATGTATAATATTGAGATTTTTTTGGTGGTGGTTGCGGCAATAAAGATAATATATGAGCATGGGGATCATAACCATCATCTAAGTGTAGGTCGAGTTAATGGAGGAATCATGTTATTTATGCTTCAAATGCAAAAACATTCATAATCACCCAAGCTCTTTAGATCCGTTCTTATTTACATATTTTGTGCATTATGGAGTCGGGCATATGCCAAATTCATTATATAGGATGGGAGAGGAGAAAAAATTAAATAAAACTTTTAAATGCAGCATTGAAGAATATTATAGACCCTTCTTACTTTATCTTACAGACGACCATGCATTAAGGGTGCATTTTGAATCAAATTGCTTACTTTCCGATTTATTTTTGAATTTTTTTTACTCTCAAATGTATCAAACTGGCAAATTGTCTAACTTAGAAAGTAACAAAATGCCGTGATTATCAAGTTTTTGATAAATGGAGAAAATATTGCAAAAAATACAACAAAGTTGGCTTTTTGAACCAATTTTTTCGAAGCGGGAGATCTGGGAACGAAAAAAAGGGTCATTCTGAGAATGTAATTGTTCATAAATCAAATTATAATGAATTGAAGGCAAAATGACATCACACGGCGCATTATACATTTCTTGAAAAATCCTCTCAGCAACTTTCATATTTCTACTTTCAAAAATGAGTCTGAAATTGTATCAGAAAAATTTGAGCTGTTGAAAGTGAAAAAGCATTTTTTCGAATACACCCTTAAGCAACACTCGATTGCGTGGACATAGATTTGAATGGATTTACAAAGCTAGGTGTTTTGTACTCATAAAAATGTGTGTATAATAAATTGAAGATCTTTCGGAGGACGAGAGAAGATATTCGATTAGATACTCACTCAGCTTCGTCCTCTGGACGAAGGCTGCATCATTCGTCTTATTTGTGCCCTGATTCCAGTCGCAAATGTTGAAAAATTTATGCCCTTCCAAGAATTTAGCACAGCACTTATTGGGAGATATTTTACTTCTACATTCAGGTATTGGTATAGAGCTTTCAAATTTATTAAAGAAGGGGTCGGGTGGTGGTGGTGTGTGTGTGTGTGTGTGGGGGGGGGGGGGAATACGATAAATTTATACGCGAGCGGATGTCATTTAGACTCCTCACTTGCGTTCCTTTGCCGAAACCGATGATTGCAATGAAAGTTTTTGCCTTGTTCTTACGTTTCTAGTAAATCGTACCTATTCTATGACTGCTCATAGACAAAATTATGTGACATGAGTCATGCATTATTATTTTTTTTTTTTCCGAAGACACTGCGGTCACTTCTGACCTTTTTTATTGCCCTTCAAAGGTTACTAAGCAAATATCACATTAGTAACAAAGAAATTCAAAACAGGGGAAAGATAAAAATCTCCTTCATTACGGTTGCATTTTGTTGTTGCATAAAAAAAAGCTATATAAATTTAAAGTTGATGAATTTAAAAGCTTCATGTGGCTAGTAGTTTTTTACTGTGAAGTCTCGTGCTAAAAATTCTGCTATAAGATACTTGATTGCTCAAAAATAATTAAAACCATATTTTTCGCAAAAATATTCTTTTATCTGATTATTATTATTATTTTTTTTATTCCTTTTTCTCAAGAGACTCAATATTTTAGATCCTTGAGACGTAGCCTCGATAATCACTTCATCGAGTTCACGGATGAAAATCTAGGATTAGTTAAATCTCAATTAACATATCAAAACGCAGTCGGTCTGCCGGGTCATATCATGGTGGAAAAATGTAAATAATATAAAAAAATGTTACCCAAAAATATGAAAACATGGCGGACTGGGAGTTGGAAAACATAATAGTATCAACCGCTAAAATCCGGTGTTAAGCGTTTTCCACCAAGATAGGAGTAGGCAGGCCGATTGCGTTTTGATAAGGGAATCGAGATTTAACTCATCCCTAAATTTCAGCCGTAAATTCGATGAGGTGATTGGTGAGGCTATCGTCTCCCGGTCTATTTGCTAATCTTCCCAATGCGGATTCCGCTTAAGATAATGGCATAATCTCATATTTTTTCGTGAGACTTCCACGTTTTATATATACAGTCAAACCTCGTTAACATGAACACGTTTGACGTGAAATACTTTTAACATGAACACGCTTAACGTGAATTACTTTTAACATGAACACGCTTAACGTGAATTATTTTTAACATGAGCTGTTTTCACAATCCACTATAAAGAGGAATACAAAGATTTCATACTGATAATATGAATTACTGTTAACATGAAGAAAAATTTGATTCCCCTTGAGGTTCATATTGACGAGGTTCGATTGTACGTTTATAATATAAATAGCAATTTTGGCTGATTTTTTTTTTTTTTTTTTTTTTTTTTCATTTGTGCGAAACGAGATTTATCAATCCGTGGCTTGTATACATTTTTTTTTTTTTAATTTTCCCAATTTCGTAAAAATACTGATTCCCAATTGATTAATTGGTCTGTAAAATTTTCCTAGAAACTGTCCATGATTGCCCCTGTCATATAAACTATGCATCGGATTTTGATAAAACTTGAAGTGACTCGACAAAACTATGTAATAATATATATTTTTTATATTTCAAATGATTCGGTCGAGAAGATTTTGAGTTGTTATATACGGACAGACTAATGGATTGAACGAAAACTATAGGTATTTACATAATTACAAACACATCTAATAATTGTTCTATCCGAAAAGACTCCAAAATCCTCGCTGAAAAGACACCGGTTACGTGGACTTTACTCAAGATGAGGGGATGATCTCACCCGGCATCGTCGTCAATCTGAATCATCGGTCCACAGATAGACGGAATTCCGTTTCTCTTAGCCGAGCGATGGTAAACTTGGCCGCCGAACAAGTGCGAAGGATGCTCCGCATCAAACCACATCAACACGATCGTCGAAAGAAAACAAGCGTTCTCCCGGCTGCAAAAAAGAAGAAAAATGTTCCGATGCCTGAAAAATTTCAGATGGTTTCCTAGATAGGTTACGTAGTGATTGGCACTTAATCCTCCTTCTAATGAATCAACAGGTAAGTGTAGGAGGTAATTCTTTGTTCCGGTAAATATTGTGCAAAAACAGTATTGTCATCATGCGAAAAAACACCAAAAACACTGGTTATATTTAAAAAATATGCTTTGTTTTTTATTTTATGGTGATTTTTACAAAGTCTATTATAATTTTTGTCATCATGATGTGTGAAGTAATTAAGTTTTCAGGTAAACAATGTGCAAGAACTGTATTGTCACCATGCAAAAAAATACCGAAAACATTGGCGATAATTAATAATTATTCTTTATTTTTTATTTTGTTTTATTTATTATTATACTTTGTTTTTCATTTTATGGTAATTTTTTCAAAGTCTATTATTATAGTTATTGTCATCATTATTTGTGACACAGCGTGATACACAATATATGTGTGAGAATACAATAACCTCCGAACGGTACTGTGGGCATTATAAATCCAAAATCGTAGTTTTGCATTTTTTTAACAACTCTCTCTTATTTTTTTCTCTTATTCTGATTAACGTTATCCAGCCTTTGTTTTAACACCGGTACTAATTCACCTTCTTCATATTTATGTTTTATTATAATTTATAAGCTTATTTAATAGTTGTGTTTATTATTTTGCACTTAATTCATATATATATTTATAAAAATTATATGGCCTTGTCGGCTTTTCCTTCTTCCATGAATCTTTACTTAATGTACCAACCCATTCATTGCCTTTGCAAGAGTTTTCTTTATAAAAGTTCATTCTAGTTGAATTTGTCTATGCATTCCTGAAATCGACTGCGATATTAAATGAACGCGTAAGCATGGCGATCTGCGTAGGAATGAAAGAACTCTGTAATGGTCATTGGTCAGTTGAGCGCTCTATAACCGAATACATCATTATAATCGTACACATCGATCAATGGATTAGGTTTTAAACCAATTTGAAACGATTTTGCGACTCATTCAATCGGTAAAATTATTCAGTAAATGGGACATAATAAATAATAACTGTTGTTGCAATGTAATCAAGCATGAATAGCGTCGAGGTAACGTCATCCATTTCAAATCGGTAGGTCCAGTGATCGAATCTGTCCGATTTCATTGTATCAAAAATTTAAATCTGACTCTTCCCTTCCTCTTTCTTTTTTTACTTACTAGATTCGAGCATCAGTGTTAGGAAAGTCTGGAGGAGTCACTACAGATATATATGTATACTTTTAACCTTTTGTGCTCGAGAGATGACTTTCATTCACCACTAGTGTTGACAAGTGCCCATCGTAAATCGAAACACCAAAAGCTTTGGATACCACTCATATCTTACAGTTTATTTCGCCATATTTTATCACAGATTATCAGACTATGAGATAAGGCTAAGAACATGAGTTTAAAATACTGGCGTCTAGAGCATTTGGAGCACCCATTTACGCGGGACACTCGTGGTCAGTGAGAATCACCTCTCGAGTGCAAATAGATTTATAATAAAACATGCGAAAATGAAATCGGTTAGGATCCGAAAAAAAATTCCGTTTCCATAGGTTTTCGTCTTAACAGTCATAAATGTATTGTATTATTTCCATGAGGACCATGAAATTCTTTCATTTAAAGCAGTGGTTCCCAACCTTTTATCAGCCATGCCCTTACAGTAAACATAGTTAATCAGATTTATGGTTATTCTGAGGCCATGCCGCACTGAAAAATCGGTAAAATCGGGAAGCCCAGCACCGCACACGTAACCTTGTCGAGATGAACGATACATCTATGTGACGCAGAAAATGATCAGGATCCTTGAATATTCCCACCAGTTTTTTTTTTTTTTTTTTTTTTTTTTTTAACTATAAATTTTGCCTTTTTTAATCAAGGGATTTTCTAGATTCAGTTAAAATTTTCTGTTTACAAAAATCGTTGATAAAAGATTAAAATTTCTATAAAAGACGCTTGTTACATAGAAGTTAACACATCTTTTATTATATAAAAAGTAAATTATTTTTAAAGTAAGAAAGCCTATGATAAAACCTTAACAATAACAGTTTATATGCACTATACTTTTTTACTGTTGTTTATATATGGAGTTCCTTTTCCTGTGATTTATTCTGTTTAGCTATTTGCATGAGAGATCAGATGTTAATACCAGTAAAGTTATTTGAGCGAAATATGCTCATTGGTTGTCAGCCCAGGTAGCTCGAACGGTAGAGCATTGGTCCTGTATGCCAAAAATATGAATTTGAATCCCAGCTTAGACATTTTCTCACTCATTTGAAAATATTCAATCCCTATAATATCTGTTTGCATTAATTTTTTTTTCTTTTGTTACAAATGTGTTTTTAACATAACTTTTTAAATGTTATAAGGTTATTACAACTGACTGTTATTTATGCCAAAAATAGCTTTGTTGTCCTTTTCCCACTCATCTCAGTGTTAAGCAAAAGTGATATATCCCCTGTTTTTTTATTTGCTGAATTCTATTGGAAAAATTCTCATATTTAAGGGTATATTCGGAAAAAATAACTCTTTACCTTCAACAGCTCAAAATTTTCCGATACATTTTTAGACTCATTTTTAAAGGTAAAGATATGAAACTTGCTGAGTTGATTTTTGAAGCGATGTATAAGATGCCGTGTGATTTCATTCTTCGCTCATTCCGTTACAATTTCATTTATAAACAATTATTTTCTCAGAGTGACCCTTTTTTTTTTGTCCGCAGATCTCCCGCTTCGGAAAATTTGGTCAAAAACGCCGTTTTTGATACATTGTTTTTGCAACATTTTCTGCATTTATCAAAAAATCGACAATCACAGCACCTTGTGTAGTTTCTAAATAAGAGAATTTGAAAGTTTGGTGCATTTGGGAGCAAAAATGAATTTAAAAATAAATCAGAAAATAAGCAGATTGTATCGGAATATACTCTTAACATAAAAATTAATAACATTGACGCATTTTATAATTCATTTTAGTAATATATTAAAAGTTGAAAGGTAAACTTGGGCGCCTAATCTTCTTTCTATGCAATCCCCTACACAAGATGCATTTCTAGATTCTCTTCTTTATGAATTAAATGTAGCCATTATTGTTTATCAAAACTTATTTAACTGTTTTCCTTCCTCATTATTGTTATATGACTTTTATGTACTATTGAATTTTAAAATTCAAAATGTATGTGTCATGATGTATGAGGACCCCAGAAGCCAAGGGGTATAAGTGACAAAATTGAAAAAAATAAACTAGATACACAGATGACCTAAAAATATGCTTTTTTTCATTTTAGGTAAAGAAATATAAGTGATTTTCTTATTATTTGCTGAGTTATAGAGGCAAACTACTTTTTTCGAAAAACAAACAATATTGATTAATTGTACATTTAAAGAAAATTGTACTTTATTTTTTAACAGTTATTGAAATAAGAGTTCAAAGACCAGAATGCAACAAGCAGAAATTTCCTATTTCAATCCACTCAATTGTTATTGATGTTCCAATTTAACATCAATTATCTTTAAACTCAATTTACACCAAATCGAAATTTTGTCCCTTGTACCCCTTGGCTTCTGGGGTCCTCATATATTTATTTGTTACTAATTGATGTGTCATTGATGTACATTATCTGCTCCAGAACCATCGATATTAATATACCCTTTTCTAATATTATTCAACACTTATAAATTTTATGAAGTTAGTAGTACCTTATTTAGATAGTACAAATATTTAAGTTAAATATATTCAAGGAAAAACAGATTTAGATGTAATTTTAACCAGTTTAACGTGTAATTTTTTTTAATACTACATATAAGCAGAGAGAACAGAAATACAAGGCGCATTTGCTATAGAATCAAAAAAGTTGAGAAAAATTATAACAATATATATATATATATATACATATATTAATAAAAAAAAAATAGAGAGAAAATTTAAATAAGGAAAAATAAAATAAAATTAAAGGTGTCAAACTATTTTAAAGTTTATTCAAACAATTATTCTATTTTAATTCTTTTTTAAAAATTTAACTAAGAACTTAAAAAAATAAAAAAAGAGACTTATTTATTTAATTTGCAAGCACTATTGCTTTAATTTTACTATCAAACATAAGCTTTTCAAAAAAAAAAAAAAAAAAACTGACAGTGAATGGGTAAGTAAAAATAAATAAATAAAAAATAATAATTCTCCCTCCCCTCTTCTAATATTGCACACCTCACTTTAGGAAACACTGATTTAAGAGCCGAAATCAGTGTTTCAAGTGCGGCTAAGTAGATGATGGGCATCTACACAGCTTCTGCGACCAATATCAATATTGGAGGATAAAAAGAGATTTTTAGAGAGATTTTAAAAAATACATTTACAAAAGAGTAAATCTTTCTTTTTTCTTATGAAGTATATTTTCTTTATTTTTGGTTATTTGAATATATATATATATATATATATATATATATATATATATATATATATATATATATATATATATATATATATATATATATATATATATATATATATATATATATATATATATATAATTGATTTAAAGCAATAAAATAGTTTTTTTTTTTTATAAAAAAGGTAATATTGAAGGCAAAACTATTTTTATTTACTGTAATGAGACATCAAATCTAAAAATTAATTTATCTAATACAAGATTCGTGCGTTTCAGGGTCTTTCAAGAACATTACCAAAATTTTCGCAAAAAATATTTGTCTTGATAAAAAAAAAAAAAAAAAATAAAAAATAAAAATAAAAATAAATAAATAAATAAATAAATAAAAATAAAAGAAAGAAAAGAAAATATATTTTCAAATATCGCAACCAGTACTTAAACACCTAAACACTGGTGGTACTAAAGCACTTAAAATCCTGTGAATCCCTTGATTCGTATGAACCTTGTAATATATACATATAATAATTACCATTTATGAAATACATTTAAAAAGAAAGAAAAAATTCAGATGTTTAGAAAACGTTCAAAAGCAGTTTGTTGTTTATTTTAAAATATAGGAATTTTTGTGATTTATGAAATTTTGTCACATGTCTTTTTTGATGTAACTAGGTAGTAAATGGTGATGCAAGTAACATTAATTTTTTTATTGGGCACATGTGTGAAATTCGCAATCGGTGTGCCGCAGCGTAATGGTACACAAAAAATTCAAGCTGAGTTGTGTTAAGATTTTACAGAAATATCGGTGCTTTAATATCCAACATTTAAAACAACAAAAATAATATTTATTCAACTTTTTTTAAGTAAATGATACTGATTTACTCCGAAATTAGATATAACGACATAACCTCGATAATTCGGCATGGTTGGGACCCAGACTTATTCGAATTTCTGAACGAATATGAAAAGGAATTTCGAAATTCTTATTGGGGCTTTTATTTATAATTTCATTCATAGACAAATAATATTTATATTAGAAAAAAAAAATCAAATATTAGAAAAAAAAAATAAATAACTAATTGATATTTTCTATGACGCAAAAAATGTCTAATAAACTGTGAAATCTTTTTTTAAAATATCCTCTCCATTTCATTTCCTTCCATTTTTTTTTTCTCGGTCGTTCTTTAACAAGTATTTCTTGGATTTTATAGACGTGAAGGATGTCAGTTTTGAAAATACAGTATTGTTTTCTCTAAAGCACATTTGTTAATTTACTAAAGAAATGTAAGTAATTATTCCAGTATTCCAGTGACATCTTTTTTGTGGTAGCTTCTCGCCCTGTTTCCTTTGAGCTGCTACCAGCGTTATCAGCAGTTCTCTGTCGCAAAGCGTCAGCGATCTCGCTGCCAACTAATCCATCGCATTCGATCTCCAATATATTAATTATTAAGAAATTTCTACCTTTCTTATTCTCATAAGTTGGAAAAACAAAAGTTGGAAAAATAAATTGTAAAAACTAAAAAGTGAGAAGGGATGTTTATGATGAAAAGATGTCTATGATGCCGGATTTTAGAAGCTGCCGAATTTCTGAATTTTGAAATAACACTTTGTATATCAAATAGTTTTAAAGTTGTTATCACGAACCAAGACAACGCCAGGTAAAAGTTACTTGCTAATCAATAAATTAAAAGGTAAATGATACTTAAATAGCAAGCATATAACTGTTACTTTTTTTACATCAAAATATGTATTGTACTTGCTGTATTTTATTTTTCGTGGAGAATGTGTTTATCGCAGAGCTAAGCCTTAATTGGAAAGGTCAAAGGTGTAACAATTACGCAGTTAAATATTGGTCAAAGCGATGTTGTTTCCGTCAGGTAAACTTCCCTTTTCCTGGTGAAAAAGGAAACTCGGTATATTAGTGAAGGTTAACAGATCGTTTAGGTAACATTCTCCATAAACATGCAATCATTTACTATACTGGTGATACGATAAATAAACAAACAAACAATAAGGGGAAAAGTAAAAAATGTTTTACAACAAAATAAGTAAATAAATAAATAAAATCCAGTCTTCTGCAAATTTTTAATATTTATTTTGAAAATCAAGCCGAATTTCATGATTTTTCACTTTTAAAAATTCTGCCTCTATATACAATATTACGTTATATAGAATTCTTTGTATTAGTTCACGAGACACCTACCATAAAAATAGTGAATAAAAATAATATTGCCCAATTAAACTGATGGCATTGAGCTCACAGGCTACGCATATTAATTGTACATTACAGCCTTGTATTTTCGTTAATTCCATTCGAAAAAAAAAAAAAAAAAAAATTAAGAAGGGGAAACAGCTCTCCCCTTTCTCCTTTTTTATACTTAATCATTGAACCTCCTCAACTATCAAGTACATGCTTTATCATATTAAAAAATCTATGTCCAAAATTCAGAGCAAATCGGATAATTCTTAATAAAAACCCATTTAGCATTTATAAAATTTAAGAGGAGTTATCCCCCTCTTTTATACTTAACCATTAAACTTCCAAAACTATTCAGAAATTTGAACGGAATCTGACAATTCTGCTTGAAAAACCCATTTATATAAATTAAGGGGGGAGGCATTAGAACCCCCGTTCCCCCTGTTTATATTTATTCAGTGAACACCTAATAACAGTCACAGAATCGCCTCATCAGAATGATCCTAATCTAAATTTTGAACGAAAACTTAATTCTGCATGAAAATCCCATTAATATCAACTAAGGGGAGGGGCATGAGCCCCCCGTTCCCCCTCTTATACATATCGAATGAACTCCAAAAACTAATCAGGGAAGCGCCTTGTCAGGATATACCTATATACAAAATTTCAAGTGGATCCGATATTTTTATCATGAGTTATCGCGTTACGCATGAACGCACATACATACAGAACGGACGGGCACGTAAGCTCTCAGGCTATGATAGCCTGTGAGCTAAAAACACATCATAGCACGTGTGCCATATATAGGGTGATATGCACCTGAAACTAATTAGTACCCATTTTTCTCAAGGTCTAAACAGAACATGATGTTTCATAAAATTCAGCACATTACTTCTTCTGATGGAGTAATCCTAAAGTTTGTATCATTCAGACATATAGCCATTTTCTAAAAACAATCAAATTGTGTTTCAGCACATCCCAAAAAAAGTTGTAAATCAATCAAAAACCTGAAATCAAAAATTTTTACGATTACAAAACGTTTTTCTTTCGTATACAGGAGAAAGTAAAATATCTTTTTTTAGTTTCTAAAAATAAATACTGCAATTCCAAAAATGCTTTGGTCTTAATACTGCATCTTAAATCCATGCTGATATAGAGGCTCTCAAAACTGTGAAGTACTTTTTAATAACTTAGAGCCTCGAAAATTTCTCACTTCCGGGAACCCTTAAAATTACATCTTGACATGTATACATATGTACATTAACACCTTAGGAACGAGCGACTGGTATACGTGAAAAGCATAAGATGCTCAGAATCCTTTATTATTATCACCAGTAATTTTTTATAGAAAATTTTACCTTATTTGATATGAGCATTTTCGCTATTCAACTCAGTAAAAAAGTTCTGCTTTAAAAATCCGGTGATAAAACGTTAAAAATTCCGTAAACGGCGCTTATTTCGAAGGAATTAATCACCGGAACCCTGCATGATATAAGCAAAAAAACGTACAAGAAATTCTCGAGCTTTTATAAATCTCTCTATATTGTCATGTAGTGTTGAACACACTTTTTTTCCGGTAGGGACTTCTGTAGCTCCGGGGGAGGGGGCATATACAGCTCATTAGCAGGAAGAATTGCTCTTTTTGACCATTGAAAACACAAAATCTCAAATTTTGTCCCCCTCCGGTCTACCTCCTTAAATCAATACTATTCCCATGAATATACATGCTATTCTACACAAATTAATATATATTGCGCAATATCCACATATTTGTGCATTGAAAATTATTTTGTGCATGCAATTTTACAGGGTTATCCTAAATACTCTTATTATTATTTGATTTTTTGTTGGTCCCCTAATTCTTTTTATCATCAAATCAACGCTGATAAACATGGGGCCAAACATATTCTTTATAATCCTGAAGTTCCTGAAAATTTCAAAATGTACGTCTTTAAATAATTTGACGAATTGTCTAAAACTAAAAGTGTTTGGTGATTAATGGCCATATAGTGTATATGTAATGTATATAGGTATATATTTCAGTTACAACTGAAATTTTTTAACGTTTCGGTAAGACCTTGAAGTATTTAAAACTGATTTAGAAATTAACCTAACCTTTGTTAAAATACTTGTATAGCTTCTGTTTTGTATAATAGATAGTATAAACAAATAAATTAAATATAAATAGATGTAGACATGCATTTGAATAAATAAAAATGAGGTTTTTTTTTTTTTATAGACAGTTCAGACAGTTATGAAGTTTTCATTTGATTTGTGTTAGTATTCCATCATATAAAAATATTTGATTGATATAATAACTACAAAAAGGAACGAAGATAATTCCTAGAATCTTCAAATTCATAATCGTTCACTGCTCATAAATAATACTTTATTTCTTTCATTCACTCATTTATCCCCCCCACCTCCCTGTGGCTTTGTTAAGAGCGGCGTTTCCCAAAATTTTGTTATTACTGGCTGATTAATTGTCCTATTGCTCTTTTACGGTTCACTATAATGTTTCAAACCCATTTTTATAGGCAATAATTTCTATGGGTAAAACAAATCAATCATTAAAAAAAAAAAAAAAAAAGTCAGCAATTAAAATCAGCATATTATGTTCAAAAATCTTCAATAATTATCTAAAAAATTTCTCAAAAATAAATAAATAAATAAATAAAAAATAAATAAATAAATAATATATATATATATATATATATAATTTCAAATTTATCAATTTAGCAAGAACCAGCACACCCCCCTCACAAAACAAAAATTCCTTAAAATTGAAAATTCAACAATCAAAATACAAAAACAATAGGCTGCCAGCCTCATCAGCGATGGGTTTTATTAGACAAAAGCAGCCAGACACTCAAGTTTACAAAAACAAAATATATTTAAGTGGCAGTGGGTTTCGGCCAGAGCGGTGAATAGCAAAAAAATCAGATGTTAAACACCCGATGGCTATAATTCACGCACTCCCCCACCGGATCCTACGCCACATTAGTAAACGAATGTCTCAGCTGGAACATTGTAAACGGTGTAAAAATATGTTCTCTGAATAAAAACCACACATCCCCAACTTAGCTGCAATGCCACAACTCAAAACAAATTAAACAGAATAAAGTAGAAACCGTATTCCAAACCAATCCAGGTCTGTTGCCACCCAATGCAGCTCATCATCATAAAACCGTCCTTAAGCAGGCTTTAGGTAATACAAAACATTTAGCTGTCACTGAGTAGCAAACAATAAAAAATGTAGAGAATCTGCAAAATCAGAGTACTTTTTTATGAACTTGAGAGGAATATTGTTTTTATAGTGAAGTTTGCTTTTAAATTGAAAAAGCTCACTTTGAAATAGATATTTTTCTGAACATATTCTATAAAATCGGAAAATTTGGCTGATTATAATGTTAATGTAGATTCGTTTTGAAATATTGGAGGACCAGTGTACGAGCTGATTAACTGTAAAAGAAAAGCTTTTACGCTTATCATAAATAGAAATTTGTATTTTGTTATCTATTAAAATTTTTATTTTTAAATCCAGATAATCAGCCTCCGAACTATTTTCATTAGTTTTTTTTTTTTTTTTTTTTTTTTTTTTTTTTTTAACATTAAGGTGTCAGGATAAATTTCTTAAGAAATTTCATTAAAATCAGAATTAATATTCAAAACGATCAAATCATCAATGTATCGGTAAGCAAAAAATTTTAGATCAGCTTTATTTATACTATATTGAAATTCATAAAAAAATAAAAATAAGTTAGCTGCAGTGGATGAGTAACTAGTACCCATACCAATCCCATTAGTTTGTAGGTATATTTTAGAACCAGTATAAACATAATTATTATAAATGCAAAACCGGCATAATTTATAAAACAAGTTTGAATTAAAATCGGCACCATCCAAAACCAATTCAGCTGTTTTAAAAAGTGCATCCTTTAAATTACTAATAGGAATGGTGGTAAATAAATTTTCGAAATCATATGTATGGATAGAATGAATTTTATTGTTTTTTAATATATTCATAAAATTCATTATATATATATATATATATATATATATATATATATAATGATTATATATATTATATATACACTATCTACCAAAAAGTATTTGTACACTTTCAGTTTTTGACATTTTGTCAAATATTTAAAAATATACTGGTCGGATTCTTCTGGAACTTCAGAAATATAAAGATTATGTTTCACTTTATATTTATTTACATTCATTTGTTAAGCGGGTAATTAGGGGGCCGGCAAAAAAACAAAGAATAATGGAAATATTTGGGATCGCCCTCTACATGAAAATGCACGAAACGACTTATCGCTTTAGAATACAAATATATGAATACAGTAGAATATGTACACTAATTTTTGTGAGAATAGCATGTATATTTATGGCGATAGAGCGATTTTTTTGAAAAATTCAAAAAATTCTGGTATGTTTTTTGTTTATATCATGCTGGGTTTTTGACCAAATTTAACGCAAATTTCAGAAAAATTGGCAAAATGCAGTAGAAAAAATGTAGCGCAATTGGAATATAAATATATTAAATAATTTATGAAATATGAGTACTTGTATAAAATAATTTTTATCTGCGCATGCGCGAACTAGAAAAACATTTTTTTTACATCATTTAATAGTCAATTCTATGGAGTGACTTATAAAAAAAATCCAATCAAATATCGTGAAAATTCAAAAAGATATCATTATTTTAGTGAGATGTTTTTACTCTGCTCTCTAAAAACGGCTGAATCTTAAGGGATTCTCCACAAATTGACATTTTTTAATAACTGACTTTAAAAAAAAACTAGTATTGAATTAATACAATATCTAATACAATATTGCTGCTAATAAGTACTTGACAATTGTGATAGAAAAAAAAAAGAGCTTTATTCACATTCAGGGCCAAAACTAAGAGAGGGTTGGGGGAAAAGGGCATGTGCCCCGGGCGCTAGGATGAAAGTGTCCCAAATGTACATTTTGTTTGGCGATTTTTTCCATGGCTATGTTTAGCATAATATTGTTAAAATTATTATATCTGGGCTATGCTAAAGCATAAAAAAATCTAATGATGATGGCTTAAGTTCCCTGCCCCTACCCGCGAAGATGCTCACGAGCTAATGCTATTCCTATGGGGATGCATTTTTCTAACTCTTTTGCATTTGGACATTTTTAAATAATATGTTTTGCATTGGATAGCGGAAGTCCTTTTCAAGATCGTGATTACTTTTTCAATTTTGGTGTAGATATTTTTATAATGTTTCTTTCACTTCCAAAAGCGGTTCTGAAAGTGAAACTAACTTTATAAAAAATATCTATGACTCAAATCGAAAAAGTAGTCAAGGAGCGATTTTGAGAGGGACTTCCGCTATCCAATGCAAAAAAAAAAAAAAAAAAAAAAAAAAATTGAAAATTTTAAAATGCGAAAGAGTTATTAGAAAAATGCCTCCCCACAGGAATAGCATTAGCTCAGCAGTGTCTTCGCGGGCAGGGACAAGGGCCTTAAAGATCCTGTTGAAAGTAGAATTTTTTTGATTCGGTTTAAAGTATCAAATTGGAGTATTTTAATAAAGCAGAATACGTTATTTTATATTACATATTTTAAGTTTTAAAATAAGTCGGCTATTAATAAATTGGAGAAATTTTCTTTGTAAATATGCTTTGCGAAGGAGGGGGAAAGGGGTACCTTCAAAATCCACGTTTGCCTCGGGAAAAAAAGACTGGTTTTGGCCCTGTTCACATTTAATAATTTGTAGATCCTCCTCGAGAGGCAATTACAGCTGCGACTCTCCTGGGCATGCTCTCAACTAGTCCTTGTATTACATTTAATGGTATTTTATTCCACTCTGTTTGCACAAGGCAGGTAAGCTCTTTTACTGATTTTGGGCTTGTGTCACCCGCCTTAATTCGACGATCCAACTCGTCCCAGAGGTTCTCTATTCGGTTCAGGTCTGGGCTCTGGGCAGGCCACTCGAGTCGATGCACTCCATTATCAGCATACCAATCCATGCTGGACCTCGCTACATGGCAGCTTGCGTTGTCATCCTGGAAATAACATGGGTCCAATCCATAGTATTGCCACAACGTAGGAAGTACACTGTTGTCCAATATATTACAGTAGGCATCGGCATTGAGCTTACCATGAATTGGGACCAAGGGTCCTAGTCCGAACCAGGAAAAACAACCCCAGAACATAATTCCCCCTCCGCCACCAGACCCTACCATCAGAACGGTAGAGGGTGAACCTTGATTCATCACTCCAGAGAACCTGTTTCCATTGCTGTACAGTCCATTGCTGGCGTGTTTTGCACCAACTTAACCGAGCTGCGCGGTTGGACTTGGTGATTAAAGGCTTATGGGCGGCAGCACGGCCATAAAAATTAAGCAGATGAGCTTCCTTACGGATGGTATTCATGGAAACAACACATCCTGAAGCTTGTTGAAATTCTTGGCGTATGTGTAACATTGGTTGGTTGCGGTTCTTCCGAATTTCTCTAGACAGAACCCGTCGGTCTCTATCTCCCAGTTTCGTCGGTCTGCCTACTCTGGCCACATTCTGACAATCACCATTCAGCTTCCATTTTCTAATCACATAAGCCACAGTCGTTTTGGGGTAATTAAGTTCGCTAGATATGTCGATTAAAGGTCGGCCATTTCGGTGGTACCCGATGATCACACCTTTCTCAAAATCAGACAGCTCTGTTCTTCTTGGCATCATGCATGTGATTGATGTCAGTGTTGTTTTCGACACCACATTTAACAGTGGAGAACTTGACGTATTTCAGGATCGCAGATATCGGCATTTGCATAAGAGCCATTATCAATTATGTATCAATGGGTAGATTTGACACAAATGCTTCGATTTTTTATAATTATTTTTATCCTGAAATAGGTTCGTTCTGGTAATTATCTAAGAAAAGAAGTAAATCACCAGTAAAAAACGTAAATGGAGATTTGGCAATTTTCGTAAAATCTGACATCATTCAACTGCTTTCAGAGACCAATTGAAAATCAGTTCACTCCTATCCACAATAACTTTCTGAATTTCCACGAAATTCGATCGGATTTTTTTATGGGTAGCTCCATAGAGTTGAATATTAAATTATGTAAAATGATAAATTTTATCGTTCACGCATACGCTGATTAAAAAATATTTCATACAAATACTCATATTTTAGAAAACTTTCAATATATTTATATTTCAATAGCACCTCATTCTTTCTACTACATTTTGCGAATTTTTCTGAATGTGGCTTTATATTTGGTTGAAAATATTGCATGACATAGAACATTTTAGAAAATATTTAATATATTTATATTTCAATGAATTTTGGTGAACTCCCCCCCCCCCTCCCTTTTCTTCTTTGCAAAGCATCTGCAAAAGTATTTGCAAAGAAAAATTTTCTAATTTATTAATAGCCGACTTATTTTAAAACTTAAAATATGTAATATTGATTAAAGTAGTCTGCTTTGTTTAAAAAAAATGATACCTTAAAATCGTGAAACCGAATCAAAACGAAAAAAAAAAAATCTGCTTTATGCGGGATCTTTATGCCATCATCATTAGATTCTTCTATGCTTTGGTATAGGAGAAATGCTTTGAATGGGACGATTTTGACAATATCATGCTAAACATAGACATGGAAAAAATCGCCAAACAAAATATACATTTGGGACACTTTCATCCTAGCGCCCGGGGCACATGCCCTTTTCCCCCAACCCTCTCTTAGTTTTAGCCCTGAATGTGAATAAAGCTCTTTTTCTTTTCTATCACAATTGTCAAGTACTTATTAGCAGCAATATTGTATTAGATATTGTATTAATTCAATACTAGTTTTTTTTAAAGTCAGTTATTAAAAAATGTCAATTTGTGGAGAATCCCTTAAGATTCAGCCGTTTTTAGAGAGCAGAGTAAAAACATCTCACTAAAATAATGATATCTTTTTGAATTTTCACGATATTTGATTGGATTTTTTTTATAAGTCATTCCATAGAATTGACTATTAAATGATGTAAAAAAAATGTTTTTCTAGTTCGCGCATGCGCAGATAAACATTATTTTATACAACTACTCATATTTCATAAAATATTTAATATATTTATATTCCAATTGCGCTACATTTTTTCTACTGCATTTTGCCAATTTTTCTGAAATTTGCGTTAAATTTGGTCAAAAACCCAACATGATATAAACAAAAAACATACCAGAATTTTTTGAATTTTTCAAAAAAATCGCTCTATCGCCATAAATATACATGCTATTCTCACAAAAATTAGTGTACATATTCTACTGTATTCATATATTTGTATTCTAAAGCGATAAGTCGTTTCGTGCATTTTCATGTAGAGGGCGATCCCAAATATTTCTATTATTCTTTGTTTTTTTGCCGGCCCCCTAATTACCCGCTTAACAAATGAATGTAAATAAATATAAAGTGAAACATAATCTTTATATTTCTGAAGTTCCAGAAGAATCCGACCAGTATATTTTAAAATATTTGACAAAATGTCAAAAACTGAAAGTGTACAAATACTTTTTGGTAGATAGTGTATAATATATATAAATAATATATATATATATTATTTATATATATTATATATATATATATATATATATATAGGTTATGTTTATAAAAGTATCTATATATATATATATATATATAAGACCATTAGTTGTAAACAATATGAATTATTTGAATTTAATAGAAAAAAAACCATATTGAACAAGAGGAAAAATTAAATAAATATGTCGGACGTTCCTCTCAGTCCACACAACTTTGAAGAATGTCCGTGGTAGATATAGCTGCCACCTACGATATCACTGGGTGATATCGGTCATCCACTATGAGATTGGTGTAAATGAAGACTTAAGCTAGTAACTGAATTATCAGTTTATTAAGAATATATGTACACACTAAATACGCTATTTACAAATATATACAATTACAACTCGGATATAGGTGATCCGGTTCAACATTAAATTAGATACAGTAAAGATTGGTTGTGTACTATTCCAATTACACTTTCCACCTCACACTCAATACACGTTAAATTCACTTTATCGGAGCTCAACCTTGAGTCTCCCAACACAAGTATACTAGGCCTGCACTTCTTAGCCCAGAGCACTAAACACAAGGACGTCTGTGTCCTTTGCTCACCAGGAAACGCACTTCTTATGCTCTTCCACACAGAGCAACCTCTAGGTCCGAAACCTAGGTACCGAATGAATTCTCTCAGACAAACTTGCCCTCTCCAAATCACTGCCTTCCCCAACATAAACCCCTTTGGAGCTTCCTCATTGGACACATACTCCATTCTTTTCTTGCTTAGTGACATGCTGCTAATCTGCTCATCAACCGCATACTTCACTGACAGCCTCTGAGCCATCTCTATTCTCTAACACACCACCTGCAAAGGATTATCTGGCAATTCTCCTTTCCACAAAGAAGGAATGTCACCTTGGAAATTCTGTACACAACCATACAATGCAAAATATTCAAATAGGGAAATAGTAGAAATTCCATTCTTTAGCACAGGTGCTATCAGATCCTGATACCCCCCACCTTAGCGGAAAATATGCCTTTTAGGGGCTAATTTTCCCCAAACATATAGTAATAGCGCAGAAGAGTTCAATAGTCTCTTTACAGATTTCTTCATTATGCTTATTACATAGGTATTTCCAGGTGTCTGAACACTATCTACTGACATCTCTACTGAACCTTTACTAATATTATTATTACATAAACAATACACATGTTAATACAATATTATAAACAAAAAAAAAATCAAAAAATATTTACACACACACAGAAAAAATTAAATGTGTGACGACATCCCTTTAAGGTTGTCCACTACTGGGTCGTTGACGCTGATGGGCTAACAACTGGTTGTTCTTCCCAGCTCTTTCTATGTAGCCTGGAAATTGCGTCAGCATTCAAATGTTGGGCTCCTGGACGATGAGAAATACTCAGGTTCCAGCGTTGCAAGGCAAGAGCCCATCTAGTGAGTTTGGGTGATCTTGGGGTTGTTTCGATGAGAAATTTTAATGGATTATGATCCCTAATGATCTCAATTTGAGATCCATAGGTCCATTTTTCAAACTTTCGCAACCCAAAGAGCACACTCCAAGCCTCTTTCTCTATACTCGGCCAAGCACGCTGAGCCCCTGACAATTTCTGACTGGCAAAAGCTATCGGTTTAAACTGACCCTTTTCATCTTTTTGAGTAAGGCAACATCCTACTGCCAGGTCGGAAGCATCTGCGTGGAGCTGATATTCCCGGCCTACGATAGGTGTAGCCAAACTCGTCACTTTACATAACTCATCTTTAAGAGTATTAAATGCTTTTTCTGCCCTTTCATCCCATGGTACAGTATTTTTAACCTTCCCTTTAGTCAATTCGGTTAAAGGTATAGCAATTTCGGCATAATTTGGAATATAAGATCGGTAAAATCCCATTAATCCCAAAACAGGTCAAACTTCCTTTTTAGTTTTTGGTCTCTTTAGATCGCTTATTGCTCCTATTTTTTCCTCATCAGGTGCATGCGTTCCACCCCCAATTACATGACCTAAAAACTTAGTTAATTTCTCTCCAAATTTACATTTGTCTAGCCTAATCGTAAAATTTCTCTTTTTCAACTCTTCAATGACAGCCCTAACATGTTCACAATGCTCTTCCCAGGTGTCGGAGAAAATGATGACATCATCAATATATGCTTCCGCATACCTCCGATGACCTTGCAGAACCTCATTCATATCTTTCTGAAACGTGGCAGCCGCCCCTGATAATCCAAAAGGCATTGTACGCCACTGATAAGTTCCATTATGCGTTGTAAAAGCTGTCAAATGTTTACACTCCTCTGCCATTTTAATCTGCCAATAACCTCTCAATAAATCAATCGATAATAAATACTTAGCCGCCCCTGCGGTATACATGATTTCTTGAGAATCTTTCATCGGAAAGGTTGGCACCTGAGTTACCGAATTTAAAGCTCTATAATCTGTACAGAGTCTAACAGTTGCGTCTTTTTTCGCCACGCAAACAATTGGATGACTAATTTCAGCATTTGACACTTCGATTAGATTTAATTCTAATAACTCCTGAATCTGCCTATCTACTTCCTCCTTGTAAGCTACCGGTACACTATATAACTTTGGCTTTTTCCTTTCCACCCCCGGTTTAAGATCAATACGATGCTCCCCTACTTCAGCTGGTCGTACAGGACCCATAAACACCTCTTTATTCTCCCTCAAAATACACTTTATATCTTTAACTTGATTGTTAGATAACCCTTTTATTTCGAACGTCTCTATATCTCGTTCTACTTCCTGATCTCGGTTCAAAATAGGAATTTCCCCAACTTCTCCAAATTCCTCATCACCTTCAAAAACAATATTAACTATATTACATTTAGCAATAAATTCTCGTATTTTGTTTTGGTGCACATGCTTCCTGCTCCCGTCGGCTAACTCAACTATAAACGAATGCTGATTTCGTTTTCCGACTATGGTTGCCGGCCCTTGCCACCTAGAATATAACTTGTTAGTTGAATCGAGGATTAACAGTATTACTTTATCACCTACTTCAAACGTTTTTTCTTTTGACCTTAAATTATAATGATACGCCATTCTATTTTGTTGCACCTCAGACGATAATTTTGCCTCATTTGCGGCTCTTTCTAAACGTCCCCTAAGTTTATTCAAATACTCATGAATCGGCGTAGTATCTAACTGCGCCCCCTTATTTTCTCCTGCCCAGGATGACTTGAGAATCGACAAAGGACCCTCCGGCGCTCTACCATATAATAATTGGAAAGGTGCGATTCCCGTCGTAGAATTTGGGACTTCCCTATACGCCCACAATACAAATGGTATTTGTTCATGCCACTTTTTTCCTTCTTCTCTAATAGTATGATGTTACATACGTTTAAGGGTCTGATTAAATCGTTCCACGAGCCCGTTAGACTGTGGATACTGTGGGGTCGAAAATCTTGGACTAGCACCTAACCTTTTCTCAAATTCTTTCGTTAAGTCGGCGGTGAAATTGGTTCCATTATCACAAGCAATTATATTCGGAATTCCTGTCCTCATAAATATTTGAAGTAACGCATCACACGCGGTTTTAGCAGTTAAACTTTTTAAAGGGATCGCATCCGCCCACCTGGTATGTTGATCAATTAAGGTTAGTATATACTGATGCCCTTGGGAACTTTTAGGATCAATAGGCCCAATTAAATCAACATTAACTACCTGAAATGGAAGTTCCGGACGTGACACTGGGGAAATAGGAGCTCTATCATTTACTTTAACCCCTCTAGTCAATTGGCACTCTAAACATGACTCACAAAATTGTTTAGTTTCTTTCGCCATCCCCTCCCAATAAAATGAATACCTAATTCTCTGTAAAGTTTTCTTAGCTGCATGATGCCCTCCAAATACCGAACTATGCGCTAATTTTAAGATTTCTTCCCTTCTGACTTTGGGTACTACTAATTGCGCTATAGTTTCGCCTAACAATTTCTCTTTATGATATAATAAACCATTTACAATATAATAATCCCCCTTATCCATTCTAGCTAATTCCGAAGCTTTCTCTAACTCTTTACATTCTAATTGGGATTCTTTAAACATATCAGAATTGCTAACAATAGCTTTATTATCTTTCTCCACTTCTGTTTTTTCTGGATTCTGACTTTGTACATTTTGCGAACTCGCTTCTATTGCATAAATATTACAACTATCGTTATTCATACCTTCCTTTTCGCTCGAATTATCAATAATTTCCGAATTTTCTAACTCCTGGGCCTCTAGCAATGGCTCCTCGCGGTTGACACCTGACAACTCATTAATCACTTCGGGATGTAAAATTACTTGCTCATTAATATTATCAGTCACTGCGCAAAATACTTCCTGATGAATTATATTGGTTTGTCCGAATTGCGGAATAGCTAACAGTAGTTTAACCAACGGCGATTTAACTGCTTCACCGAACAACCCTTGTAAATAAATACTACCCGCTCCTTTTAATTTCTCTTCCGGTACCAAATCTTTATGAACAACACTAATTTCACATCCAGAATCAACCAATCCCTTTGCTTTTTGCCCATTTACACTAACTTCAATTTTCTCAAGTTTATTTAACTTCTCACCAATAACGTTAGTTCTCTGTTCGGCCTTTGCCGATATTCTCGCAACAATAGCTCCATTAGGTAACTCTTTGCTTTCTTTTACCACAATCTTATGTACACCCGCTTTCGGATCTCTCCCTTTATTACCATTATTTCCCTCATTACCCACTTTATTACAAAAACGTTGGTAATGACCTCTCAAACCACATTTAAAGCATTTAGGCGCTGAAGCATCACTAGTTTTCTTAAAATCTATCTTCCTATCCGATAAAGAATTAGTCTCATTACTCCCGTTTTGCCTCCAATTATTACTAACTTTGTTATCCTCCCTCGGTCTCATTTTTTCATTGTTTACGTACCTATCTTTACCTTTAAAACTTTTATACGTAACGGCGTAAGACTTATGTTTAGCGTCAAAATAATTGTCACATTCTTTAGCAATTTTAGAAGTCTCTAAACATTTACCTTGATGAGTTAACCCAATATATGACGCAGTATCCTCATCTAACGTACTTACTAATTTATCAGTAACTATCAATTGGTTGACCTTTTCATAAGAGTCAGCACCTCTAATCTTACAGTAATTTTCCCATGTCGCTATTAAACGCGATACAAATAATACATGAGTTTCGTTCTGGTTTCTCTTAGCCTTCTTAAAATTTTCCAAACATGCCTTCGGTGTCGGCTCATGTTCCCTTAGAACTAACTCCTTTAATTCCTCATAATTCTCCATTTGTTCCGTAGTCGTATAAATTAACAAATTATCCGCCTTATCTCCTAACATATTTAGTAGAATTTCGGCCTGCTGGTTTTCCGGTACATTTTTAGTTTTGAATGCCCTTTCTAAGCTGTTAAAAAATAAATTCCATCCCTCAGTCCCTTCCGGTACTTTGATAGATAGAGTTTTTACGCTTTTGATCAATTTTTCTATATTACTTTCATTATTAGATTCCCTAGAAACATTAGAATTATTTGCCGATCCTTGAATCCTTATTCTCTCCATTTCTAATTCATGTTCCATCCTTAATTTTTCTATTTCTAACTTTTCCTGTTTTTCTAACTTTTCGAGTTCTAACTTTTCGCGTTCTAATTTTTCCTGTTTTTCTTCACGCTCTAACCTTTCCTGTTTTCTAACTTTTCGCGTTCTAATTTTTCGTGTTCTAATCGCTCTGCAACAATAGCGTCAGATAATTCCTTAATAACCCCCTCATCATACTCATCACTGTCCATTATCTTTTTCTTAAGCTGAATTCTGGTATCATCTTCCGCGAATTCAACACCCAATTCTTCGGCTACCCCTTGAAGATCAACCTTTTTTAGTTTCAATAAGAAAGCCGTACCTTCACTGATTGTTATTACCACCCCACAAGAATAGTTAAACCTACCGAATTAATATTTCCTAAATTTCTAACTTAGTACAGATATTTCTCCACTTATTATACTAATTAATACCCTTTCAGATAATCCATGCATTTCATTTCTAATTAACCTACTGAATACTCTAATTTTTCTCAACCATTGATATCACACAATTTACTTCCAATAAAACAAAAGATAAAACAGTAATTCCATTTGGCTACTATGCAATATAGATTCCAATTTATACACTTAGATAACAACATACAATTTACATAGAAATACTGATACGTTGAAATTGAATAGAAGTATTGGTGTCAATCAAGAAATCCACATAAAGAAAAATTGTAAAACATGCCTATATAAATTTCTACAATTATCCTCACTAAAATATTTCCGAATTCAATATTGGTTCTCACATTTAAAACAAATATATCGAAAATCTTCACTTTTATTTTTCCTCACTATGGCTCTCTTTTGAGCCTTTTTTTTTTTCTATGGCTCTCTTTTGGGCCTTTTTTTTCCACTATGGCTCTCTTTTGAGCCTTTTTTTCACTATGGCTCTCTTTTGAGCCTTTTTTTTTTTCTCACTACTATTGGCCAATTAAAATCCTAAGCAAATGTTATTATACACTCTTCAAACTTAAAAAAATGTTGCTTCATTTAAATATTACTTCAACAATAATTTAACTTTAAGTAAATTTAATTATTCCTTCCAACTACTATTACCACAATTAAAAAAAAAATTATAGACAATCAATACTAGCTCAAGTTATTATGACCTTTCCTTAAAACAATAGCCAATATGGTTATTAACACTTTATAGGTAGGGAGTATTGATAAAACACATAAATGATATAGACAATTTACTTAAATTACTATTAATTATACAACAACAAATTTTGGTTCGAGATGTCAGCAGAAAGATATGATCAAAACACTTTACCTTATACTTTCTTTGCTGGATTGCTTTTCTAATCACAGGTAGCTCCACGATGTAGCGGTAATATGGCACAATAGTACAGTTTAGTTTTTTCTAATAAAGATACGCACAACACTTTAGTCCACACTAGACGATCCGGCACAATACTTTAGCACATATTCGACGATACGGCACGACACTTTACACACATTCGACGATACGGCACGACACTTTAGCATATAATCGACGATCCGGCACGATGCTTTAACACACACTCGACGACCTGGCACGACCACACAAGAATTCCACTGGATACTCCGGCATTAACAGACTGCAACACGGCTCGATGGTCACTGGTTTCAGGCGATTCTATCCCACCGCTGCCACCAATTTGTCGGACGTTCCTCTCAGTCCACACAACTTTGAAGAATGTCCGTGGTAGATATAGCTGCCACCACCGATATTACTAGGTGATATCGGTCACCCACTGTGAGATTGGTGTAAATGAAGACTTAAGCTAGTAACTGAATTATCAGTTTATTAAGAATATATGTACACACTAAATACGCTATTTACAAATATATACAATTACAACTCGGATATAGGTGATCCGGTCCAACATTAAATTAGATACAGTAAAGATTGGTTGTGTACTATTCCAATTACACTTTCCACCTCACACTCAATACACGTTAAATTCACTTTATCGGAGCTCAACCTTGAGTCTCCCAACACAAGTGTACTAGACCTGCACTTCTTAGCCCAGATCACTAAACACAAGGACGTCTGTGTCCTTTGCTCACCAGGAAACGCACTTCTTATGTTCTTCCACACAGAGCAACCTCTAGGTCCGAAACCTAGGTACCGAATGAATTCTCTCAGACAAACTTGCCCTCTCCAAATCACTGCCTTCCCCAACATAAACCCCTTTGGAGCTTCCTCATTGGACACATACTCCATTCTTTTCTTGCTTAGTACATGCTGCTAATCTGCTCATCATCCGCATACTTCACTGACAGATGGACATGCCTCTGAGCCATCTCTTTTCTCTAACACACCACCTGCAAAGGATTATCTGGCAATTCCCCTTTCCACAAAGAAGGAATGTCACCTTGGAAATTCTGTACACAACCATACAATACAAAATATTCAAATAGGGAAATAGTAGAAATTCCATTCTTTAGCACAGGTGCTATCAGATCCTGACAAAATAAATAAAATGAATATAATTATATATATATAATTTAATTTTTTTTAAAAAACTAACTTTTCAAAAATCCCTACTGCTTTAAAAAATAGGAATATTTTTGCTTCGATGCTTTTTCCCACGTACATTAAAATATACTCTATAAAACTGTGCATGGATTTTTAGATGTATGGGGTTTATTTAATATGATTTTTTTTGTCTCTCGTGTATATTAAAAAATGAAAAAAATTCAATAAGCTCTCAATTTAAATAAAAAAATTTATTTAATTACTATATACTCAAATGTTAAATCCATGCACAAAAATATTAAATACATCATGGAAAACAAGTAAAAAAAAAGGTACTACACTGTTATCCCGTCGACCAATGTCGCCAAATTATACAAATCGCCAAACTAATAGCCAAATTATACATATTGACATAATTTTTATTTTAAATAACGAAAAAAATAAATGATGAGTTGAATATTAAAAAATATATTAATAAAAAGTCGAAATAAAAATCACTTAATGACATTTTAAACACGTGAATCGCATTTAAAGCCATTGAATGTGACATTCACGATCATCCATTATTGGCATTTAATCTTATATTAGATTAATTTTAAACACGATTATTCAATCGGCAAATTAATTATAACAAAAGTAATGAAAGTAGTGAATAGTTTAAAAAATGGAATAAATTACTTCTGTTATATTTAATCTCATAGTTTGGCGATAATTTTTTGGTCGATGAGATAACCTAGTAGTACCCCCCCCCCCCCCCAAAAAAAAAAAAAAAAAAAAAAAAAAAAAAAAAAAAAAAAAAAACTTCTATTTAAATTAGCGAAAAAGCCTTAATATTTATCGAACAAGCAAGTTGGAAAAATATGAAAACGGTGGATGAAAAATCTGTTTAACCCATTAGTGCCTAGCGTCCCATTTTTGGGACAGATTTAAAAAATTCAAGTAAGCGCATCTCACACCAGTAAAAAAGGAGGATAAATGAATACTTTCTTTCTCGAGACAAAGTCCTCGATAAATTAAGATAAGAGTTAGTCTTGCTTTAAAAGTGGTGGAAAAATGCAAAATTTGAATTTTAACGAAGAAAATAATTCAGGCACTAATGGGGTTAAAGTTTTCATTTGCATGGATCATTGCACTGGATCTATTAACAAAATTTACAATATTTCGGGACATAATTGTCGTATCGTAGACAAAAAGGAGGTGTAAAAATATTCACAATTGAAGAAGCTTTTAGTTAATATTGAAAAAAGAAAATCAGTATTTTAACCAATTTCAATGTACTGTGTCCCGTTAAGGCTGTTCTTAAGTCCAACGGAGTTACTTTCGGGCAAATTTGAAGAGCTTGCTTGGAAGAACATGTTATGATACATTTTCTCAAAAATCGTTTTATTTCATGGGTGAAAGCGCTACGAGATATTATATCATATGGTAAAATTAATATAATAAAATCCTTTTTAGTATTGAAAATATGAGATGATATCTTTTAATATTTAATATTTTTATATTTAATAATTTATACAGTGGCAATAATTTCTAACATTTACCCACTTAACTGATAAATATTTTTGAAAAAAAAAAAAAAAAACTTTCAAATAATGTCTATTTTTTCCTTGTCTTTTGAAGAATTTGTAATCTTTTACCGGTTTTTTTTTTCAAAACAGGATTTTTTTGCCTGATTGAATCAGAAAAATGCTCGGATTAAATAATACAAAATTCACAATAAAAATTTACTGCTGAGAACAATAAACCATGATTCGAATATAGATGCCCGTACGTAATACGTGCAAATCGTGATTGTCAAAAACACGTTGCCCGTATGACGTAGAGGCGAATCAGAGAAGTGGTTAATTATTAAATATTACATTTATTTATTTATTTGAATTAATTAATTTATTTGTTAGAAAGTTCACTATCACCTATTAATATTTAAATATAAACTACTAACCAGGAAGAATCAATAATTAAGTTACAGAAAAATTTCCAATAATCTTCCTACGAATTCCAATTTTTGTTACACAATAGCTAGCTTCACTCTGGTCTTCATTTCGGAATTAATTTTTCTTCGTTACCACATGCCATTGGTGTTCTTATTCATAGACTATGTAATCGAACCATATTTTCCACTTTTTTGGTAAAGGCAGAATATCTCACAGAAAATACTGCCAAATTCTGTGTCATGGACTAATTTCCGGACACGACAGAGCAGAAAAGAACAACCTGCCGTCACGTGATATCAATCAACTCAACTTATGATTCAATAAGTAATTCATTTATTTTAAAAATAGAAAACAGTAATCGTATTTGATATCGCTGAAATTGTGAAGCCTGCAAATGACACAAAAACTACCCAACCGAATCATTTTAAATTTAAAATATATAGTTATTACATAATTTTGTCGAGTTATTTAAAATTTTATGAAAATTGGATGCATAGTTCAATTACAGGGACAATCAAAAGGTTCCGTTGCATTACGGTCAATAAGAAAAAATATTTTCAAGTGCTTTTTAATCATGTTACACTTTTTCGAATACAATAAAATTCATATGCATCTATGAAATATATACTGAAATATGCTTTCTGTAGAAACTGTGGTGCAAAGAATATTTGTTATTAATTTACAGGTCCGCACAAAAGTACTCTGTTACAAAATGGTATAGGGGAAAATATTGTTTGAGGTACGTTTTAATTATATTAAACTATTTCACAGTTTATGAAATTGATATACGTTGCTGAAGATTACAACAAGATAATTCCTGTATAATAGAAAGCATGTAATATTTACAGGGACATACAAAAGATTTCGGATACTGTACTGTATCCGAAGTATTGTATATTAAAATATATACATACAGGTTGATTCAAAAAATACAGGAAAAATTTTAAGAGGTGATAGTACACATCAAGACAAATCATATTAAATGGGAAACTAAGGATCCCAAACGTCTTCCGTAGGAGATAGGCGCCATCAAAGTTTAGGGTCCAAAATTTGAAATGATTATAAAAAACGGGAAAATTGATCGATTCGTTTGCGGTTTTCAGTAAAACTATTCTTTATGTCAGTATTGTCTTGAAAATAAATTATAAAGATAAATTTCAAAAAATGCCGATAGAGGGCGCTTTAGACTTTTTAGTAACGAACAACTATTTTTTACCGTTATTTTTTTCATCTCATTAATTTTTTTTAGACGTTTAGATATAAACTTAAATTTTGAGCTCAAAAACTTTGGTTAAAAAGTGCAAACTGAACTGTGTTCAATGGGAGTGGGTAGGTTGATGGCGCCTATCTCCTTCGGAAGACGTTTGGGACCCTCAGTTTTCCATTTAATATTATTTGTCTTGATGTGTACTATCACCTCTTAAAATTTTTCCCATCTTTTTTGAATCACCTTGTATATATATATATATTACGAATGCATCTCATTTGTTACGTTTCATAGGCAATTTCCGACTTAGTTAATTTTAGGTTGCTATTATATTGTCAGAGATATCGTCGAAAATGTGATTCTCCCCCCTCCCTTCTCTATTTCCGAATTTACTGAAGTTAAAATTATGAACAATATAGGGAAGGATTTTATTTTCCATAAATAATGGATACTGCTTGTCGACCATCAGAAAATCTACCAGTTATAGTCTGTCGAAAAAGTACTTGAGTGTCGAATCATTCGATAGTTCAATTATAGACTCAATTTCCGAATAACTGTCTGGGATTCAAGCTCATTTCGACCGGATTCTGTAACTCTTCCTTCCCGTTTATGTGGAATTTCCGTGAAAAAGGGGGTAAGAAGTCTATAAATTAAATGACACTAATGGGAAAAAAAATACAACAGATGTTTTACCTAAATTATAGTAAATTTTGAAATTTGTTATTTTTTTTAATATTTAGTAATTTTTAACTGCTTTTTTAAATTCGTTCTATGGTGGTTTTCTGACATTCCGAAATAAAATTTGGTTTCAAACTTTTAGCCTAATATAGTCCTTGATTGGCGTAGCATGTTCCTTAAGGGAATTTGTGCCATAAAAATCAATGCAACCAATCAACCAACCTAATATAGTAACTTCACCATTTGCATTTTTCAAATGTAGTGATTTTTAATGCAATTTTCAAAGCGATTTTTAACTTAAGATTTTTTACGTGTTGCGTAATTTTTTCACACTAACAAAAAATTTAACGATTTCCCATTACAGTGTTTAACCCATTACAGTCAAATTTTGATTTTTGCGATATTTTAATATTTAGCGATTTTTAAGACATTTTTCATTGCGAAGGTTAGCATATTTTAGATCTCCACAGTGATTTTTTGACATTCAACTGGGAATTTCATTTCAAATTTTAAAAATAACATAATAAAATCAACAATCTACGATTTTTTAATTTTAGCAATTTTTAAAATGCGATTTTTCAAGATTTTTTTTATGTTCCGCATTTTTGTCATCCATAAAAACTTTACGATTGTAATGTCTTAGAGTAATTTTGATTCCTGTCATACTTCTATATTTAACGATTTTTAATGCATTTTCTAATGTATTTTTTAGCGATTTTTTTAGTCCTACGGTGATTTTTGTCTTTCAGAGAAAAAATTTGGTTTTAAACTTTTAGCCAAATATAGTAAGTTTTACAATCTACAAATTTTGAATTTTAATGATTTTTAATGCGATTTTCAATGCGATTTTTATCGAATTTTCATATTTTTTATCTTTTGAGTTGATTTTTTTTTTTTTTTTTTTTTTTTTTGTCATTCATGAAAACTTTACGATTGTAATGTCTTAGAGTAATTTTGAATCCTGTCATACTTCTATATTTAACGATTTTTAATGAATTTTTCTAATGTATTTTTTAGCGATTTTTTTAGTCCTACGGGGATTTTTGTCTTTCAGAGAAAAAATTTTGTTACAAACTTTTAGCGAAATATAGTAAGTTTTACTATCTACAAATTTTGAATTTTAATGATTTTTAATGCGATTTTTATCGAATTTTCATATTTTTTATCTTTTGAGTTGATTTTTTTTTTGTCATTCATGAAAACTTTACGATTGTAATGTCTTAGAGTAATTTTGATTCCTGTCATACTTCTATATTTAACGATTTTTAATGCATTTTCTAATGTATTTTTTAGCGATTTTTTTAGTCCTACGGTGATTTTTGTCTTTCAGAGAAAAAATTTGGTTTTAAACTTTTAGCCAAATATAGTAAGTTTTACAATCTACAAATTTTGAATTTTAATGATTTTTAATGCGATTTTCAATGCGATTTTTATCGAATTTTCATATTTTTTATCTTTTGAGTTGATTTTTTTGTCATTCATGAAAACTTTACGATCAATTTTAACTCCCGTCATATTTCTACATTTAACGATTTTTAATGCATTTTCTAATGTATTTTTTAGCGATTCTTTTAGTCCTACGGTGATTTTTGTCTTTCAGAGAAACAATTTGGTTTTAAACTTTTAGCCAAATATAGTAAGTTTTACAATCTACAAATTTTGAATTTTAATGCGATTTTCATCAAATTTTCATATTTTTTATCTTTTTAATTGATTTTTTTTTCTTTTGTGTCATTTATGAAAGCTTTTCGATTACAATATTTTACCCCATTAAAGTACAATTTGATTCCTGCGGTATTTTATTGCATTTTTCAATGTAACTTTTCCTGGTTTTTCGAGTCCCACGACAATTATTCCACATTCGGAAAAGGAAATTGGTTTCAAACTTTTAGTCTAGTTAAATTTTCTATTTTGACACTGAGCCATATGATTTTCAATGAGATTTTTTGCGATATTTTTACATTTTGCGTTGATTTTTCGTCATTCGTGAAAGATTTTCAATTGCAATGCTTTTACCCATGCGATTTTTGAATATAATATAATGAATTGTGATTTTGATATTTAGCGTTTTTTAACGCGAATTGTTAGATTTTTTAACATTGGTACACTGTAGAAAAATTTAGAAACATTTAACATCTGAAGCGAAACTTTTAATTTCTGAAAAGAAATTCCATGTTTCATTTTATTCCGTTTTGAATACGAAACATCTCAAAAACGATCGGAAATGTTCCTGCTGCTATCCACATTTTCAGCTATTTATCATTCTTAAAATAAAACGTTTCATTCTCAAAATGGATCTATCCATTTCAGAAAAGGCAATTAGTTGTCGTTTTCAAAACGGAACCTATGCAACCCTTTTTACAGTGTAAAAGGAATTCTGTTATAACATTTTCGCTTAATGTAGTCGTTTTGTCCTCTACGATTTTATTTATTACTTTTACCGATTTCAATGTGATATTTTTAGTAGTTTTTCGAAATTCTTTGCATTTTGCGTGGATTTTTTTGTTATTCATGAAATAATTCAGGTTACATTACATTACTACATTAATGTACATTTTGTCCTTTTTATTTTTTAATTTTAAGCTATTTAGTTTTTTCGAGACCCACGGCATTTTTTTTCGCTTTTGGAAAAGACATTTAGTTTTAAACATTTATACTAATATAGTAAATTTTGCCATCGACGATTTTTGATTTTTCGTCAGTTTTAACCTTTTTACGAGATCTTCTTCTTCTCCTTCTTCTTTTTTTTTCTTATTAATGAAAGAATTCAGATTGCAATATCCATTACAGTATGTTTTTTCCGCTGCTTTTTTTAATATTCACTGATTTTTAATACATTTTTCAATGCGGTTTTTAGCGTTTTTACAATTTCCAGGGCGATTTTTTGACATTCGGAAAAGAATTCGATATGAAATTAAGGTAAATTTTGTCTTCCGCAATTTTAGGTAGATTTAGTAAAAAATACTACCTATTGCAATCGCACCAGTTTATCTATCTATCTATCTATCTATCTATCTATGTATATATCTCACTTTTTTATGGACACGATAACTTCTATAATTCTTCACCAATCTCCACCAAACTGGTACATAAAATCAAAGGGGATAAAATCTTAGCTAAGTTCGTTAATGGGCAAAATCGGACCAAGGGGGTCGGAATAGGGGGCGTTTTTGTGAAAACCGAAAAAACACCATAACTTCTTAATTAAAGTAGATATCGAATCGGTTTAAAGTTTATATTACTTCTTAAAAATGGGCCAAAAGTATATGCATGACAGATTTTTGATAAATTTAGAAGTGGGCTCAAGGGGCGAAAAAAAAAACAGGGATTTTCAGAGAAAAAAATTCATAACTTCGTCAATTTTCAAGCTATCAAGTCCAACTAAATTTTTTGTAAATGTTCTTAAAATTATCTAAAACTTTTGTGTTTACAAGTTTTTGATAGGACCAACTTTTACCGATGAAAAAATTAAAAACGCAAAGAAAAAGGGCGCTGAAAAAAGAGAAAAATCCATAACTCCGTCAATTTTTAAGATATCAAATATGATTAAATTTATTTTACATCTTCTCAAAAATATCTACAACTTTTATATTGACAAGTTTTTCATAGGACCAATTCGTATAGCAAAAAGAAATTAAACAAAAATAGGAGTTGGAGAAAAAACCTCAAATCCAAACTCCTTATATTCTGACTCATTTTTAAATTCATTTTTGATTTTAAACGCATCCAAATGGAGATCCTCTTATTTAGAAACTGTATAAAGTGACGCATTGGTCAATTTTCTGATAAAGGCAGAATATATTTCAAAAAAGGCTACCAAAAAGGGTATTTTGAACAGAATTTCCGAAAGTCATCGGGACTGAAAATTGAAGGAAGTATTCAAATAAGGAATTGCGTTTTTTTCTGATTCGTTTTTAAATCCATTTTTGTTCTCAAACGCATCCAATTTACAGATCCTCTTATTTAGGAACTATATAATGAGATGCATTGGTCAGTTTTTTGATAAAGACGGAATATATTTCAAAAAAGGCTACCAAAAAGGGTATTTTGAACAGAATTTCTCGAAGTCTTCGTGACTTGAAAATTTAAGGAAGTTTTCACATAGCAAATTGCGTTTTTTATGACTCGTTTTAAAATCCATTTTCGCTCTGAAGCACATCCAATTTACAGATCCTCTTATTTAGGATCTATATACTGTGACGCACTGGCCAGTTTTTTGATAAAGATAAAATATATTTTTAAAAATGCTGTCAAAGTGAGTATTTCGCACAAAATTTTCCGAAGCAATCATGATTAAAGAATTAAGGATGTATTCAAACAACAAATCGGTTATTTTATGACTCATTTTTAAATTAAATTTTTTTTCTCAAATGCATTCAACTGACAGTTTTTTGTTATTTAGGAACAGTATAATGTACTGTTTTGGTCGATTTTTTAATAAATTCAGAATCTATTTCAAAATATGTAGTCAAAATAGGCATTTGAGCTGAATTTTTCTTAAGATGATTCTGATAAAACCAGTTTTTGCAGAAAAATGAAATTAAAAATTTTTCATAAACGGCCAAGTGAAATTATTAAACTGGGTTTATCTCTAATCATATATATATATATATATATATATATATATATATATATATATATATATATATATATATATATATATATATATATATATATATATATATTTGTTGTTGTTGTTGAAATGAGCACTCTTCGAAATCTACCTCCGCCTATAGGACCAGCCGACAGGGATTTTTGAATTCCAGTGGTTTTTAATGTGAATTTTAGCAATTTCTTGAGTTCCGTGGCAATTTTTTAACATTGGTAACGGGATTTCGATTTCTAATTTTTTACCTAATATAGTACATTTTATCATCAACGCTTTTTGAATTTTACAAAGTTTTAGTGAGATATTTAATGTGATTTTTAGCGATTTTTAAACATTTTTGGCAATTCGTGTCGATTGTTCATGAAGGATTTCCAGTCACAATGTTTTCCTCATAATGTTATTTTTTACAGCTGACTTTCAAATATTTAGCGATTTTTAATGCAATTTTCAATGTGATTTTCAGATATTTTTCGAGTTCCTTGGCGATTTTTTTACATTCGGAAACTGATTTTGATTTCAAACTACTTGTCTAATTTAGAAAAAAATTCAGTTTCAGAATCGACCTTTTAATCCTTTCGACTTCGATTTCTCTAATACAAGGTTTATTGCATTAGTACCTCTTTTTCAAAAGAAGTTACTTTCAACTGCTCAATATCAAAAATACTCTAATTTAAACAGGCATATTTTATTTTCCTTCATTACTGGTGCCAAAAACAAATTTTGCAAAGAAAGAGGATGTCCAGGCATACTGAACACACCACAAAGGGTTAATTCCCGCTTCGTCTCAGAAAACGCCTACTGTAACCATAAACAAATATTTCTGTGACAATAATGAAACTTTAAAAACGCATTTTTTTTTTTCAATGTGCAGATGTGATAACAAGCATCAGCAATACTTTTAATTGGAAGGAATCGAATTTTCCAGAAGTTCACGAGTCGATTTTATCTCTCATAGATATCTTTAGATATAATAAATTCTTGCAGAAGCTTGAAACTGAGTTAAAGATACGACTTGCACGTGAACTTTTTAAGAGCTTTTTTTTATTATTATTTATTCATTTAAAGGTTATATATGATCTCGTTGGCGGAAAAATTAACATATTTTAGAATTTATATTTTAGGAAGAGAGTAAAATGAATTGAAAATCTAATAATTATAACTTGTTTTTGATTATTTGAAATATTACTATTTTTGTTGTTTAATTGGGTCACATATTACATCGGAAATGTGCAACCAAGTTGACTTGTACTAAAATACAGTAGACTCCCTCAAATACGCACTCCTAAAATCCGCAACTCTCTAAAATCCGCACATATTTTACGGATGTAAACAATGAAACATTCAGTTCAGATGTAGGTGCAAAAATTGATTTTTTCAGTTTTATATCAATTCAATACATTTTTTAATTTATAATTTTTGTTAAGGTTTTTGAATTCATGTTTTTTCATGAAGAAAGAATAATTTATTTCTGAAAAAATAAAGATTTGTCAATATCATTGGTAATCACAATCTTACCAAATATATTTATGTATTAATCAAGCTTTTTTAGTTTTTAAGTCTGGCTAAACCTGAAATAAAGTTTCATTATTTTATGATCCTGATGTGAATTAGTAATGTACCCTTATATGGCAAGTTTCATTGAATAATTTAAGAAAAACACATTTCCTCTTTTATACTGAATATTTAATTGTACATTATTGATTACTAACTTGGCCTTTCTTTTTAGTATTTTAATCCTTTTAAAAAATATGAAAAATTTTATTATTTTAGTTTATTACTTATTTTAATATTTTAGTATTTTGTATGCATTCGTTATACTTTTGATTTCATTGTTAATTACATTCAAATTATTTTTTTAAAAATGTAAACAAAGCAATGACCAGAAATCCGCAAAATTCTAAAAACCGCAAAACCTCTGGTCCCAAGCTGTGCGGATTTAAGGGAGTCTACTGTATGCGGTTTCGATGAACAACAACCTAACTTTAAGTAGAAATAAAATTTATTAAAATATCAGTTTCTTCTTTTACGTGTCCAATAGGATTACAACAAAGGACAACTTGTCTAGATTTTAGAAAAAATTTTATAAAAGAAAATTACGATATTTTGAAAAAAAAAAATTTCATTTTTAATTTAAAATTTGGATTTTAAACTTATTGGAGAAATATAAAATAAAAAAATAAAAATTAATAAACTTCCTAAAAAAAAAAAATGGCTTGATCTTAGATTATTTAAGTATGCACATAGATGTGCTCAAATTTTATGAAAAAAATTGTTAAAAATTATGAAAATTACTTACCATTCTGTCCATTTTCAAAAATGTCATTTCTAGAAAAGTTTCTTGTAGTTGTTGTTTCTAGTTCTTCGAAGTTGTCAATTTGGGAGGAACATTTATGGGTTACTTAGCTTTTGACATGTGGTCAAGATCAGCGCACGACTAAATAAGTTTTTGTGTCCCCCCCCCCCCTTGATTGGTTAATTCACAGATGCTAGATTCCCCCCCCCCCCTTAACATATTGCATATTTATTTGAAAAGTGTCAACTCAATTAAGTTTTCCGGAAAATTAAAAAATGGTTCAAGGAAATAAAAAAGATATTTTTTCCTATTATTTATTGAAATGCACTTTTAACCATACATTGAGATATATTTTTGTCATTTTATTTTATTAATATCTCATACATCACATTTCTTTTTCTAACAATTATGATTTCTAAAATGAAAATTTAGTTAAATTCTGAAAAACATTGTGCTCCTCGGAAATTTTGTGCGCGTGCAATATAGTCAAGACCTGGTCAAGATCCTCAAAATTTCCGGAATTTGTGACATAGAAGAGGGGGGTTTACAAAAAAGATTTTCTTGTAAAAACCCAGGAAAAAAACCCAACTGGGTCTTTTCAAAATTCCACTCTTTTATATTACATAGATGATACATTTCTTAATATCAGTACACTCCTCAGAAAGTTTATCACCCCACACCACCAGAAAAAAAGGGAGGGGGCAGGGAAGTGTGCATTGTTCTGTTCTTGAAAATCCATCCTCATTGTCCTTTCAGTAAGTTTTATAAGATTAAGTGGAAGCTGAATGCTTTGAAATGGGAAAAACCAAAATTCACTCTTTACCTCAGGCTAAACAAATGTGACTCACTCTGCCCAAGAAAGAGTGTAGCAATATATATTGGAATGCAAACAACTAAAAAAGAAAAAAGAAAATCTTTTAATCCATCATTAATTAATATGTTTCAGAATGAATTTTCTTGAGAAAATATTTATTATAAAAAAGCAATCACTTCAATCAAAATGAACAGCGATATTTTATCCTTGGCAAAATCTGATTTAGCACTAGTATTAATATATAAGTGCTTTAATGATAATTTCATTGTTAAAATTATTACTAATAATCAATTTATCTAAAAGAAAAGCACAGTTTTGATTATTGTCGATGATTTATATATTTTTGTAATTAAATAGTCACTTTAACTTGAATTTAGCAATAAGTATATTTTTTAATAAAACCCAAAGGTTTTAATTTTTTCTGAAAAAAAAAAAATGGACATTAAACCTGCAAGTATTACGGTTTGTCTATATAATTATTACGTATAATAAGCAAAAATTCGGAGTTACGGACATCGATTATAAATTACGGATTATTCATTTTTCACAGTTTGTTTTTCACAAAGATATATCTTCAAAAAATTAGAGGAAAAACATTTTTTTAAGAAAAACATCAATTATACCTTTTATAATAAAAACAATTTGTATAAGACGGAATTTTCCACTTTTCATTTGCATTTTTGCCTAAACAAGTTTCATAAAATCATACTTATACTAGGGAAGCCTCCATTGGAATTTTTACCGGGTTCCGCAATCTTTTTGCATGGTCCAGAGTATTATATATTTTGCGTAATAATAATACAGTCGAACCTCGATTTAACGAATTGATTCGGACCCACAAATCCATTCGTTAAATCGAATATCAATTTTCGTAAAGAGTATGATATAAAAATATCAATATAAAATACCCTTATAGATATACAGATTTAAAAAAAAAAATGATTATTGTTTATTGGAACTTAAAAATTATAAATTAGGAGATCAACGTTTAAATTATCTAAATTCTTCAATGTTATTTGCTTTTGAAATTTAATACATATTAGATGTATACATACTTGTTGGCACTTTGGAAAGAAATCCTTGATAGTGC
The DNA here is from genome assembly GCA_964019185.1 of Maratus speculifer. Taxonomy (NCBI): domain Eukaryota; kingdom Metazoa; phylum Arthropoda; class Arachnida; order Araneae; family Salticidae; genus Maratus; species Maratus speculifer. The sequence continues at coordinate 9,456,373 of OZ025292.1, read as the reverse complement.
TTTGTTTTGACTTTCCAAAGTTCTTCGTCGATTTTTTCTAACTCCGTAAGAACAACACCATTAACCTCGTAAGACAAAAAATCATTTTTTTAAAGTGTTCAAGCTGCAAATTGATTCTTGGAATGTCAGCTTGTTTAATAGAAATTCTGTTTCTTCATCATCTTGATTACTTTCAGAATTTTCATTCTCTTTCTGTTCAATATCACATGTACTTAGCTCTATATATTTATCTATACATCTTTGTCATGTTTCTAGTTGTAAAAGGGAAAAGACTATCTTTTGAATCCACCAGAAATGAGAAAATAAAATGTTACACCTGGTTTTGGATATAAAAGATTCAAAGTTTTATGTGCAAAAAATTCAAAGTTTTAATTTTATCTGCGAATGCGATTTTTTTTTTTTTTTTTTTTTTTTTTCAGCAATTATTGTTCATTACATCAAAGCTAAAAATTCGTTAAACCAGAGCATTTTAGCATTCTTTTTGTCGGGGCAGAAAAAATATTCGTTAAATCGGAGGTTTCATTAAATTAAGGTACGTTAAATCAAGGTTCGACTGTAATGATATTCTTAAGCGAAAGTAAGAATATATAATAATAAAGAATAATAAAATATAATAAAGAATTAAATTGGCAATTGATAATGAATTTGAAGACTTTTTGAAAAAATCAATCATTTGAGATGAGTTTATAATGGATGCCGCCAAATATAGATACTTAATTAGGGATCGTCTCAATAACTATCGTCTGACTGGCATTTTTGCGGCACAAACAGGGTGGATGGCACGAGAGTCGTTTGGAGGAACTTCCGCATTTTTTGCTCTCACTTGCCCAGCTGCTCGAAGCCTCAGAGGAGGAGAAAGTAGAGTGGCTTTGGGAAATGATGGATCCCGTAGTTTACAGAAAGTGAGGTTCCTTTATATTTTTATTTTATTTTTTTTTTTTTATTCGATTGTAAAGCTGCATAATCATCCGTTAAGTGAAGTGAAAGGCAGAAGTCTATTTAACTGAAGACGGTTCCCAAAACAATGTGTTTTTCCCAATCTCAACATTGTGAAACTTTCTGTGACACATTTTGAAACTTAACCCTGCCTTAGTCACATGTGTGTATCTCTAGAATAGCACATGTATATAAATTATAACAAATCTAACACACTGGGGTCTACAAAACCACAAAATGTTTTTTTTTTTTTTGGCTATTTTTTTCTTTTTAATGATTAAAATATAATTGTGTTAATTTCATATGAGATAAAACAATGCGAAAGAAGAAAAAAAAAACTTTCTGATTAATTTTTAACCAGAAAAGCAGGATACTTGCAGGCATGATTATTGAAATGATTTGCAATCAAACAGTTTTTTTTTTTTTTTTTTTTTTCATTTTGTGATAAATGGATTACTTTTTGGATTATTATCAGTTATTTTTTCAGGAAAGTAATTGTTTTTTCTTTTCTGCACTATTACGACTGGAAATGTGGTACAAAAAATCCAGATTAGCCACTTTCTTAAAACTTTGCTCGTTTTTTCGAAATATGGAAAAATAGTTCAAGTACATAATTTCTTAATAAGAGCACTAGTTAATTTGATACATTTGCTAACAAAAATAGATTTTAACACTGCACAGCACGATTTTTTATTATTTATTTATTTATTTATTTTTATTTATTATTTTTTTTTCACGACGAACATTATTTTTATGAAAAAATATATATATTTGAAATCTATATACCAGTCTAATAATAGAAAAAATAGTTAAAAAATTAAAATTAAAATAAAATAAATAAATTTCAAATTTTTAGTTAAAATTTGATATTTTACGGTGTGTACCCTATGTACACAGTTGGGGTTTTTAAATATTGCATCGCTATAGCTTGCAATTAAATAGGCTTAAATTAAAAAAATTTATGTGCTTAAAACTCTGCTATTTTCTTTTTATTAATATTTTTAAGTGTTCAGTAAAAATAATTTAAATAGATTTTGCTTTAATAACTTCATCGAATTTTATTTTTTTTCTAATAAATAAATTCTAATTTTTTGTCAAATACAGCCTTCTGACATGCACAAAGTAAGTGTTATTCCATTCCTTGGACTGCTCTTGATCAGTTACAATGATCGAATTGGCCAAATTCATGACACATAATCAGAATTATAGTGTTTTTTAGGCATGTGTCAGATGTGGTACACGGTGCACAGCAGCTCGAAATTTACCGATACAATTTCAGACACATTTTTAAAAGTAGAAACATGAAATTTGCTGAGGGGATTTTTGAAGGGATGTATAAGGTGCCGTGTGATGTCTTTTTACGCTCAATTCATTAGAATTTTATTTATAAGCAATTAACTTCTCAGGAAAACCCTTTTTTTCGTTCCCAAATCTCCCACTTCGAAAAAATTGGTTCAAATTGCCGTTTTTGATTGCTTTTTTTATTTATTATTATTATTATTATTATTATTATTATTTTTTTTTTTTTTTTTTTTCAATATTTTGTGCACTTATCAAAGAATCGACCTTCACGGCACCTTGTGCACTTTCTAAATAAGAGAATCTGCGAATTTGATGTGTTTGAGAGCAAAAGTGAATTCAAAAATAAATCGGAAAGCAAGCAGTTTGAATTGAAATACACCCTTAAAAGAGCCAGTACTGGGTTTGAGGACAGCCTTAAAATTTCACCATTTGCTCCTACCTTTCAAAATAAAATCTATATTCAGATTAATTTATAACACGATTATTCGATCAGAAAAATCCTGGCCCGGACTTTTTTCACCCACTTGGAAAATTTACATGTGCTATCTATATCCAGGTTTTTCGCTATCAGTTTCTCTAGTTTATGCTTACTAACCTCTGCAATGTGATATCTGATGTATTAATTAACAAATCCTTGAAAATCTACTGGAATTGCGTCATGGGGAAACCTTATTCTCAAGCCTATAATCGACCATTTATTTGTGTTTACTTATTCTATTATTTTTTCCCACATACATTAAAATGAAAGGTAATTGAAAATAATTTTTTAAAGCATTTTTTTTTAAATATACTTATTTTTTAGTTTTTTTTTTTTTAAATATAATTTTTCTTATATTATTTATAAAAATAGTTCGAATTCACATGTAATTTACAATTTTTTCAGAATCATAAAACAAAAATTATTGAAAAAATCATGATGATTTTAGATCATTTGTTACAATAGATTTAATTTTAATTTACTTTAAACACATTATTACTATTAGAAGCTTTGATTTTAATGTAAAACATTATAGGCCGGGAGGCGGTAGCACAGGTAATCAGCTCATCAGATTCACGGCTGAAATTCCAGAATTAGTCAAAACACAATTCGCATATTAAGATGCAATCTGTCAGGTTATATCTTGGTGGAAAATAGCTGAAAGACCGATTTTAACGCTGACTCGTATTTGCCACTGCATTTTCTTGCTCCCAGTTTCCATGTGTTCATACTTTTGGGTTTAAAAAAACACAATAATAAATGTACAAGTCAATCTCTAAAATCGAGTTCTCAGCTGTTTTCCACCAAGATAGGACTTAGCAGACCAATTGCGTTTGAATATGCAAATCGAGTTTTAACTAATTTTGTAATTTCGGCCGTGAACTTGATGAGGTTATCTGTGCTGCCGTCTCCCTATCTATTAGAATACAAAATAATTCGAATTCATCTATCATTTAATATTTTGTTCAAAAGTGTTAAATTAAAAGTTTACAAAACATTTTAATAGATTTTTTTTTTTTTTTTTTTTTTTTACTGAAGCACCTTAACTTTTTATTTATTTATTTTTTTTTTTAAATATAATACATTGTTATAGTAATATTTTTTCTGTATTTTTATTAAATTAAATTTTAATTTAACTAATATTTACTTATTTATTTTTCTGAAGTGTTGAAATAAAATTTTAATTACGGATTTTAAGAATACTTTTTGTCCTGCTTTTTCCTATATATATTTTTTTTTCTTTAACTGAATTCATTATTCAATATTTTAGAAGAAAATCAATTCAAATTCGCTACCATTTAACATTATTTTTAATAGCAAAGCAAAAGCAAATATAAGGTTTTAAGAACAATTTTTATACTGTATATCGTATTTATTTTAATTTAAATTATTATTAGAAGTTACTAGATTATGTACTAGAGATTTAGATATGAGTAAAAAAATTATTGGAATTTCGTAAATCAGTTTTAATACACCTAACAGTTATTTTTATTTTAACTTTTCTATTAGCGACAAAATTAAGGTTAATTAATAAAAACCAGATTTTAAGTGTATTTTTTATACTATATTTCTTTTTAAATAAAATCCATTATTATCAGAAACTATACTATTTATTTCAATATTTTTTGCAAAAATCAGTTTGAATTCGTCGAATTTCAAAATCATAGAAACAGAGGTTAAGAAAGAAAAGTGTCAGATTAAAAAAAAATTTTTATATATCATGCTTGTTTATTAGTTTACTTTAAGTGAAATTCTATTTTATTAAAAGTTGTATTAACCATTTCAAAAATTTCTGTTCAAATATACCTAACATTTATTTATTTATTTATTTTTAAAATCGTTGGAAAAAGTTAATTAAAATTTGAATTTTAAAAGAGCTTTTTATACAATGCTTGCTTTTTATTTTACTGAAAGTAAAAATCATTCTTGTTAGAAACTTTTATTTTTGTTTTGTTTAAATACTTTATAAGAAAATATATTTGAATTGATTTTCTATTATCTGAAGTATACATATAAGAGTTAGTTAAAATTTTATAAACACCTTTTATGTTATTATTACTTTTTATTTATGTTTAAAAGAGACAATAATAATTTTTTAACTTTTTTCCCCCTAAATTTCAATAATCTATCTACTTAAAATCAATCATTATTTTCTCTCAAAACTTCCGATAAAAAAAAGGCAATTAAAAAACAGTTTTTGAAAGCAGTTATTATAACCTTTTGCCTTTTACTTTAATTTAAAATTTCAAATAATTAAAAAATCTAAATAATTAAAATAATTTATTCGAAACTTTATTTATTATTTAAATTTTTTAAATGTAAATCATTTACAATCAGTATTATTATTATTATTATTATTTTAATTCTTGCATATTTCAGAAAAGCAATCAGTACACTGGATCCTAAATCAATATTTTTTCATAATTCATAATTCATTTTTTATAATTTTCATAATTCATATTTTTATAATTCAATCAGTAGTTTTTCTTTATATTTTCTTTTTTTTTTTCTTTCAATAAATTTTTTTTATTATTAAAAAACTACATTATTTATCTGAATGGAAATTAATTTCTATTCACTAAATATTTTGTTTATTGTTTTTTCTGCTGCGTATTTCAAAAGGTCAATACACGGAATAAATACATCTATGAATCAGTATTTTTTTAATAATAACTCCTGCGTCGATTCGAAATAATCAGAGACTCTCGATAATCAGCGCTAAATCTAGACATTCGTACAATAATATGAGACTGCACGACGCCATACATGTCTGGCGGAATTTCATTCCTACCTTTTTTTATTATTTTTATGTTATCATCATCGCCCAAGAAAGCGTCATAAAATGATTGCATAACGATGTTCAAAAATTTCATATCTCCCCTTTATCTCCGCATCATCACCTGGTGTGCTTTGTTTTCGCTTTTATTTTATTTTTATTCTTGTTTCACAACGGGGGTGTTTTTCCGTGCTTGTTATCTAAACAATATCCAGTTTCACTCTGCGAAAAAGCCCCTTTGCGCCGTTTGAGAGAGAGAGAGAAAGATAATCATCGCCAAGCGCGTGCCAGTCTTGGCGAGGACGGGGGAAGACCTCGGGCGACAGCAACCCTAAAGGGTAGTAGGTGGTAGAAAAGGCCTGATGGTGAGTCACGGAGTAGAGGCAGAGTTTCGCCCGATATCGACCGAGTGAGTGCATCGTTTACCCAGTAATCTAGAAACTCTCGACTTGGTCGGTTCGCGATCGTGGCTGCTTAGAGCTTTTGGTTTTAGTTTCTTGTTTTTTATTTTATTTTATTATTTTATTTTATTGTTGTTGTTGAATAATAGAGCTTAACGACGGCGTCCTGTGTGCTTCAGACCCGCAGCACATCCCAATGCCAAGGGATGGAGCCTACATTTTACGAGGATTCACGTTTTAGAAACAGAGAGGACGTCAGAGGTATGAAAAGGCCTATGACATTGGATCTGAACGCTGTGAAGAGCAGCAAAAAAGCTCGGGGAAATACCTTACTCACGTCCCCCGACCTTCACATGCTGAAACTAGAGTCCCCCGAGTTGGAAAAAATGATCATGCAGCAGCATATCATGGCCCCCAGTCAGTGCATGTACCCAAAGAGCGACGACAGGGATCAGTACTCCCGGGACTTTCCCGACGCCCTGAGCGGTCTGCAGCCGCCTAGCAACTCTAACTACAACCTGTACCAACCTCCTCAAACCATCCAGTCCGACGTCAATATCCTGTCAGTGAGTAACAGCTGTAATATCATGCCACCGTCCACTTTACCCCCGGTCGACACGTACGGATACCAGCAACAAATGTCGACCATGAACGGTAACTGCAATCCCATGGTGTCTTCCACAATGAGTTCGAACTGCTATGCCCCGGTCAGCAATGGCTATTACGGCATGGAGCCGATTGTGTCCATCAAAGAGGAACCTCAGACTGTGCCCTGTGCCTCGCCCCCGGACCCACCCAAGTCCCCGATCGACATGGAGAACCAGGAGAGGCTCAAACTGGAGAGGAAGCGTCTCCGGAATCGCATCGCCGCCAGTAAGTGCCGCCGGAGAAAACTGGAGAAAATCGCCAGGCTCGAGGACCGAGTGGCCCTCCTCAAAAGTGAAAATTCAGACCTCCTAAATAAGGTGACATTTCTGAAAGATCAGGTGTGTCACCTGAAACAGCAAGTACTGGAACATGTGAGGTCAGGTTGTGATATTTTGACAAACACTACTTACCCATCCTACGGAGACGAGCTATGAGAATTAAAGTAAAAGTGAGTAGATGGTGTTTGTAAATGATATTTTTTATATATTATACATATAAATAAATGTGTTTGAAGTTGTATATCAAAGACGTTGACCACCGAGAGGCTATTGACGATTTTTAAAAGTGCTCTTGTACTTCAGACATTTCAGATTATTTTGTGATTTTTTTTTTTTTTTTCGCTTTCCTTTTTTTTTTAAAATGTATATATTCATAAGCTCTTGACAAAAAGGACTTTCAAAGTTTATCAGACGATTTATTTTTCGTTATTATGTAGTCATGTGTTCAAATTAATTTATATTGTTCGTAGGAGGTAGCGATAAACCTGTTACATTGATATTTTTTTTTTCTATATTGTTTAAATTTTATGAAAACCTTTCCGTATTAAAGTGAAACAAGATTTATTTTTTTCTATAAACATTTACGTAAAAAAATATGTATTATGTTAACTTGGTATTTTAAATATGTTCTTGCATTGTATTTACAGTTGAATAATGATTTTAAATTCTAAATAATCAATTTTTCTGAAAAAGTAGACACTTTAATTTTTTTTTCTGTATTATTTAAAATTTTAATCATTTTTACTACATGTAATTTTAATATTAAAATAAATAAATTTCTCCACACTTTTTAAGTTTGAGCAGATGTATTTTATCATTTAAAATTAACGTGATTACGTTGTAACGAAATAAATTTATTTTCAAAGGATTATTTACGTTTGTAACGGTTTGTACGTTTGACGACGGCCATAAAAACTGAAAAGCGGTGAGCAATATTTATCTGTAATAATAATTATTTTTTTAATGTTGCCCAGATACGATGTAAATCGGAAAATAAGTTTAATCTGCAAAATTTTTATATTAATTCATTCTTCAATAAATTATTTTTTCGATATATGATTATTAACTATTATAACTATACAATATAAGTTAATGAGCGATTATAGAGTATAATAGTTGTATTTTCATAGCAATAAATGTATATTTTTTGACTCATATTTACAAATTTTGGATATAGTGTGAGAAAACAATTATATGAGTCAGTGTAAATAGTGTATTTGAAAGATTGTAGTTGAACTACTTTTATATGCCTCTTTTTTTTTCTATGGAAAAGCTCAATTTGAATGCAGATTTTCTTCCTATTGCTTGAATGATGTAATTAATTTCAGTTTATTATAATGTGTAGCTTAAATTTCCATCCAGAAAATTTTGATATTCAACTATTTTTATAACTGTAGATTTAAATAGATAACCGTCAATATTTTTTAGATAAAAATGTAAATTTTATGACGTAATATAGTTGTGAAATATGCTATGACAATCTAAATAGCGTATTTATTATGCGTAGCTTAAATTTCATCCAAAATGTTTGATAATTAACCATTTTTATAATTGTAGATGTAAATAAATAACAATCCATATTTTCGATAATAATATAAGTATATGCCATCATCTAGTTTCGAAAAATGACTGTACTTCTAGATAATTTATATATAGTTAAATAAATATCTATCCCTAAAGAAAAAATATATAAACAATTATTTTTTATAAATATATATTCAAATTAATAACAGTAAATTGAGAATAAATACAAATGATTGATATCATATTGTTGTGAAATATGATAAATCAGCCTGAAGAACTTAATTATTTATCCAAAAATTAAAACAGTTAACTATTTTTATATAGTTATTAAATTTTAATAAAATAATAATCAATATTTTGAGAAAAAATGTGTATATGACGTCATTTAATGAAAAAAAAAATCTGACAAGAAAAGTAATACAGAATATTTACACGCAGCCTAAATATCCATCCAAAAACTGTTTTGATAATCAACTATTTTTATAAGTGTAAAGATAAACAAATACTCATCAATATTAAAAAATAAATAAATAAATAAATTATTAGCATTGTCTAGTTATGATATGACAATCAATATTCCATGTTTGTTGAAAATATTTACTAATGTTGTTAAATAATTAAAATACGTATTGCATGATTCAATATCAATGGCCTTACAAGCTAAAGTGAAATCCATCCTCTCTATTTAAATAATATTAAACTTTGACTAATTAAGTGTTGTGAAATAGTATAACAAAATAAAAATTTGTTTTATCTTGCCATTAAATTATTCATATTGCCATTAAAACTCATGTATAATAAATGAATTCTAAAGCAAAATGAACAGGTATAGATTTGTTGTATTTGTCTTTAAAGTACTTATAAGATATCACTTACATATTTTTGATCCAACTAATCTGAATTAAGAAATATTTAAATAAATTCTGTTAATTAATAAGAATCTTATTAATCCTAGTAGTAAATGAATATAGGCGCACAATGTTTTAAACCATAGCAAGAGTTTTCTCATGCAATGGGCAAATATTATAATACAATGTTTACATTTTGGGAATACAATATTGGAAAAATTATTGGAAAACACTGAAAATTCTGGTAGGGAGATATCAATATTGATCAAACATATTATTTTATTCTGAAATCCTAATTGTATTTTCGCAAATTTCTTACCTTAGTATAAAAATTTTCCCGTATTTATGAAGCATTGGTTTTATATTATGTTGTTTTTACTTAGATAAAACCATTCACTGCAATATTGAGCCAATATTCATTCGCTTCTAGGAAAAACTGCGTATTATATTAATCTCTGTAGCATAATTCAAAACATTCCTTTGCTATGTTATCAAATTCAGTATATATATATATATTTCCCCTTTTTTAATGTTGTGTATTCAGTAAAATTATTGAGATTTACAACTGCTTTAATTACTTAAACATTTTTCACGATCAACTTGTCTTCTTCGGGCATTATATATACATATATCCACCTTCCTCTGTCATATTTATATTTTATTAGTGTTTTTAGTTCCTATGTGCTTTAAAAAAGTGTTTCTTTGTGCATATTTCTTCTAAAATATTAATTATTTTTTATTTTAGATTTATTTGCTCTATAAAGTAAAAATGTTGTTCTTACTATAAGAAGCTTTACCTTTTGTTTTAAAAGTTTAATTGCTTGTTTCTTGTTTAATGAATGTGTAAAGAGATGATTTTATTCTTTATATATTGTGTGTGTTTGTCGTGTACATCTATGCTTTTCACCAAATATGCCAAAATATTACAGTTTTCCTATATCCGTGTGCAAAATGCCAAATATCAGCACTTTGTTTTAGTTCCTTTTTTTAAAATTCAGAGATGCCTTGCACCATAATCCTGTGAAGAGTTAGAAGGTTTAGTGTTAATGACATATCACCCCGATCCTTGTCATGTGTTTAATTGCAGTAAAAATAAAATTTAAATGATATCGAAGTATTTATGAAAAATTTACGCAAATTAAGAAATTCTTGAGTTGAAGTTTATGCTCAGTCAAAATTATTTTTTCAATTTTACGCATAGCAATTAAAACAAAAAATATAGTTTTTTTTTTTTTTTTTTTTTTTTTTTTTTCAATAGAAGACATGTTATTTTAATATTTACTAATGTACAATTTACTTATTGGAAATTAGATAGTTGTCTAAAAGAGCATATTTTTTAAATTTAACTGTCATTGTTTTTCATTAAAGCAACAGAGTACATAAAAATTACTGGATAATTTAAATTTTATATATATTTGTGTATATATAATAAAATTGAAATTACAAATATAAAAATAATATAGGATAAATATAAATAAATAGACATTTAATAGCATTTAGATATTTGCATTTACATTTCTGAACACATACAAAAAGTTTTTTAAATGGCATAACTAACTAAAAAATTACATTAGATCAAAGAATATAGTAATTTTTAATTCATTCAACTTTAATGTAATGTATGTATATTTTTTAATGATTATGAAAGTATAAAGTTATTTAAAAATTTTTAATTCTTAAATTATTATAAAATAAATAATAGATTTTTATTACTAACGAGCTCAATAATTAATCTTTCAACAAAGGAACAAATAATAAAATTTCTTTTATAAAAGACATAAAGGAAGATATCTTTTTTCATTAAGTAAAATTTCAATTTATGTAAAAAAAAAAATCATAAATTTAACAAACGATAATTTACATTTATACTAACAGTTTTACTAAATTTGTATAAAAAGTTTAGTAAACGGCAATTGATATGATATTAAAAAATGTTTTATTAAACTGCGTGTAAATTAATTATACTAATATTTTGTATCTGTATTGGACTTTTAAATCTTAAGTAACTTTCTAAACAAAAAATAAGTATTTTTTAATATAATAAAAAAAAAAATCTTTACAGTTATTATATTGTATTATATGAACAAATAATTAAATTATTTATTTCATTCCGTGTTTCTGCGTTATATACAATTATTTTATTTGTTTTTACTTGATGTTCCTATAATACTATCAGAGGCATTAAGTCTTAATGCTACCTTTTAAAACAACTCACAGGATTTAAATTAGTGCTATAGTTTTATACTCTGCTTTAATAACATGCTTTTTAATTAAGAACAAAGTAAGCCTATTTTAAATTAATGCAATGAAATAATATAATGTATCAGGTCACCCTTCTTAATAAAAACATCTATATATAATTATTTTTGTATTAAAAGATAACCCTTCTAGCTTATTTTAAAGGAACACGGGATTTAAAAAAATATTTAAAACCAATCAAACTCGTAGGTCTTTCACTTTCCGAATCCTCCTCCGTAATTTTAAGTCTATGGGCGTTTGATGCATTCTTCTATTCAAAATATTTCCCCAGGAACTTTATATTTTTAACTTCTTCTTTCGACGATCTCTTGTTAACTGATGTCAATTTTTTTCTTGGTTTTCAAAATATTTCTAAAGTCTTTGCTTAATTTTATAGGAAGTGTTAAAATTTTGCTTTCAGTTCGTCAGTTTTTAACACATAAAATATTAAATTAAGCATACATTTCAGAAATATTTTGAAAACTAAGAAAAAATGTGATAATAATAATAATAATAATCTATCCCATGTACTTGTTTTGGGTACTATTCAGTTCATATTTATATGATAATAGGCTAAGGGAAGAGTTTTTTGAAGACGTCTGGAAAATGATATATTATAACAGGTTTTGAAAGAGTATTGCAAATTTTTAATGTATTTTGCATTTTATCACATATGACTCGTTCAGAAAAGTGGCTTATATTTTAAATTTAAACAGTGAAATATACGTATAAAATAAAGGAATTGCCATAAGCGTAAAGAAAATCAAGTAATATTGCGATAGTATAATTAACAAATATCAAAACATAAATGAAATTATATTAAGTAAGGCATAGTCATATACTAACATTCTATATGTAAAAAGTAACTAAGTAATTGTTCAGACAAAATAATACTAGATGAAAATACATGCACTATTAATAGTACACCAGGGGCGAAATGGTTAAAAGAGCAATACAATATAATAACTTTTTAGAATGAATCATCCCTTGTTCCTTTGAAACTTTTCGCTTTATTTGTACCGATTTTCTTATGTGTGTATGCTAGTCGTGTGCAGATTTTTTCCCCCCCTTAAAAACGCTTCATATTTTAGTTTGTGTGAAAAAGCCTTAATATAATTTGTTATAAACTGTAAAAAAAAATTTATTTTGTATTTCATGTATATTAAACATCGAGTTGACATATTTTGAAATTGTTCTTGAGAAGTATTTTCTATCCCTATCTGTTCTTTCAAAGCTGACTTTTTTTCTTTCAAATATTCATTGTGTTTATTTATGTCATTGTTTTCCTACCTCAGCCATTTCCATTATATTATTGTGCGTGTGGTTTGTATTTTGTACATAAAAGCTTTTTTTGCTATTTTTTTCAATGTTGTGCAATGATTTTTGTTATGATTGTGATATTACATAGATACAATTAGTAGCTTGTTGCAGTAATGTTTATCAAATTAGAAAAAGAGCGTCTAAAACGGAATTGTTTATTGTTTTATTGTTTCTTTTCCCTCGCAAAAAGTTTATTTGAAAAGTTTTCATCAATTCTTAGCAAAATTCTCTCGAATTATCAGATCTAGAATTAAGTACATTTGTACGCTATTTAAAGGCACTATCACTGCGCAAGTATGGTGTGGTTTTGTACAAAATTTATTCTCTTTTTTGAATGCTTCAAATGGGGTAAAGACTGCTCTCCCGCATTCCCAACAACAAAAGACTATACAGCACGGATTATAAAAAGATATTGTTTATTTAATTTAAAAAAATTTATTTTCAATTTAAAAAAAATTATTTTCATCACTGAATTATTATTACCATCTATAACTTTCTAAGTATTTTATTACACTTCTAATTCTTTTGTTGTTGTTGTTGGTTTTGTATTATTCTGAGAGATTTAAATAGGAAAACAATAACAGTAATTTATTGTGCATGAAAAACATTTCTCAATTGTTTGACTGATAATTTTATTAATTTTTTACATATTTAATTTAGACCAAAGGATATTTTTTTATCGCCTTTAAAGAAATGCAAAAATCGTAAAAAAGACTTTTCGACTTTATTTAAATACTTGAGTTTAGTTTTAGTGTGGCTTCTGTTTAAAATGCATGCCCTGTGAAATTATTTTATTTAAAAGTAAATTTGCAAAAATTAAATAACGAATAAAGAAATATTAAATATACTCACCAAAAATTCGCTCTTTACATAAAATTCCAAATGTCGATCTAAATAATCAGTTAAAAAATGTAGAAAAACAGTTGTATATTTTACTTAAATTACATAATTTTTTTTCTTATGCTATTTATCTTGTTATTATTTTTATTCGGAAGAGTCAGTACGACATTCTTTAAATTTATTGAATGTAAATTTATAAAAAAAATATAGACATATATTTAAAAACAAGACAGGGCGACTTATTAAAATTTTTATTAGTAATTACAATCATTGCGAAAAAAAAATACGTGTATATAGCAGCAACAAAAAATGAACTAAAAATCCTTTTTCATTTTTATCTAATATCCGTTTAAAGTTTGGACAAAATTTTATGTTTTCTATGCTGTCTCTAACAATAAGTAAATCGCAAAAGAAATATCAATCTGACTACAGTTGTACTTAATTATTATTAAAGGAATGCTTAAAGCGTTCTTTATTCTTAACTCATTTTCTTTCTTTATACTGCGCAATTCCTCTCAGAATAATTTGCAAATCGCTTCCAAATCGTGGAATGCTGCGCGCCATTTTTTCCTATTTATTTCTTTTTAAGCAAGAAAAAATATGGCAGAAGAATTTAATTATTCATGAGCGGTAGTCAACTTTCTGCCGATTTGAAATTATAATAGCTAATTTGATAATCTTTCGCTGCAAAAATATCATTGTTCCATATTTTAATTCGAGAAAGTTAAAAAAATATGTATTACTTGAAATGTAGTTGGAAGTTGAAGTTTTTGTTCGACAGATTAAAGTTCTTTATTTACATTTTGTTTTTCTGTAGACAACTGTTATATCAGACCACAACTGTTAACTCAATGGTTCGAAAAACGTTTATTGATTTAAAATATTTCTAATTCTACAACAGCATTATTCAAATTGACATAAAATAGTTAAGAATATGATAACATTTAATATTGGAGCAATTGATTTCATAAAAGGCTAATTTAACTACTATTATTTTTAAATATTTAACTATCTGACTTCTAGTAACAGCCGAAAAAGTGTGAGTTATGATAAATTAACATTGATGGTTCTTTTATCGAACCATTAATTGCAGCAGAATCTTTATATGAAATAAAGATTAATTGTTTTTAACTTCTAACGAGAAATAAAATTTAATTATTTTAAAATAATTATTTTAACTTCGAAATGTTTAGGGAAAGAGAATAGTTATGAATCAGTGTATATATTTCATCATTATTCTAATGCTTTGTCAGTCTAAATTTAAAAAAAAAAAAAAAAAAAAAAAAAAAAAAAAAAAAAAAAAAAACATGTACATATATATGTATATATAAATAATGTCAATGGTCAATCTCTTCTTTGTTAAGTCCTTGCAAATTATTCTCTATTTTATGTAAACAGTCAACTGTATCGCATATGAATAATCGTCTGCTTTAGCATCACGATTATAGAGTTGAAAATCATGAATCATTGAGTTAATAGATTGTAAAATGCAATTTTAGGGAAGCCGTATTTCAAAATTATATTACTCGTTTTTTTTTTTTTTTTTTTTCCTTTTTAATTTAAGTGTTTAAAAGGTATTTATAAAACAATACAGACGAATTATATTAATTTCAAATCGATTGTTCTATATAATTCATCTGTATTTTCCATGTCTAAAAATGTTAATATGATTTTTGACATCAAATCATTGTATTGTGTAACTCACTCTTTTAAAAGTATTTGTTTAATAAATGATTAACGCATGTATAATACTCGTTGTCCAAAGTATAGCAAGAAAAATTAAAGAGAACTGCTTAAGAGACTTGTTTTTTATCTTCACAGAAGCTATGAAATAATTATGGCGTTTAAATAGTACTGGAATATATAGTTTTTTAACCAATTTTATTAAATGTAATGCCCTTCTAATTTATTTTCTAATGGGTATTTAAAAAAAAGTGAACACGTATTTCTGGGCAGGTTTTTTTCACATACATTAACTGCTTCATAAAGTAACAGCTATGCAAAATATAAATATATGCATTAGTATTTAAATACTTCACGTGTTAATTTATTTTTTATAAAGTCTACACTATTGCATAAGATAAATAAATCTGTTATTTATTTATATACTGATTCACAATCGACAAATTCATATTTTGAATAAAAACTTTTAACATTTTTGTTCATGATTTTTTCTTTTAATTTTTCTTTCTTTTCTTTCTTTCTTTCTTTCTTCTTCTTCTTCTCTTTTTTTTTTTTTTTTTTTTTTTTTTTTTTTTTAACATTAATAGAATGTAAATAAAAGTCTGATTAGAAATCCAGATTTTGAGTATTGCAAAGGTCTTTAATACGAAATATAGATTTTATTTTGTGAATTATTTTTTTACGATCAGTTTTTTGAAATCAATTTTTACTTTTATTTTATTTATTTATTTATTATTATTATTTTTATGATAGTAAAGTCGAGAACTTGTAGAAGACCAACATTTTCGAAATTTTCTAAATCGTTATGTGTATATTCCTGAAAGCATCATTAGTTTTCTTTCTTCCTTTTTTTTAACTATCCTAATATGTAATTTAAATTCACTTTCGAGGTTTTATTTCAAATTCACAGTCCCCATGCATAAAACGATTAACTTATACCTAATGCGAACTCCTTTTAAACTTCCACTGTTCAAACTAATCTGATATTAACTACATCTCAGATAAAATAAGAAAAAAAAAATCATAATTTGGTAATTAAAGTGTCTACGTATTTTTGAGAATACCCTGTACTTATGGGTTATTTATTAATATCATAGAATTATTTAACTATGGTTCCTTTAATGACTTGTTACTTTGGATAACGGACAAAACCATTGTATGATAAATGTTCAGTGAATACTGTGTAATGTTTAATGAAGAAAAATTGTTTCAATCTATAGAAATAATCACAATGTGCCTACGCTCCCTTTGTGGGAGAACCCTGATCTATGCAAAAATAGGAAGTCCGCCTATAAAAGACATGCGCATGCGCTCTTAAGCTGAAAAAAAAAAGCTATGGAGATGGTGGGGTGGAGTGAATGTCTGTTTGTTGAATAAAAATTGAACATTAACCTTATTTTATCTAATTATCTAGTACGACTACATGAATGTTTTTCTTTAAATTTAGATTCCTATCTATTTGGGTTGATGAAAATTATTTTAGTATTTATTTCCTCTCTATAAATAACATACATTCATAACGTACCCAAACGTTTTATTAGATTACTTAATACTGTTTTAAATGAAAACATGTGAAATTTTAGATAAGATATGTACTCATTAAGAAAATATAAATAGTTGAAAATATTGTTTTATTGGTTATCTTCAAAGAACTTGCTTTTTTTCTTTCTTCTAAAATTTATTTATTTATTTTATTTATTAGTTTTTTGGAAATTAACTACTTTTTAATGCTTCCAATTGTTTTTTATTTCCTCTTTTATGAAAAAACTTTTTTCTGTGTAGTATTTCTGTAGTTTGACTGGCAAACGCATTGCGATCTTTTGCTGATTTATTTAAATAATGTAAAATTGCTCCGTATAGTTAAAAAAAAAAAAAAAAAAAAAAATAGAAATATAATTATTATAATGATTCTAAATTATATTCGCAAATTATGCATAAAATAAATGTATTTTTTAAATAGCAATTTCTGGTAAATTATGCATATTATAATGAATATATATTAAATTTTTTAAAATTTTTTGATAAAGCATGAAATTAATTATGTTATTGTTACAACTTCAAAATGTAAATTATAATGTAAACTTAAGAAAATGTTAATTTCTGAATATCTTGCAACATGGAAATTTTCATATCATATCAAAATTTCGTATAAATTTATATCTTGTCCAAACTATGATAAGATAATCTTTATGATAATTTCAAAATTTTTATTAAAATATTTATAATACACCCTTTATAATTTTATTGAATAATTAATAACAGACCTTTTTCAAAGTATTTAAATTTTAAAGAACATTGTAAATCATTGTAAAGAACATTGTAAAGCATTAATGATGACATAGGTATTTAGGAAAATACATTATTACCAATATTTTTAAGCTGCTATTAGCATCATCATATTTTTAATGGTATTTTTTACATGGCTGTAATTAGTCATTTGAATCAATTAGTAAGTGTATTACTTATATATTTTATTATTTTACCTGAATCTTACTGATTGATGAATAAATTACAGTAATAGAAAAATATGTGGATACTAAACGGTACCATATCGCCTAAGGGTTAATAATACATCCACTCCATCTCATCCTCTCTAAAATCTCAAAATCACCAAATATATTGTACGAGTGTTCGAGTTTTAACCATTGTATAGTAATAAAACAATAATTGTGATTTCGATAGCTGTATTTTTGTAATGAATGTTGTTTGAAAATTAAAAATAATAAATAATAGACTAAATTTTACATAATACATAGGAGAATATAAAAAATTTGAAGCTATTAAGTGTTCTTCCTGTTGAAGTATGTGGTACTTAATTTTGTACTCAACTATTGCTTGTTTTCTCTCTCTTTTTAATTCTTTGTTTTGTTTGTGACAGTATTTGAAAAGGAAATAAAGTAATAAATGTTTGTAAATCTGAACGAAAAAATATGTCATCATCCATCCTATCCTCGTATTATTTTTTTCTTCTTGAAAACTGCTGTTATGAATTTTGTACGGACTAAGTCATTGTGTCTTGGAGACTTTTTACATATTTGATACGACGATGCTTGCCACAAGTTTTGTAAATAAATTATTTTTATGAACGAATTTTTACTGTGTCATTATTGTTGTTATACGTATATGTATTATTTATTTTTGCATTAGGACGTATTTTTTTACATTATTATTATTTATTCTTTTAATACATCATTCTTAAGAGGCAACTTCAGTCAAGCGAAAAGACCCGCTTCGTAATGTTAATCGTATGGAAGTAATTTATAACTATTTCGGTTTCATTTCAATATTTTTAAATGTGTATTATTATTATTATTATTTGTTTGGATAGTTAAAATCGATCTGTAAGGCCGTTTTATACTTTTTTGCTTTTGATTTCAGTTTTTTTTTTTTTTTTTTAATTAAACTGATTTTTTTTTTTTTTTTTTTTTTTTTTTTTTTTTTTTACATACAATTAATTGAAAATGTGGGATAAACGCACTTTTAAAAACTAAAATATTTGTAATATTTATTCTAAACATTCCTGCATTAAATAGTAGTATGAAATTGTAATTACAAAAATTATTAGTGTCAAAAAGCTTTAGGTGATGGATCAAGCAAACTCTTCTTGCCCGTACGTCAGTTAAGTGGTTAAAGAGGAGGCTTTCACTTTGAAAATTGGTTCCGAAAATTAAAGTGTCACCAATAAAAAGATCTTAAAACAAAGTGGAAAAAGAAAAAAAAAATGATCTTTGTACAAATCGACCTCAAATGTCCACTACAAAAAATAATAAATAAAAATTAAAAATATTGAAATGCAACCGAAATATCTTTATAAATTTTTTCCATAGGATTAGCATGACGAAATGCCCGCTTTACTGAAAATAGTCTCTTAGATTCGAATATCAGGAGGACATGTAAAATGTTCAAAATTTTCAACATTCGAATGAATCAAAATGTACATAACAAGCAAGATCAGGATACATCGTACTATAAACTATATTCAAAAAGATTATACCTTTATCTTAAAAGTACTCGGCGCACTACCAAAAACGAAATTTCTTAAATAATTCGATTTTTTCACTTTTACCTAAACGAATTCTTCATACTTTCAACATCATGCTGAGAAAATTATAGGCTAATTTCTGCCCTATAGGACTAATATTTAGGACTGATTTAATCAGCATTTAAAATAATATATACCTTTTAAGACTGTTCTCAACTGCTCGACTCAACAAGCATAAAACGTTTTGACACATTTTCAAATTCATTTTTTAACGGAAAGATATAAAATTGCAAAACCTGACCATGAAAGTGATTTGGAATCGAACGAAATTTTCCACTTTTTGATAAAACAATTTCTTATTGAGTTATAAGCGAATTCGATAACGTGATTAACACGTTTTCCACCCCAGTTGAGTGGTTATTCTGCTTCCATGCGGAAATCCTGTTCAAAATGCCCACTCAGACACCACTTTTTGAAAAATCCACTGTTTGCCTCCCACTCCAGAGAGAAAAAAGGGAAAATGAGTGCAATTAGATAGTTTCTGAACAACAACACCTTCTAGTTTCATGTATTTCCGAGCAAAAATAAATAAAAACATATGAAATTGTTCTTTTGGATTTAAGAATAGCCTTAGGAGGAATCTTTAAACTCATTTATCTCAGTTCAGTTTTTTTTTTCTCAAATTTTCCATGTTTTTATCAAACTGCGAAGCCTTTTCCAGATATAAATAAAAAGATTCATTTTTTTTCCTTAGCTGAACATCATACCAAAAATCAGAATGTTAATATCTTTTAAACTTTTGTTTTAAAGAAATTCATACACCGCAAAAAAAAAAAAAAAAAAAAAAAAAAAAAAAAAACTTAATTTTTGTATATAAAAACTACATGTTAAAAAAAAAGAGAGAGAGAGAAAGAAAGAAAACAGTTTGAATAAATTTTGTAATTTTTGAAGAAAACAAATAAATAAAAAACACTATATTCTTTGCAGAAAAAACTGTTTTAATGAAAAAATACAGATATTTTCTGTAAATTAAAGTTTTCGATTTGCACAAAAATTGTATATTTTATTTTCCTGTTAATCAGAGAGATATTGTTTTACAGTGTATATAAAAAACTAGTCATCGTTTCTGCTTTTTTATTTTTTTTATTTAATTTTTATTCTAAACTATTGCTATTAAAAAAAAACTCTTGATCCCTAAATCTTAATCTTTTCAATATATCATTACTGACTAAATTAAAAAAAAAAAAAAAAAAAAAAAAAAAAAAGAAAGAAAAGAAAATTGGAATTACGAGCATTTAAAATTAGGTGGCTAAAACTGAGCATTTTTTGAAATTTTGTGAAAAAAAATTAACTTTTAAAGTTTGTATTAATTTTTCTGTTTTTAACAATAATAAAAAAATTAAAGTTTGTTAATTATATTTTTTAGTAAGTAATTACAAAGTAATTATATTTTTTAGAATGACACTTTCATTTTTCGAACCGATTTCTAAAGTGAAAGTAGCTTAATAAAAAAAAATATCTGGAAACAAAGTCGTAAAAGTAAATAAACAGAGCTATAGAGAAAGATCTCAGTCCCCCAATGCAAAAAGAAGTATTTAAAAATGTTGAAATGCAAAAGAGATAGTATTAGAAAAAAAATCATGTTGACCTAGGTTTAGCGATCGCGAATTTCTTCTTTAAGAGGGTAGTTTTTTACAACTTTCGCTCTTTCACATCAGGAAATTTGGTTCAAAACAACACCTTTGGAGTACTTTTCAAAAGTACTTTCTTTCCTTTAAGATAAGTGAAAGAAAAAAAACTGTTCTATTACATATTTTTTTATATGGGTGATTCTCAAAATAGGGGACAATTTATGTCTTTCGGCATACAAAAAAAATTGAGAGGTTTTCTGTCATGTTTTTATATTTAGATATGTTTTTCTTAATATTATTCATTATTTGCACTCAAGAATTACTCACTTTTTAGTTAAAAACACCTTAAAAGAACAGAATAAAGATTCAAAATGTCATTAGCATGGATGTCCACAGCAGCTGTGCCTTGTGTATACTAGCATTTTTCAAGAGTTAATACGATTTTTATAAAATAAACAAATGTTATTCTTTCTTTATATTAATCAAGGAGATGATTTATCCAATAAATTTCTTTTTAAAAATAAAATTATAGTACATAAAAAAAGAATTAAAGTTTGTCCTCCATATTCGATTTTCAAAACAAGGTCATACTAAAACAGCTGGTTATTAATCAAAATTTCATTTTCACATATGACAATAGTTTGAAAATATTAAGTTTCTCCATGGCAACAAGCAGCCATTTTATCCCAGCCAGAAAATAGAAGCATGTATTGTATTTTAAGAATAGAAGTTGAATATTAGGGGAGTACATCAATTGTATGTCATTAGAATGGATAATAATTTTCATGTTTATTTTATAGTTAAAATTTTTATTTTATTTATTTGCACAGAGCTTTTGTGTTTTAAAAAGCCCCAGAAAGGAATATTGCATTGTGATTATATTATGGCTGTCCATGCTAATGACAAATTAAAATTTGTCATTAGCATGGACAAATATCAGTGTCATTAGCATGGTTTTTCTGTCCATGCTAAAGACTCCTATGTACATAAATGTAACCAGTGCTTATATTGTATCCTTTATAAAGTTTAATTTTACGTATAAATTTAGGTATTACATTTATTATCCCTAAAATATGCATTAAATCTGTAGAAAAATCACTAAGACAGCTTCTAACATTGTTAGTGTCAGAATGTTGCTCATGTAACAAAGTTTGCTCTTTGGTAATGTTTTTATTCTTCTTATATGTATATATGTAAAAATGGAAACCATTTGCTGAAAAGGAAGGCTAATAAATATAGAAAAAAATATTTAAACAGGAAGAAAATAAAAAATTTCATAATATATTTATTCCACGCAATTCGTTTTGTCATTAGCATGGCTCAAAAAATACTAATTATTTTTTTTAAAGTTAATTTTTAAATATTCAGCTGCTGACTACATGGAAAGTATACCTAATACTATATTAACAACACCTATTTTTTTCAGAAATTTTGCTAACAGTAATTTTTTTAAGATTTCATTTTTGAAATCGTCCCCTATTTTGAGAATCACCCATATGTTACTGAACAAAAATGAATTCGGAAACGTGTCTAGTAGCCAAACATTCAAATGTTTGAGAATACAGCCTTGTGGCTATTTTAAAATATACGAAATAGAAATATGAAAACACGAAATAGAAAATGTTAGATAATTTTAGATTTCTGTCTCATGTAATTAATAATAAACTTTCGTAATTTGAACAAGTCCGGAATTGCACATCAAACGTAGCAAATGAGGTGCTATAACGAAGCTTTAAAAATATCCAGACTTGGTGTAATAGTGCAGCACGTTGGATACAGTTTAGTGTCCGAAATCGTTTCTGTGTCTCTGTAAAAGATATTTGTTTTCTATTATACAAGAAGTAACTTATAGTGAACCACAGCAGTGTTAGATCAATTTTTATAAAATGTGAAATAGCTTACTAGCATTAAAACCAAATAGTGTTTCCCCCCTATACCACTGTGTAATGGAAAACGTGCGGCCCTGTGAATTAATTAGAATTTATTTGCACCACAGATTGTACAGAATGTATATTTTAGTATATATCCTTCATATATGCATATCAATTGCATTATGTTCGAAAGAGTATAAGATCATAAAAATGCACTTGGAACTATATTTTTCCATTGGCCATCAAATAACGGAATACTTTTGATTGCCCCTGTCATTAAACTATGCATCCGATTTTCATAAAATTGGAAATGACTCGACAAAATTATGCAACAATTATTTAAATTTCAAACGATTCGATTGGGTAGTTTTTGCGTTAATTGCATACGGACGGACTGAACGCGTAGACTATAGGTGTTACGGATTTACACAATTACGAACGCACCTAAAAATAAGAAATGCTGTAGTAAAAAAATGCATAAAAATTATATATCATCAAGCTAACATAAAGTGATTAGAGAGATGTAAAATAATACCTCACTTACTCTAAAAAATAAATGGTTTCTCAAAATTAAGTAAAAAGTACACAAAGGAGGTAGCGGGTTAAGGGGGGTCTGGCGGCCCCCCCGAATATGGTAAAATCGTTCCAAAAATCTTGAAGAGGGTCGAAAAACAAGCAGTATAATCTTTTTACCGACATTACAACCCAAACGAAAACACAGTAATGGCGAAAAATATGATTTTTTGTGATTTTTATTTTTTTCAACCAGTTTAATTTATTTTTAAATGGTTTAAACGCAATTAAAAATTTGCTTTGGATGTGTGGAAGCCCCCTGAATTTTTTCAGATTTTTTGGTCAAGTAAAAACATGTGAATTTTAGGTTTAAATGCGAAAAAATCGTGAAAAACGCGTCATTTCCAAGATTCAATCCTCTAATTTTTAGGGTTGTTTTCATTTTCCCGAGGGGTGCTGTATAGTATAGATAGCGGCAATTGTCTTCTTTCGAATGCAGGCAACTGGACTCAATTTGGTCAATTTTGGTGAGCGGGGCGATTTTTTGAAAAAAACTAATGCGTCTTAGCTATAAAAAATACATCTCTATAGGGGTTTTTGAGGTCGCTGATCACGAATTTGATGTCAAAAAATCTTTTTGACAACAAATTCACCCATAAGTATTTATTAACACGACTCAAGAGGCGAATGACAGTCGATTTGTAACTAAACTAAGATGGGTAGTAGAGGCTGTTCATGGGATCATTGGCAGCAAATTCCAACTCTTGCATCATGAGTTTGACAATAAACGTTTGCTATCAGCTAAAACTTATTGCAAAATAGCGAATTTTCTGGTTAACTTGTTCGGAAAACGACTCAATTGAGATAGCGAATTATAAGATGAGATCACTAACGAAATGTTGCTCAGAAAAAACGTTAATAATGATTTAGCGAAAGTGGTACAAGAGAAAAACTGGAACAGAAAAAAAAGGATCTTCAGACCTCTGACGTCAAATGATGTTGTAGACTTTCCGGAGTTGACTGAAAGAGATCTGAAGATACTTTTTACAGGGTCTTACCAGTTATCACAGACCGTTTCTTATTTAGCAGAATTATGTACTGAAGATGGAGTTCTTAATATGCATTACTTGCTGGAAGATAAATCAATTTTGAAATGCGAAGTTAAATCGAGGCACATAAGTCGGAAAAAGTACAGGTGTTACGTAAAATGCGTTCTTAACGCTATTGGAAGAAGTGGTATAGAAGAATACGTATGCGATTGTGCGAATGGCCTCAGAACTGTCGGTTGTTGTGCACATGTGGCCACTATCATTTACTTCTTACGGCATGCGAGATATTTGTCGCGAATTATTCGTCCAGCACAGATTCTCACAAATCTTTTCTCTGTTCAAAGCGTTGAACCTGTTATTGAAGACGATAGTGACGAGGATTAAAACTGTAAAATTGTTAACTTAGCTCTGTAAAAAAGTATTATGCTATTTTATATTACTGTGTGACTATTACGTAAGCTTGAATAAAATATGATTTATACCAGAAAATTTAGTTTCATTGATTATATTAGTTGAACACGATATTAAAATTGTTTAAATGCTGTGATTCAATGATATTTTTTACATTATCAAACCTGTGTTAATAAATACTTATGGGTGAATTTGTTGTCAAAAATTTTTTTTGACATCACAATCGTGATCAGCGACATCAAAAACCCCTACAGAGATGTATTTTTTATAGCAAAGACGCATTATACCAAGTACGCGCCGTAATTTACCGAAAGTTGAAAATTCGAGTTTTTTTTCAAAAAATCGCCCCGCTCACCAAAATTGACCAAATTGAGTCCAGTTGCCTGCATTCGAAAGAGGACGATTGCCGCTATCTATACTATACAGCACCCCTCGGGAAAATGAAAACAACCCTAAAAATTAGAGGGTTGAATCTTGAAAATGACGCGTTTTTCACGATTTTTTCGCATTTAAACCTAAAATTCACATGTTTTTACTTGACCAAAAAATCTGAAAAAATTCAGGGGACTTCGACACATCCAAAACAAATTTTAATTGCGTTTAAACTATTTAAAAATAAATTAAACTGGTTGAAAAAAATAAAAATCGCAAAAAATCATATTTTTCGCCATTACTGTGTTTTCGTTTGGGTTGTACTGTCGGTAAAAAGCTTATACTGCTTGTTTTTCGACCCTCTTCAAGATTTTTGGAACGATTTTACCAGATTCGGTGGGGGCCGCCAGACCCCCCTTAACCCGCTACCCCCTTTAAGTACTTCACGTACTCAAAGCAGCTCCGATCCAAATGTACTCAAAACTGAGAAATACATGTACTCAGTTTTGATTCCATGGTTGTGTTCAAATATAAATCGCTATGAACTGCCTCCATTAAAGTAAAAATATACTAGCATTTATTTCTTGCTCAAATTTATTAACAATTAAAGTTTAATTGTTTCTTTATTAAGAAAAATAGCAAAAATTATTAGCAAAATACCCAAATCGAAAATTTTATGGCAAGAGCACACTATTTTCAAGCACTTTTAAATTACTTCAAAACACTGTGTATAATTTAACATTTACATTAATAAGCATCTTTTATGCCACTATGAATGAAATAAACTATTACAGGGTCAAAATTATCGTTAGTTTGGATTTGATAACACGTGACGTTTCAAAATTGAGAAAGCAATGTGATCAGTTTTGATCCAAACATACTTAAATCAGTATGAGTACATTGATGTACTCATTTTTGAGTATTTTTTTTTTTTCAGTGTACATCAAAAATTCATTCCAAGACTAGAACGTAAAGTGCATTAAAAAAAAAAAAAAAAAAAAAAAAAAAAGTCTACCTTGAATAGATTAAAATTTTAAAGACATTTTCAGATTCATTTTTAAAAAGAAAAACATGAAACTTGCTGAAGTGATTTTGGAAGAGATATATAAGAGGCCGTGTGGTTTAATTTTTCTCTCAATTCATTAAAATTTAAATTATAAACAATTATTTTCTCAGTATGACCCTTTATTTCTTTTTTAGATCTCCCGCTTCGAAAAATTTGGTTCAAAATCTCAACTTTAACAGCATTTTTTGCAATATTTTCTGACTTTATCAAAAAATCTACAGATACGGCATATTATGTAATTTCTAAATAAGAGAAGTTGAAAGTTTGATACGTTTGAGTGCCAAAATGAATTTAAAAATAAATCAGAAACTAAGCAGTATGGATTGTAATACACCCGTAAGTCGGGGCAGTGGCGCCAACTTTTGAAAAGAAAAATAATGAGTTGGCTCAGAAATATTTTGGTAAAATGATACGACCAGTTTGTTCTTTGAAGGGGGGAAGATGCTGAAAGATGAGAATTTTAAGTCAAGCTATCATGTTTTATTAAAGTTGCAATTTTATTAAATTATATTCTCATGCGCTTTTCCTTATAAAAGCACTAATGTTTATTGTTATATCATCATGTCATGAACATGACTACAAATTGAAATAGCAGAATTTAAACATGGGCATTTCAGTCATTTAGGTTTTATGGCAGGCAGTTGGAGAATTAAAACACATGGTCATTGACAAACAAATTTTTGTTCTAGAGTAAAATAGTAATAATAATAATGAATAAATAACTAAATAGAACAATGTAATATTTTGGCACGCTAGGATTCAAAATTATTGGGTGAGTTGGCCAGTGAGTCGAGGTACACTTAGTTAAGCAGAAAAGGATATTTAATGAAAATATTCTAAGGGATTATGTTATGTAAATTTAGCCATAATAAAAAAATGTGTTTTCAGTACGAGAATTCGGAATAAATCAATAAGTTGTTAACTTGCAATTTATTGTTCTTTTAGCTTCCCTTTTGGGTTGAGGAAGTGAAAAAAAAATCTTAGAATGAAGTTTGAGCAGACAAATACTCTTTTTAGCTCACAGGCTATCATAGCCTGAGAGCTTATGTGCCCGCCCGTTCTGCATGTATGCACGTGCGTACGTAACGCGATAACTCATGTTAAAAATATCCGAATTACATAAAATTTTGGATATAGGCTTATTATGATAAGATGCTTCCCTGATTAGTTTCGAGAGTTCATTCGATAAGTATAAGAAGGGGAACTGCCCCTCCCCTTAATTTGTATGAATGGGTTTTTCATGCAGAATTAGTAGATTTCGTTCAAATCTTAGATGTAGGATCATTCTAATGAGGTGCCTCCGTGATTAATATTGAGTGATAATTGGATAAGTTTAAAGAGGGATAATGGGGGGGGGGTAATCCCCCAATCTTAATTTAGGTTTTTCACGCAAAATTTACCGATTTGCTTTAAATTTTGGATGTAGGTTCTTTCTGATAAGTTGAATTTCTGAACAGTTTTGGAGGTTTAATTGTTAATTATAAAGGAGGGAACGGGGGACAACGTTTCTTAAATTACATAAATGGGTTTTTATGCAGAATTATTCGACTTGCTTTGAATTTTGGATACAGGTTTATTATATGATAAGGCGTATCCCTGATTAGTTTTGGGGCTTCAATGATTAAGTATAAAGGAAGGAAATGGGAGAGGTACTTCTTTCTTAATTTTTTTTTTCAAAAGGCATTATTATATAAGGCTGTAATATACAATTAGTCTACATAGCCTGTGAGCTCTATGCCATCAGTTTAACTGGGCATAGTCTTTTTATTTTACGTTTAGCAGCTCCTTTGTAACAGCAAATCGAAATTTTAAAGCTTTTTCAAATGATTTTTTTTATCATTATCATTATGTACTGACATTTAATATCTCTTTAAAATAATTTCTTTTTTTTTTTCTTTTTTCACGATTGTACACTCAATGTTAGAACATGTGCTGCTAAAAACAGTCGTTTTTATCCAAACCATGGCTAACCTATCTTCCGGACTTGGTGATACTTGCCTGGAAAAATTAATTAGACAATCGAAAACAATTTACTATTAGCTTGGTGATAATTGCGGGCTCGTCAAAATGTTTTCGATTTGCACCTGTCCAAAACCATTTCAACCAATCAAATCTTACATCCCATATATCAAAACTCTCGTATAGAGGGATCCTGTTTCAAAGCTATAAAGTTAGTTGAAAAGAAAAACTTAAAAGCATTTTTGGTGGCAAAAAAAAAAAATAAATAAATAAATAAATAAAAAAATAAAAAATAAAATAAATAAATAAAATAATAATAAATAAATAAATAAATAAATAAAATAAAAACAATAAAAAAACAGCCTTTTATTTGTGACTTTTCACACTGTAGGTGGCAATTCGAATCATAAAACGACCAACAATATTCATACGCTTGTAATTGTATGCCTGTAATTTTCAAATTGAAAAAATGGGTCAAAAACATCCTTCTACTTTTAAAAAGGTTAATACGCGTTCCACGGCAATAATTATTAGGAAAAATACACCGCGGTCACTGTGATCTATAAGGAAACAAACATAAGGAATTTTTCTTTCGTTTTATATTATTTAAATATACCGACAAAAACTTCTCTTGCACTTGCATAATTTAATTTTTTCCCACGACGAAAAAGCAATATGTTTTCCAACTCATTACCGGTAAAGTTAAGTAAAAGTAATTGTATAAATAAAAGTAAAGTAAAAATAAATATATAATTGCTTACCTGCGACTATTTAAAATGCTTTTCTAACCGTTTTGCGCGGTTAAAATTATTATTATTATTATTTTTATTAAAATGGTATGCAAAAGTATTTCAAACAGGTAAAACTAGCCCAAAAAACCGTAAAGGCATCCTGAGAAAAAATTCAGCCTTTCACAAACGGCAGAAGTAAAAAGACTCTTAATTAGCATTGAATGTATGCACTTCACTCGATGCAAATCAGGATTACTTTTTTTCCCTTTGTTTTAGGCGAACCTAGTCTGTTATTTGGAAATTCGTTTTAAATACGATTTTGCTTAGGTCTGCACGGGCCAAATTTTCCAGGCCCAGCAGGGACCGATTTACAAATTTGGGGGCGCGGGGCACAGATGTTTACCCCATTGCACCAATACCAAAACTTAAAAAAGGTACTTACTGAGATAACATTATTAACTTTAATAATTACTTTTAAATATCCATTAAACAATTAAATATGATAATCATTAATTTATTTTCTAATAATTATTTCAGAATTTTTAAATTTAAAGAGTAGAAAATTTATAATAAATTGGGTGTTGTCGTCATCTTTTCCTTTTCAAATCTAAATATCTGGAATAATCGAATATGCAACAACTAATAATAAAGTTTTGACAACATCAAACTACAATTATTTAAAATATTAGAGAACGCTACAGATTTCCAGCTATGCTCACTTAACCCTAAATGATCTGACGAGAACAAGAACAAGATTTAATAAGAATTAAAAATGTATTATATTTTAAAAAATTAAAATTATTTATATATATTCAAATAATTTTACTTATAATTTTACGATATATCTTTTACTTATAATGAAATGTAAAATTCCATTAGATATTCAAACTATATCAGATTTTGAACAGTAAATTAAAAACTTTCACCAGCATTTGGGGGTCCCTGAAAATCAGGGGCCCTTGGCCTGTGCCCCGAATGCCCTGCCGTAAATAAGGCACTGAGGCCCAGGAACGCCCGGTCCGCAGAAAAGTTATTTTGGCGCCCTCGTTTTTCTTTAAACTACGATACAAATTCGAAAAAAGGCCTTTGCTTTCAAAAATGTTTGCTTTTGATTATGTGTTATTAAGTATTTAACTTAATGAGTCCTTTTACAGAACTTTAAATACCTAATCAAAAACCGTAAATGTCTCGCATAATGAGAAGCTATTCTTCAAGAAAACCTTGGGCTGAGTCGCTGAATGTTTTAGATCTCTTGAATACCTTTTCCTGAATCACCCATTTAACTATAATACGTAAACTGACCACCCTGTAAAATTTTACACTCTCAAGGTAACTATATAATTACCATTTTCTTTGTGAGCTTTTCTTCGGGATAATAAGATTATAATACCGGACTATGTATTCATTTTACAGTCGTATAATAAATATAATAAGATTTCACAATTTTAAATTATAACAATTTTTACACAATTCGCCTACGTAAATAAATGCTTATAACATAGAGTTAGTGTTTGGCTCGCATTTTATGCCTCAGTCAGATCTTTAAAAATATATGTGTAATAATACACGATGCTAGTAAAAGTGTGCGCAATCAAATTTAGCTCTTAAAAAAAAAAAAAAAACAATCTTGTTGTTCAAAAATAACACTGAAAGTTTCATAAGATGATGATAGATCGCAGACAGGGCTTTCGCGAAGACTTTTTGTTGGTGGAGGACAGAGACTTAAATTGCCAAGTGAAAATTCAATATTTGCCAACTCAGTGAAAAGCAAACATAAATAATTCTCGGCGTTTGCCAACTTGTTTTATAATTTTACCAAGACATCAGAATTAGAAAAAGTAATATAGTTTTTATACGTAAAAAAAACTTAATATTTCCAATTATATTGGTAACTTTCGTCAAATCTATCAGAAATAGAAAGTGTATTAAAATTTTTATTAAAGTTTTGAACTAATTTGCCAATTCAGTTTGGAAATCTGCCAACCGAAGAGCATGAGTAAACGTTTTTTGGGGGGACGCTCCCCCCCCCCTGTCCTCCCCCTTAGTAAAGCCCCTGATCGCACAGCACACCCAGGACCTTGTTTTTCATCTATGATCGCCTCCCATTCCTGAAATCACTCCATGTGATTTTTTTTTTGGGGGGGGGGGAGCGAGGGGGGCTTATCAAAGATCAGGTGTTTGTTACACCACTATCAACTGATATTGACGAACTTAGGATATGCATATCTGAAACCATTCGAAGAAACACATGGGACACATGTTGAAAAAAGTGTGGGATTAGTTATCTTTCATGTTTCTGGAGGGGCTTACACTGAACACTTATTACTACGTTGAATTTAAACTTTCAATTGTTATCTTTATTTTCTGACAAACAATAAGGATTTTTATTTTTTTGGGGGGGGAGGGGGGTTGTTTTTTTCTAATAGCCCAGTAAAATTGGGATTTTCATTTATGTATACCCTGTGCATGGAAAATTATAAACATTTGTAGAAATATTATAATCCAAAATCCATAAATTGAAAGATATATATAGATATATATGTATATATATATACATTTTTTTTCGAGTTTACTTTGTAGAAAACTTAATTTTCTTCACAAAAAAAAAAAAAAAAACAAACATGTAAATTCGTTATTTTATTTAAAAGTTAATGTAGTAAAATTGCTGAAAAGCAACGTTTCGAGACATATATATATTACAAATAAAAAAAATTTTCGCCAAAATTAACCTTATACTATATTAATTTCCTTTAAAAAATATTCCGTATTTACCCCAACTTATTAAATTAAAATACTGTTACAGTAACACCTCCATAACGGACACTCCCGAATAGCGGACACCTCTATTTAACGGACAGTTTTCAAATCCCCACTCCCAAAACTTTAATTTTGTATGTTTAACCTCTCAATAACGGACGTTCCGAATAGCAGACAGTAATTTTGGTAAAAAAGAATAAAAAATTGTTTTTAACAAGGAAAAAAATAAAAATCTTCTAAATTTATCAGGGCAATGCATCACAAATTTTGTGATCACAGATAAATGTGGGAATAAGCTGGAGAAAATCCCCTTTTCCCTTACATTTATCCACTACATACCCCCCCACCCCCACCTTCGGATAATTGGAGATTGTATGCTTTTAAGAAGCAGAAAAATACAATAAACAATTATATATTTTTTATTTTTAGAAAAAGATGATTTAAAACGATTAAAACTTCTGACAGAGTTAAAACTTCACATTGAAACACAAATTATATGTAATCGCAAGAAAAAGCATACTTTTGTAACTTTTTTTTTTTTTTTTTTTTTTTTTTTTTAAGAATGTAATAAGCAAAGGATAAAGGTATGTATAATTTTATTTCAGTTTTATTGCTTTAAAAATTATTTTAATTTCTGGTTTAATCATATAATAGAGGTTTTAGGACATTTTTAAATCAACTAATGAAACGTTAAGCATTCATTAACAATTTTTCTATCGCTGAGGTTTTCCCAATAGCGCACACCTCTGAATAGCGGACACCTCTGAATAGCGGACACCTCCGAATAACGGACACCTCCGAATAGCGGACAATTTCTGCGCTCCCAAGGTGTCCGTTATTTAGAGGTTTTAATGTATTGCATCTAATCTATTAATCTTTATAGAAATGATATAAATTCTTAACTCGCCTTAGAAAAAAAAAACATTTATTCCAATATGCGTAGTTTTAAAAAAGGCTCTAAATTAAAAATATTCTTAATTAAACTTTATTCTTTAAAATTCCTAATAAAATTCATTTGTTCTCTGTTTTTATCAACCCTTTTTTAAGAAAGTCTTATTAAATTTAATCCAAAACCATACTTAAAAAAATATCATTATTTTTAATTTTTTTTTTCTCCGATTTTGATATTTATTGCGTCTCAATAAATTAATTTAATTTCTTTTTTTCTTTTTTTTTTTCATTTTTATTTTTTTATGTGTATGTGTGTGTGTTAAATTATCGGTTGTAGAATGTATTCGAAATTTGATTACTTTCGATTATAAATTAGTTAAATAATAATCTTTTAAAATAAAATTATCGTTTGCAAAAGATCGAATCTGTAGTTGTTATTTCGATGCTTGATATTAAATTCTTTTTTACATAAAATAATTATGGTTAGAGATTCAGGAAAATTCTAGAAACTTTTTATTATTGACTTAAGTGAGGAGGCCCAGAGATGATGGAATACTTTTTTTTTTCTTTCGATGATTCGAATTTAGACGACTTGCGGAAGCTATGTTTTATGATGCGTGTCGCTCCGGGGAGAACATTTCCCACTCAACATGAATACCTTTTAATAAACTATTTTGAAGCAGCTAATGTGTAGTTTAATAAAGCTTCTACGTTTATTATTTTTCTTAATTTTTTATCTTTCCACGACTACTGTGATATAAGATAGGAAAACTTGCAGGTAATATTACTGGCTCCCTATAACAAAATGCTACATATATTTAATTTTATATTTTGAGTGTTAAAATCTAAGTGAAAAAGGCGAGTTGTCAGTAAAATCTTAACACTTTAAATAAAATTAACAATGCATTTAAAAAAATAATTTAATCAGTAAAAATTAAGAAAAAGCATTCTTCATATAGAAAACTTGAATTTTCCTTTTAAGAATTCAGTGTTGCTCTCAGTAGAGGTCCCGGGCTTGGCCCGTGGCCCGTACCCGGCCCGGAGCGCGGAATCGTTTCGAATTTTCTAATGGGCCGGGCCGGCAAAAAAATTGAACGGGACCCACGGGCCGATAAAAAAAAATTTCGGTCCTGCCGGCCCGTTCGCCAGATTTAAGCAGATACAATAAAATATGAGCTATTTTCAACGAAATGGTTTTAACGAGAATAAGTATAAATGTGCGTCACGAGCCATACTAGTTTGACAGCATTAGTATAAAAATGTACAGTGTAGAGATCGGCATCGGACAGTTACATTGTGTGTAATCCGTTTTAATATTTTTTTTAGCTGACTCGTGTCGGCCCGAGATCAAGCTTGCATTATTTTTCTACATGTAGACTAGCCGGACCGGAACTAGACTTAATTGTTCTCAAGATCTGTAGGGCGGACAACATGATTTGTAAAATTATTAACAGCGATAAAGACCTTATGTTAGCTTAATCTTTGGATATATACTTCTTGATGGTTTTTAAATTAATTTCTCAATAATGCGAAAGTTTGACATATTTTCTGATTAATTTTAAATTGTAAAAGTATAAAAGTGGTAAGCCTGACTATTGAAGGGATTTGGAATCTAATAGAGTTTTTCATTTTTGGTAAATAAAATACTTGTGTAACTTTGTTGAGATATATAATAGTTTCTCAAATGATTACAGGTTTTTCTCCCTTCCCATGCTATCACTTCCGGAAATTCTATTCAAAACGCTAACTATGACAGTATTTTATTTGCTTGCAATATTCAATGTTTAAGCTAGGGGACGGTGTTTTTTAATTTTCCGAATGTTTTATAGATAACATTTTATTAAGCTTTGAATGAAAAAACACCCATATTTTTTCATATTTCAAAATTGTAAGTCATATTATAATTAAACAGCAACAAAAATCGATAATTTATTCAACGAGTGCACTTCATTATGATCTCAACTATCATGTTCAAAAAGAAAAATTCAAAAATATGCAAATGCGAATGAGAAATCAGCGAAATGCTTCCCCATAGGAATAGCATTAGCTCGCGAGCGTCTTCACGAGCAGGGACAGGGCCCTTAAATTGCTTGTATCAAAAAATGGATAACCCCATTCGATTATAAAGTTTCTGAATAAAAATACCTGCTAAACTTATGCGTTTCTGAGAAAAAAATGAATTTAAAAATTTATCAGAAAGGAACTTCTTTGAATTTAAGAATGAATTGGGATTTAAAATCTTTAATAAAATGATATAGAAATATTTTTATAAACCTTCTTTTATTAAACAGCTTCAAAAGTTACGATGTTTTTAACTTTCTTTCTTTTTTCTTTTATTCCAAGCCATATTATTTTTTTAATGAATCTTTATTTGAATGTTGAAAGCCTAAATATCTAAGTAATTATTAATGCTGTTAATGTGTATTTGCTGTAAAATATACTGTAAAATCATTCCATAGATATGTATACAGTATTCTTTTAAGGAATCTTAATTATATGATAAAAATCTAAATCTTTTAGAAATCTTAGAAATTGTAACGGGCCGGGCCTGGTTTCAATGATTTCTGTACGGGTCAGGCCCGGGCCGAACTTTTGAGTTTAACAACGGGCCGGGCCGAGTCCGGGCCTGCAAATTCCGGCCCTTACAGACCTCTAGCTCCCAGTGAAAAAAAAATGAATGTAGATAAATAAATATAGAAAGAACAAAACATATATCAGTTTTAAGAATTAAAACACACAGTTTTATTTTATATAAAGTGGTGTTATTCACCTTCAGAGAAAAATTCCACATTTACAATCCTGTATTAAACAGCATCTACAAAAAATGATGCATAGAATTCATCCAAAGGATGCATAGGCAAAAAGCGATATTGTCATTGAAAAACTAGTAAACAAAAATCGGCTATCTAATGATTCATATGCCTTCATTTGTTTGCAACATACACTGAAAAAAATGGGTTCTCAAAATTAAGTAAAAAGTACTCAGTTTTAAGCACTTCACATACTCAAAACAGTTCCGATTAAAAAGTTCTCAAAACTTCATTTTTGATTCCATGGTTGTGTTCAAATATAAATCACTATTATCTGCCTCCTGAATTTACAAATTAAAGTGAAAATTTACTGGTCTATTTCTTGCTCAAAATTATGAACAATAAACATTTAATTGATTATTAATTAAGAAAAATGGCAAAATTATAAGCAAAATACCCAAATCGAACATTTTTATAACAAGAGCATTATTTGCAAGTATATTTTAAAATACTGTGCATAATTTAATATTTACATTAATAAGCATCTTTTATGCTGCCATGAATGACATAAACCAATACAGGGTACAAAATTATCGTTAGTCTTATATCACTGTGATGTTTCAAAATTGAGAAAGCAATGTGGTAATTTTTGATCCAAACATATTTCAACTTGATATGAGTACATCGACTCACTCATTTTTGAGTACTTCATTTTTTTTCAGTGTACATCAAAAATTTATAATAGCCTCATGTTTTATCAGAAATTATTTATTTATGTACTTTCAAAATCATATTTTAATTACAGTTTTTTTATTGCAGTTATTATGGAGAAATGGAAACAAAAGATACTGCTATAGAAGTAGACTACTATTTTCTAACTATTTATCCTTTACTTTCTAATGTAATGAATACTTCAGATGCCTACATTGAACTAGTCCGATGTGGCAATCCCAAAACTTTCTTCTATTTTATACATGTTAATACTTCCAGAAAAAAAAAGCATTCATTGCATGATTTGCACTAAAATATAACCAGCAACAACTTATCTCAAGTTCTAACTGAATCTAAAGTTTGATGAAAATCAGTATGTGTTAGTTTTTGCGATAGAATCATTGCAAAACTCCCCCAAAAAATCTGGATAGAAGCGCCACCTGTTGAACGATTTACTCGAAAAGCAGAAGAATACTAATTTATATCAGGGACTAACTGAATCTGAAGTTTGTTGAAAATTCGTGCTGCGTTCCTGAGATAAAGCTATTGCGATAATTATATATATAAAACCCCTCCGTGTATAACGATTCCGGGGTCAACCCATCCACGAGAAAAAGAAACTTACATTGACTTTCTAATATACGTAGCCGCCACATCCCATTGTTCTCTCGGCATGGTTTCGAATCCAACATCTTTGGCGAAAAGATGCCGTTTTTTGGCGGTGATCGCTTTATTGGCATCTTTCAGCTTTCACAAAGAGAAAAGCAGAAGTGCGGTCAACTCAAGACAAACATAACAATATGAGTTTCGGCGGGAGAAAAACCGGTTTGGCGCGCTAAATCTGCCCTCCGTCACGTGACGGAAGGTAAAGATGTCGGCGTAAGAAAAGGTTGCCAATGTGGTGTCTAGGTATCTTAGGTCATTGGAAACTTATTGCAACTGCGTCCACGTTAGGTTTAAGTATTCCAAGCCGTTCCCAAATATTCTAATTATTCACCTTATGGAAATATACATGTAAAAGATTTATTCATTACTCATTTTCTTTAGAATCTACAAAAACTATTTAATTATAATGTTTAAGTTCTAAATAAAACAACCAGCAATTACGGAAAAAACAAACGTTAAATTACGAAAAAAACAAACAATGTTGCCATTCAAGAATGACAAATTCCGCGAATGAATCTTTAGAATGACACCATTGTAACATCACAACTCGCGGATGATTGGGCGCGTTCGGGAGGGTACATGGAGTGGATCTTACAGCGGATATAGTAATAGGTACTGTGCGCTCATTAACAGAACCATGGATTCGAATAATGACGGTGCTAATTATACACTGTAAAAAATATAACTATTTTTGTGGAATCGAATCCTTCGCGTCTAAGCGTACTCCAAGCAAAAACTCCTGAGCTCGCGCGCAGCGCGTGTGTCTCCCGAACACGCCCATTGTTACTCTTTATTGTTGACATTTGTTTTCGATCTTATAAAGTGTTTTCTTTTAAGTATTAGCTAAAAAATGGGTCAAAATAGGAAATTTTTTTTTATACATTTTAGATATTTTTACTATTTTCTCTCAGTATTTTTATATATTTTTTGGCTGTAGTTTCACAACATAATCTTTTATAATTGATGTTTTGCCTTACTTTATTCTTTTAAAATTTATGTATTTACGATTTGTTCATTACAATCCCCCCATCCACCAGATAGCTTTGTTATAGTTTTAAATGCAAATTTCTATTTTTTTTTCCATGTTTAATCGCTGTATTTTTAAAAAATGTTAAAGCCTAAAGTGGCTGATTGACCACAGTTGCAATCTTTTATCATCCTTTTAAA
Source organism: Maratus speculifer (assembly GCA_964019185.1). NCBI lineage: Eukaryota > Metazoa > Arthropoda > Arachnida > Araneae > Salticidae > Maratus > Maratus speculifer. Next base: position 9,418,574 of record OZ025292.1, on the reverse strand, counting down.
AATGCAAACACGTCATTTTGACGGGCTGTCATCTAGTCATAAATAATGCCGCATAGCAGCGCTACCTGTTGGACGATTTACACCAAAAGTAATGAGCACCATATTATATCAAAGACTAACGGAATCTGAAATCTGGAGGATTTTCATAAGAAATATCCATCTATTAGTTCTTGAGATATAGCTATTGCAGAAATCGTGAAAAAAGCAGCATAGAAGCGCCACCTGTTGGGCGATGCATACCAAAAACTAATCAGCACCAGTTTCTATCAAGGTCTAACAGAATCTAAACTTTTTTGAAATTCCGTGTTTTTGTTCTTGAAGGAGAGCGGCCACAAAATTTTTGTCGCATGCAGGTGACAGATTGACAGACATTTTGTAAAAACATGTTTTTTTTTTTTTTTTTAACTATTTTGAGAAAATAGTTGTTGTTCTCGGTAGAGAATCAAGAAATCTGAAGTATATCTCAATCATTTTATTGGCTGAATTCTGCAATAAATTTGGTTTATTTTATTCGTTTTCTGATTGGTCTGTGCTTAATGCCTAGAAATGAAATGCTTCTGTTTTTTATTTTATCCGTTTTCTGATTGATCCATGTTTAATGACCAAAAATGAAATACTTCTGTTGCCACAATGACAAAAAAATATTAAAAACTAAATCAATAATTTAAAAACAAATTTAGATACAGGTTTCAAACAATTGTATTTAAAAGTAATTTTTTTTTTCTTTATACGACGGTGTAAAAATTGAAAATGTGCAAAATTTAAAAGTTTTAAAATTTGCAGTGCCGAAAATTGTTAAATTGAAATTTCATTTAATATTTATTTATGTTTGGTCCAGGAATATTAACGTGTCTCTAAAAGTCCGCGCATATTAATGATTCTGTTATTACGTAAGCTGCGTCTTGATCATTATAAAACAAATGTTATTATTGGGTTTATATATATATATACAGTAGAACCCCGATAATTCGGATTAATTGGGACACGACCCAATCCGGATTATCCGGAGAATTAGAGAGAAATTAAATAAAATGAAACATATTTTCAGAAAATCACCTTAATGTTAAACTTAATGAAAGAATATTTACAGACAGTAAAAATGTTTACTTTGTAATAAAAAAATTTGTAAATTTCTGCTGTGTCAGTTTTTTATGTCTTTTGCAAGCCGTATGGCCAGTTGCTTCTCAAATTTGAAAAGAAAAAGAAATGACCAAACCGATCCGGATTATCCGGAGATCCGGATTAACGGGGTCTGAATTTGCGGGGTTCTACTGTAATACCATTAAAAGAAGACAAGATTCACCAATGGATTTTATCAATAAAACAATAAACCAAAACGAAGAATTAGAATTGAATTGAATTATAATAAAATAAAAAATAGTGTAACGAGTAAATCTGAAAAATTAAATAAATAAAATGAATGCAAATAGAATTTGTAACTCCAAAAGCAGAATCTTCAGGCCCCAAATGCTCTGGAACTACAAATGAAGTGTGCGGTTTCATCCACGTATTAGCCATGTAATAGCAAAATAATACGTATTTGGGGCTACCAACACACAAAAACCAAATTATTAAACAAGGAACAAAGATATTTTACAAAAAGGAGTTGAAAGTAAGTAAAAATAATAGTTATCCATAACGAACAAAAATGATAAAGCTGAATGGAAATATAATTGAACCAGAGAAAATAATTAATAATCGATATTAACATAAAATTAAATTAATAAATAATTAAAATTTGAATTAAGAAACATTCATATTAACATGTAACTTAAAATACCATTTTGTTACTTTAATCAGTAACATTTATTGTGATTTTACATGGTAAAAACTCATTATCTTAATATAGGATAATAAAAATTAAAAAATAAAATAAAATAAAATTAAAATTAAAAAAAAAATGAAATAAAAAAAATAAAATAAAATAAAAATAAGTAAAAATTTAAATAATAATAATAATAATAATAATGGTAATGATATTATTAATAATAATACCAAAAATTATATCAATAACATTAAAATAAATTTGATAATTAAAATATAGCTATTTAACTATAGATATAACTAGACAAATATCCATATATTGGTGTCAATTAAACAGTTTAAAAATATGTTAAAATAAATAACCCACTCTCAATTTTTTTTTAAATAATTAACCTTTGCGTTTTTATCCAGACAACACCACCCTCCTCCATACTCTAACATCTACCCACCCAACCATCCTATATATATTTTTTTATTACTTTTTAACATTTTTAATTTTTTATTATTATTTTTATGTTTTATAATTTTTTTATGCATTTTTTACGCAAAGAATTAATTATAAGATCATGTAATATCTAATTATAAATTAAAGAATATATGAATTTTTTAGGATAACCATTATTTATAGCATCATATACAAGCTTTTTAATATTAGTATTAATTAAATGGGAAGAACATAGACATTTTATTCTATATAAATGGTTAAGTATTATATTACGATATACAGAATTATGAAGACATGATTTAAAATTAGTAAAGGTATTAACTTTAAAATTAAATTCTTTCCTTTTGTCATAAATATTAGTTATAAAATTGTTCTCTTTTAATATAACTAGGGGGGCCCCGCCCCCCTGCTCGCTATGCTCGCCAACCCCCCGCGTAATCGCTTCGCGATTCCAAATTATTGGCTACCCTTGCTTGCTGCGCTCGCCAATACCCCATGGTATGCATAAGCAGTTGCAGACCTTTCAAATGATGTGTCACACGACTGGTGTTGTAAAGAAATTAAAAATGTGCCCCCCTGGGGGGCAGAGTGGGAGGCGACACAAAAGACATCCATAATATGAATAAGCAGCTGCAGACCTCTCAAATGATGTGTCACACGACTGGTGTTGTAAAGAAATTAAAAATGTGCCCCCCTGGGGGGCAGTGTGGCGGTTACACACAAGACATCCATAAAATGAATTAACAGTTGCAGACCTTTCAAATGATGTGTCACACAATTTGTGTTGTAAAGAAATTACAAAATGCGCCCCCTCTGAGGGCAGAGGGGGGGGGGTTACACACAAGATATCCATAATATGAATAAGCAGTTGCAGACCTCTCAAATGATGTGTCACACAAATGGTGTTGTAAAAAAATTAAAAATGTGCCCCCCCCGGGGGGCAGAGCGGAAGATGACACACAACACATCCATAATATGAATAAGCAGTTGCAGACCTTTCAAATGATGTGTCACACAACTGGTGTTGTAAAGAAATTAAAAATGGGACCCCCCTGGGGAGAGCAGAGTGTGGGGGTGACACACAAGACATCCATAATATGAATAAGCAGTTGCAGACCTTTCAAATCTTGTGTAATACGACTGGTGTTGTAAAGAAAAAATGTGTCCCCCCTGGGGAGCAGAATGGGGGATGATAACACACAAGACATCCATTATATGAATAAGCAGTTGCAAACCTCTCAAATGATGTATCAAACGACTGGTGTTCTAAAGAAATTAAAAATTTGGCGAAATATTACAGTTATCGCCAAGTTGGCGTCACTTTTGACAACTAATTTTGGTCGCCAAATTTGGCGATATATCGCCAAGTTGGCGACAAACTTGGCGATTGTTGGCGATAGTAACCTTTCCTCTCTTTATGGTAACCAATACGGCGATGCATAGACGGAGTCCTTTCCTGATTGGTCTATTCGACTCATGGAAGGAGTGGACAACCCGGATTCGTTAGTTCCGGAAATCTTCCACATCAGCATCATTCCAGGAGTCATTCCTTTTAAGGCTAGTTTTTTTTTACTATAGAAGGATTTTAATATCTAAGAAATTGATTGTATTATTAAAAAGTAGGTTTTTTGAAAGTTCTAGATTAGAAGGATAATCAACAGGGAATTGAGATATACAGGTGTTATCAGTATCAATTAAAATTACATCATCTATATATCGATATAAATGTATTTTATTATTTAAATAATGACGTTCATAGTAATATAAGTCAGATAATACACTAGATGTACTACCACCTTGTGGTATACCAACATTTTGAATATATATATTGTTATCATGCATGATAAAATTATTATAGATAATGAAATTGGTTAAGGTATGAAAATAATCAGAATCAATATTATGTGATAAATCCAACTCGTGTTGATATTTTTTAAAAAGCTCATTTATGATATTATGTAAATCCGATAAATCGATATTATTAAATAGATCCTTAAAATCATAAGTAGTGATATTTTTTATACATTTGAGATTTTTCATAATATGGACCAGTTCATAACTATTTTTTATGCAATGTGTATTATCACTTTTTTTTGTAATATTATATATTTGATTAAGTATTACTAATAGAAGTTTATTAGCAGCATTATTGTAAGTATTGCAACCAATTGTAACAGTTCTGAATTTAACAGGATGCTTATGAAATTTGGGTATAAGGACTAGATAAGGATATTTAAAGTTAGTAGGGTTAATGTCTAATAGTTTATAGAATCCTTTAATTTTACGATTATTGGCAAGTAAGTTATCATTAATTTTTTGGAATGTGTTATTATTAGATATACTAGATTTAAGTTGTTGATGATAATAAGATTTACAGATAATTGCATAATTATTGGGAGATTTATCAACATAAGTTATTACAAAGTTTTGTTGTAATTTATTGATTTGCTTAAACAGATGCTGTGTATTTACATATTCTAGGTGTGAAATATTATATTTTAAGGAACTGGTTAATTTATCGATAACTAATATTTTCCATTGATTAAAATATTCAATGGGTTTATTATAATAAATTGCAAGTTTATAAATAAATATATCTATATCATAGGTAAATTGTTTTATGATAGATTTAATGTTTAATTTGGATGGAATTCTGTACTTGGTCCCATAACCCATAATTCTTCTAAGTTGTAAATCATCTACTAGATTAAGATTACCAGTAATAATATGTCCATGATCTTTATTTATATATTTTTGTAGAGAGGGGTCATTGCATATACAGGGTAATGTACTAGTATCAAAAGATGATTTAGAGAAAGAATTATAGTTAAAAATCGTTCTACCGATAGATATGGGATACTTAAAGGTTTTAGATATATGAATATTATTAATAGGAAATAGACAGTTTTTATCATTTAATATGGAATTAATATTGATTTTATTAAATATTGGATTAGAAAAAGTAATTACCATTTGAGTATTAGTTTGTAAATTTTTAGGTTTTTTTAGTAAATTTATATTGTAAAGGTTGACACGAGTCATAATGAGATCATAAAAAACATCTGAAAAATGTTTAGAGTAAGTTTTACTGAGAAAAATATTTAAATATTGTACTATATGTTTCTTTTTTATTCCAAAAATATATTTACGTATTAGAAACCAATTGTAATTTTTTAAATAATTACGATGCAGATTATTAATTTGTTGAATTATAATGTTTTTAGGAGTAATACTAGAAGATGAACCTTTTCCTCTTTTGTTACGTGTTGTTTTAGGATTTATAAGATGATTTAAACTATGATAAATGGGAGAATAATCTGTAGTATCATTAATTGGTGAAAAAACTTTAACAGATCTTTTAAATACCTCACTATTAAGACCATAAGGATAAATTGTATTATAATATTTCATATAAGAAGACTCTAAATATAGACGTTCAGATTTATTTTTCTGAATTTGTATTATTTCAATAGTAGTATTTTTAAATTTATGTTTATGAAAATGCTGTATTTCAGCTGTAGACTGTATATTTTTTGCTAAATTTTTATCAGAATCTGACCGATGTTGATTCATGCGTATATGAAGAGGACCAGAAGTTTCACCTATAGAGAGAGAGAGAGAGAGAGAGAGAAATTATCTATAAATCTAAAATTACAGTCTTTGAAAATATTATTTTCCAAATAGTCGTTGTAATTTGTTATATTACAATTTTTTTTGTTGTTTTTTTACCCCGCAGAACATGTAAATTCGTCGAAAACCGGAAATCGAAAATTTTCACAGATTCTATATTTTCTTCTGGTAAAGATAGAAAAAAAAAAAAAAACCGCTAAAAACTATAAATAAATTAATATCTCAAAAATAAATTGAGGTGCAGTTTTCAAACAAATTGCGTTTACCCCTTTCCAGCGCTGCGTTGAAATAATTAACTTCCACCAGAATTTATAAACGAACCTATTAGAAAATACGAACTTGTTTTATTTCATGTATATTATAAAAGGAAAATTTTAATTAAACTTTATTGGTGCCAGTAAAATTTAAATTAGGTGTCCTTTTTTTAAAAACACCGTGTCGGAAAGGATTAAAAGTACAGTAAAACCCTGATAATTCGGATTAATTGGGACCAGAACCAATCCGGATTATCTGGAGAATTAGAAAAAAAATGAGATAAAATAAAATATACTTACAGAAAATTACCTTTATGTTAAAGTTATTGAATATTTACAGACAGTAAAAATTTTTACTTTGTAATAAAAAAGTTTGTAATTTTTTGCTGTGCCAGTTTTCTATACCTTTTGCTAGCCGTACGGTCACGCATCCGCTTGCGGATAAGTAGTTCGTTGGGTGTAGTTTAAATAAGGAAGCTTAAGGTATTTTTTTGAAAAAATTTAAGTAAAGGATTTTTTTAAATTCAGAATAGGATGATGAAACGAATTAATCTTATAGGAATTAGTTAATCGTTTCTCAAACTTGAAAAAAAAAAGAAAAAAAAATGACCAAACCGATCCGGATTAACGGGGTTCTACTGTACTTTTATGTCCCTATACGACGGCATAAAAATTGAAAATGTTCGATGCTTTAAAAGTTTAAAAAAATTACAGTAGAGATTATCTCATATCTGCTTTGTTTTACATCTTGTTTATATAACGTAACGTTCTTTTATTAGAGACGACACTTTAATTGCGGGCTGAAAGAAACAGCGTATCGGAAGCAAAAAATTTCATTTTGAGTGGAGAAAATTGAAAAATCCATTCTAAGTCCATAGGTTTAAGATTAAAGACGGGAATTTTATGACTGACTGATCAGGGAACTAAATGCACTGCCGAAAGAGATTCGACCACGCAATTATAAATTCATCCATGAAACATACAGTCCAAGAGTCGACAGCACAAAAACCTATAGTATCGAGCACGAGAGAAAAAAAAAAATCTTTATTTTATGGAAGAGTAGTAAGGGGAATCTAATGATCCATGATCGCCGGAAGTGGTGCATAAACCAAAAGTTAATGTCACAAGTGGTTTATTCATGGCTTCTTATTGTGTTTGTCGAACAATCATATCATACCTTTGATTGTACGGCAGTCGCAATGTTAACTCTACGAGTAAACCATTAGTGGTACTAATTTTTAACTTATGCACCACTTCACTTCCGGCAGACATGGGCCATTAGATTCCCTCATTACTACTCTTCCACAATGTAAAGATTTTTTTTTTCTTGTGCTCGATAACATAGGTTTTTGTGCTGTCTTCTATTGGACTAATATTCCAACTTTGAAAATTATGGTATATGGCTGGAATTACATAAATAATAATAGTAAGGAAAAAAAAAAATAGCAGACAGGGCTCTCGGAAGCCGTCTGGAATAAACGCTCTTGTTGACCTACATGTATAAAAAAGGATAGCAGCTCTAATATCGTGTTAATAGGTATAATCGCGTTATTAAGTGTAATCAACAGCCCTCTACTTACTTAACAAAAAACGCGAGACGAGGTGAGAATTTTTCCCAACCATGGGAAGTTAATGAGGTCATACACGCCGCCGAAAGAGAAAACATTTTTTCCCACGCGCTCTCCGTGTTCGGTTAAAAATGTTAAATACACAAACTGAGCTAAAACGAGTCGTTTACTTTAATTATAATAATAATAATAATGCCCTAAGTAGAGAATTTTGAGAAAGTTTGCATTGGATGCAGAAGCCTTGAGCGGAACATAAATTAGGCAAAATATAGGGTATCCACTTTGACCAAAAAAATATATATATATATATACATATATATATATATATATATATATATATATATATATATATCATCATCATCATCATCAACCGTTTTCGATCCACTGCTGGATGTAGGTCTCCCCCAGATTTTTCCAATGTTTTCTGTCTAATGCTTTCGTCATCCAATTTACACCAGCCACTTTTCTAATTTCGTCACTCCATCTTACTTGTGGTCGTCTTCTTGGTCGTTTTACATCTCTAGGATACCACTGTAGTATCTTTGTGCTCCATCTATTGTCTTGTCTTCTTGCAATGTGTCCAGCCCATTTCCATTTTAGCTGCTTGATTCTTTCAAGGATGTCAAAAACTTTTGTTTGATTTCTTATCCAGGTTATCCTCTTTCTGTCTCTTCTAGTTATGCCTAGCATACATCTTTCCATGCTTCTCTGTGCTGTTTGTAATCTTTGTATCATCCGTTTTGTTAGTGTCCATGTTTCTGCTCCGTAGGTTAATGCAGGTAAAATACATTGATTAAAAACTTTTCTTTTCAAACAAAGAGGCATATTACTCTTCAGAATAATACTGTTCTTCCCGAAAGCACTCCACCCATTTCTTATTCTTCTATTGATTTCATTCATGATACTATTATCTGATGATATTTCCTGTCCTAGGTACACATAACTTTGCACTTCTTTAATCTCAGTGTTCTTGTAGACAATTTTCTTTTTTGATGTAAATGAATTAAACATCACCTTAGTCTTTTCTAAATTTATTTTTAATCCCACATTGATGCTAGCTTCTGCAAGATCTTTTAGCATAATTTCCAATTCTTCAGGACTGTTACTGAAAATTACAATGTCGTCAGCGAAGCGGAGATGACTTAAAAATTCTCCATTTATTCTAATCCCTTTGTTTTCCCAATCCAGCTTCTTGAAGATATTTTCTAAGACAGCATTAAAAAGCTTGGGTGAAATGGTGTCTCCTTGTCTTACTCCTCTTCCGAGCTTGATCTTCGCTTTTCCTTTATCTAAACGGATGGTTGCTGTTGCTTTCTTGTAAATCTTCTTTATGATATTGATGTAAGGTTTGTCTATACCAATGTCCTCTAGAGAATCTACTACTGCTGATGTGTAGACGGAATCAAAAGCTTTTTCGTAATCAATAAAGGCAAGGCAGAGAGGTAAATTATATTCTTTATGCTTTTCTATGAGTTCCCTTACTGTTTGGATATGATCCATTGTGCTGAATCCACTTCGGAATCCTGCTTGTTCTCTAGGTTGAGCCGAGTCCAGAGCTGATTCAAGTCTTGTCGTTAAAACTTTGGTGAAAATTTTATAAATCACGGACAATAAGCTGATCGGACGGTAATTTTTAATGTTTTCCTTCTCTTCTTTTTTGTAAAGTAGTATCATCACGGCATTATTCCAATCTTCTGGTACATCTGACTTTTTGAGACATTTGGAAAATAGTAAAGATAGCCTTTTTGCAAATTCTTCTCCTGCTTCTTTGATAAGATCAATTGTAATTCCATCTTCTCCAGGGCATTTACCTTTTTTCATAAATCTAATAGCTTGTAAAACTTCATCTGTCATCACTGGGATTATCTCTTCAGTTTCTGTTAAGATTTCTTGTTGATCGTGTACGTTGATATCCTTCTGATCTTCACATTTATATAGATCATTATAGAATTTCTCAACAATGTGTACTATTTCGTTGCTGATTTTGGTGATTGTTCCATCTGCTCTCTTCAGTGCAAAAATGCCTTTTCTTCCAACACATAACTTGCGCTTAGCTGATTTTAAACTTTTGTTATCATCCAGAACTTTTTTAACAAGGTCACAGTTAAATTTTCTGATATCTTCTGTAACGCATTTTCTTACTGTTTTACATAATTCAGCATATTCAACTCTTGATTTAGGATCATTTTTCTTCATTTTAAATTCTCTGCGTTTTTTCATCAATCTTCTTGTTTCTTCTGTTATTTTCTTTGTTTGTTTTACTTGTGCATCACCGGCTATCTTCTTAGCAATTTCTTGTAGAGTATTGGTTAGCTTCTTGTTCACTATTGTAACATCTTGCTCTTCTTCTAAAGTTGATTGAAGTACTTGGAAACGGTTTTGAAGTTCCAAATGAAATTCTTCTTTATGTTTCTGGAGGTTAATAATATCGACTGATTTCTTTGAGTGTAGCAAAAGCTTCATTCTTTCCACTTTAGTATTTAACAGCAGTTTGCATCTAACCAATCTGTGATCGCTTCCTGTATTGAAGTTATTGAGAACGCTGCAGTCCTGAATAAGATACTTTTTATTGGTCAAGATGTAGTCGATTTCACTTGTTGAGCCATTTGCACAACGCCATGTCCATTTTCTTTGTGGCTTTTTCTTGAAAAATGAATTCATGATATACATCTGTTCACATTCTGCAAACTCAATCAATCTGTTTCCTCTTTCATCTCGCATACCATAGCCATGATTTCCTACAGATAATTCACCTTTCTTCTTCTCTCCAATTCTAGCATTCCAATCTCCCATTATTAATTTTATGTAGCAATTTCCCTTTTGATGCATTGAAGCTACTTCTTCATAAAAATCTTCAATTTCTTCATCAGAATAACTTATTGTTGGTGCATAAACTTGGGTAATTTGCAACTTGTATCTTTTGGACACTTGTATTACTAATCTTGCAACTCTATCTGATGCACTATCATATTCTACAATGTGATTCTTCCACCTTTTATGAATCAGAAATCCTACACCACTTGTTCTTCCATCTTCTGTACCTCTGTAGTATAAAACATGTCCGCTGGAAAGATCAATCTTTTCTTCGCCTTTTCTTCTTACTTCACATAATCCTAAAATGTCCCAGTTGATCTTATCTAACTCTTCTTCAAGTTCCTGTAAACGGTTTTCAGAAGATAGGGATCGTCCATTGTACGTAGCCAAGGTCATCAACTTATGGCAGCCAAGCCGAGCCCGGTGATTCTTAGCACCCTCTGTCTTCATGTCTGTCTGATCGCTGCCGTAACCAGGAACATGCAGACTACCGGGAACTGAGGGCCGTGATTTGTTTTGTGAATTCATGGTAAAATAAGGGGGGGTTGTGGCCAAATCCCTCCACGCTGGCCAAGCGGGTTGGAGGAAGCCCATCCGCGTTCGTTCCCCTTGCACAAGACAAGAGTACTAACAGGCTGTACCGATGGAAGGTGCGGATTGGACATAAAGTCTCTGCTCCCAGTCGATTCCTTTAAGTCCTCCTAGAAGGCAATTAAAGGGTCTTCTCCTGGTTGATAAGCAGAGGCTATTAAACAGCCCATATATATATATATATATATATATATATATATAGCGCCTTCAAGTAGAATGGTTAGTTTGTCATTTTCTGTATTCCTAAACTAGAATTTTAAATTTCGGAATCATGCGAATAACATATCTGCCAACTTGTACGGGTTTTTTCTATCACAAAAATGTAACACAAAATTTTATTTAGAACAATCGCCGAAATCTAACAAATTCCAACGATGAAACAAGATTAAAATTTCTTTTTAATTTTAGTGGTGGGAAAAATCCGTACAAGTTGGCAGCTATGGAACAGGATATCATCTAAGCTGAATAGAAAAAATGATCTAGAATTTCTAATCTCTTGTTTTCTAGGTGGCGAAACAATATTGAATCGTTTCAATAACGAGAAATTATGGCTTGATTTCTGGAATGATTTCATAAACTAGAATTATTGTTACTAAAATTAACTTCTTATGGTCGCATCTATTTGCAGATATTTTTAAATAAGTTTGGCCACGAGAATATGCTCTTTAATTCTAGTAGGAGACTCTAGAACTCTCAAAGGGAATTTGAATTTATAAAGATGACATGGAACTATTTTTTAGCTACAACATAGATTCTAAATGCCTGAACTGTATTTTTTTCTCAGTGCATGAAAGAATGTTCCAGTTTTAATAATAGATTATAAGAATTTAAACTATTTATGGTAAATTATACACCAAATTCAAAGTAAACTAACTTAGTTTTTCTTACAAACAGTGCAATTTAGTTATGCTGCACAGATCTACAGGACGATCAAAAGTATCTGTGCAGGACATAACATCTGACTTGCGTAGTCCTAAGTAATCTGTTCGCTAAGCAAATCTTAAACTTCGATTACCTGACAGTGTCTATATTCCACCGTTATCTGCGGATTTTGCCAAACAGAATGGAAGAGAGTATTGGTGCAACTACTCCGGAATTGTTAACCGAAGTTTGGGAAAAATTAGACTTCACGTTGGATGTGTACTGTGTAAATGAAGGCACACCTATTGAATGTTTATAAGAAAAATAAGATTAGTTTAAGCTGGATTTGATGAATGATATGTTGTAAATAATCTAAATTAAACTGTATTAATATATCATTAAAGCTTTGACAATCTTTTATGGATACTCTAACTCTTATATACTTGTTGTTTCTAAACTAACGGGAAAAAAGGACTTTTTTGCTTAGAAAAGCTGTTTTTGCTTAGAGAAATTGCAATCAACTGATGATCGGCTTAGCCGCTAATCGCAATTGTCATGTTGGTCTCCATGATAACATAAATTTTGTTCAGTAATTCCTGTTGATCTCCAACAACTGATTTGGGACATGATTTGTGAACACCTATAAAATAATAATAAATAAATAAAACGTATTAAAAGATTGAATAAAATAAACTAAGACGGACTTGAATACATTTTAAGAAACTAAAATTTGTATAGAAAAAATAAAAATACTAAAAAATATTTTAAAAAACTAAAAGGAAACGTTTCGCCAAGCTACTCGCAAGCCCTCATCAGTACAAATGAATATCCATTGCATAACAATTGTATCCATTGCATGTACGTGTGTTGCAAATATAATTTATTTTAACAAATTGGATCATTAACAACCATTTGGAAAATTTTTTTTCAAAGGCTAAAATTTAAAATTTATAAATAAACTGCATATTAAAAAAAAAAAAAAAAAAAAAAAAAAAAAAAAAAAAAAAAAGATTTTATTCAGAAAATTAAACAGATGCAATTACCAAATAATTATATTGTGGCTAGTCTAGATATTGTATCACTATATCCATCAATTGACACACAGAAAGTTTGCAATAAGTTTTGTGATAATATTGAGAAGATAGAAGATTTAGGAGATCATATGAAATTAACAATAAAAAGTCTTAATCTAAATATAGCTATAATAGCTATAATAATAGCTATAACAGGTTTTTCATAAGTAATGATAAACATTATAAACAAATCTATGGAGCCTCAATGGGTTCCCCTATTTTAGGTTTATTAGTGGGTTTACTCTTTGTTTAATAGAAAAAAAAGTTTTTAATTCGTTCAATTAAGGGTGTATTTCGATTCAAACTGCTTATTTTTCGATTTATTTTTTGATTCATTTTTGCTCTTAAATACATTTTAACTTTCAAAATCTCTTATTTGAAAAGTACACAAGGTGCCGTCATGGTCAATTCTTTGATAAATGCAGAAAATATTGAAAAAAAAAACATTCAAAAACGGCATTTTGAACCGATTTTTCCCCAGCGGGAGATCTGGGAACGAAAAAAAGGGCCATACTGAGAAGATAATTGTTTTTAAATCAAATTCTAATAAACTGAACGTAAAAATACATCACACGGCACCTCATACGTCCCTTCAAGAATCCCCTCAGCAAGTTTCATGTTTCTATTTTTAAAAATGTGTCTTAAATTGTATCGGAAAATTTCGAGCTGTTGAAGGTGGAAAGGCGTTTTTTCGAAACACCCTTAACGCCTCACAGTTGGTTTAGATATGTAGATGATATTTTTATAATTTGGGAGTACAGCCTTGTGGAATTGAAAGTATAGTCGGCTCTGGTTAATTCGAAAGCGGATAAATCGAATCTTCGCTTAATTCGAAATGGGATAAATCGAATCTTCGCTTAATTCAAACTAAATACTAAATCCCAAAATTTTTAATGGCAGAATAATGTTACAAACTTTAATTTATTTGAACTAGTTTTCTCTTGACTTCGTTTAATTCGAACTAGCAAGAATTCTAATTTGTCATTTTTTCCTTACTTTCTCACACATTTCAGATCCTTGAAATAATTTTCTTTATTTCATTTTTGTCAGAATTTTTCTGAAATTAATATACATATAATCCCATGCATTTGATATTCGCTTTCTTAGTTCTCCGTCTGTCCGACACCTCCACCTATTCTTCCACTGTGCTTGTTCTTAATCCCATAATTAGTTTATGCATTTATGTAGCTTAACCTCTTCAGACCTGAGCGTAAAATAACTCTACAAATGTTTATTTATTGCTCTTGCATAATCGAAATGACACCACAGAGGACAGAAACAGTCATTTTTATGAAATCAGTACTTTAGGGGACTCGTAATTTCGGTTTACAAATATGGATATAAAAGTACTAATCCTCTTAAAACACCAGTTTAACTATTAGAAATATAAATTTACGCATTAACAAAATTAAAGTCTTTAAACAAGTAAATAAACAGCAAATCCTCAAAACGTTTTATTGTAAAGCATTTAAGTTAAATAATCATGAATATTTATTACTTTCTTGGCCACAATGTCTTGAAGGTATTTTCAAAACTCGGATGAAAATAATATTTATTTTGTGAGGTAATATTCATAAGTGCTGACATTTATTGGTTTTGTTTTAAAGCAAAAATCATTCAGCTGTATAGAAATAAAATAAAAATTCAAAAAATTCGAACAGTTTAGTTTTTATGAGGAAAAGAATGGAAGTACACATTTGTGTACCTGAGGCCTGAAGAGGTTAATTTAATATTAAGTCATATTCTAATCATAACAGCTGAAATAAATAAATAAAAAAAGAATACCATAACATTAATTCTTTTGTAATAGTACCTCTTTAACCCTTTCAGGAACAAGGTACTAATAGATTTTTGAAATAATTGATTTATACCACTATTTACCACAAAATTTATTTGTAAACCTGTAAAAGCGTATTTCTGCGTATTTAATAAAGGTGAAACTATCTTTTAAAAATTCGGATGCCAATGTGGCAATAAGAGATTAAAATTGTGTGATACCGTGGCGGCATCACCGCCCTTCAAAGCGTTAAACATATTTTCCTCTCATACTTTCCGTAATTAGAACTCTGGATAATTCGAACATTTCTTGTGGTCTCGACGAGTTCGAATTAAAGAGAGCCGACTGTATTTACAAATAATCTAGATTCAACAGACAGTAACATTAAATTCACTATTGAAATTGAACATAATAATAACCTTCCATTTCTAGATGTAATGTTAACAAGCACCAATCAATGTATCGAAAGATCTGTTTACAAGAAAAGCATGCTAACCAGGCTATCATACCGTATAATGCATGTTTTCCATTTACTTATAAAATTTTCACTTACAGATTTTTCATAACTAGTGCTTTTCTAGTATGCACTGAAAATTATTTGAATAATAAATTAGAGAACATTCGTAGAATTGCCTATAATAATGGTTTTAATATTGAACAGATTAATAAATTAATCATAAATATTGCCGGAAATAAGAAACCTGAGCATAAATTTGAATTGAAAAAATACAAGCTTTATTCCATCCAATACTATCCAAGCTTTTTTGAGAAATTAAATTACAGTCTTACGAGTTTCGATATCTATCTATATTATAAAGGCCAAACGTATCTGTACGTAACGCATACGTCATTTTGCGAATGGCAACACTCTGAAATTTGAAATACAATTTCGGATTTTCAATTTTTGCCACTGCAAATTTTTAAACTTTTTAACATCGTACATTTTTAATTTTTACACCATCGTACAGAGAAAAAAATTTACTTTTAAATGAAATTAGTTTGAAAGCTGTATCTTAATTTATTTTTGAAATATTAATTTTTTTGTAGTTTTTAATATCGTTTTTCTAATCGTGGCAATAGGAATACTCCATTTCTATTAAAAGCAAAGGAAACAAGAGGAAAAAAGGATTACTGTATCTTTATGTTGCCATTTTCTCATTCAAAAGAAAAAACTTGAACGTGATGTCGGGTTAAGATTTCACGGGAGAAAAATTCTATGATTGAACCAAAGTGGAGTAAATTTTGCTTCTTTTTGAATTTTGGAATTCTAGCATAAAGATCCTTAATTGATAACTTTATCATAACAACAGATCTTTATCATTTTTACTGCTTACATGTACGATTAATCTTTAATTTTATCAATTTCTACAACTCAGTTTAAAAGAAATAAAATTTTGTTAAATTTAAGTTAAATATCATTTGTTTAAGAGTTAGACTTACCAATATAAGGTGCATTTTTTATTGTAACTAATTTTGTAGGTTTTATTATAAATCAATGAAAGAGTTCTTTTTTAAATATTTTCTTTCGTTGAAATTCGACAAGTTCTACCTTGTTAAATATAATAGAAAAACAACATCCCTTGCATCAAGGAAAAAAAATATCCGTATAAATTTCAACTAGAGTAAAATATTTTTTTCCTCCAGAGAATGTTATTCACCTTCTATTAGAGAAATAACGAAGATTCTAACACGTAAAAATTTCATATGCAGCGATATAAAATCATTCAACCTATCAAAATTATTGTGACACGACTTATTCAATGGTTTTAAAAAAATAGAAATTAACAATCCAAGTAAAAAAAAAAAAAAAAAAAAGTGTCACATGAAACATTGAATGATGGCGTTTCAGTTCAATGCACTATGGACCGTGCAATTTTGGAATATCATTTTAAATTTGTTTTGAAAATATTCTCGGTGATGAGGTGAAACATAGTTAAGTAAAACTATTAAGAGTTAAATAAAACTATTTTTCTGTTTTTAAAAATTTTCTTAAGCCTTTTTTAGCAATTAGGAAGAATATATTAAATATGCACTTCTCTTATTGTCAGCAATGAACTAAGTTTATCATAAACAAATTAGGATAAGTTTAAAAGAAATTATGCAGAAAAATACTTCATATAATTTCGGTTTCATACATCTTTGAATTTTCAAAGTCCATAAATTTACACATCACATAGTATGTGCAGCTATACCCAGCACTACATTGTATAGTTTTTTGCAAAGTCTTATAATTCTGTTAGCAAAGTTCCTTTTTTTTCAATAATGTAGTTGTTAGTTGCCGAAACGTCAGTGAAGGCTTACTTTTGAGACACGAAATTTTTTTGTGTCTGTCTGTCTATCAGTCAGTCTGTCAGTTTGTCAATCTGTCTGTTCCGCGATAACTTCCGTAAAAAGCATCCGATTGGCTTGAAATTAAGTGGGTATGTTAGTGAGGCACTGGGATTAAGCTGTATAGTTTTTTGTAAGATTTGATTCATTCATTCGGAAAATATAGAATATTTTATTTTGCGCAATAATGCTTTTCTATGGCAAATCCAATGATTTTTAATTTTTTTTTTCTTGAGAGAAAATGTCACATTTCATTAATGGAATTCAATGATAAAGAGATACTGAAATTTACCAGTTAAATTATTCGCATTGTTTTGAAATTTTGTCTACACATTTGTCAGATTTTTAAAATTATTACTGTAAATTTTGGAGATTTTTTATAAATGTGTTCCAATAATATAATCTAATTTGTTTTAGAGATTTACTTATTTCAAATGTACTTATTTCATTTTCTTTATTTTCTCTTAATGGTTGCTAAGCAACCATTCATCATAATCTTTATTTATATAATGTTATAAATTTGAATGCGCGTACGAAAATTTAGATGAAGTCAACGTCAAAACTGATGAATTAATGTGTTTGTATCTTTGTGTATAACTATAACATAGCCCAGAAAAGAACATAGGCTATGTTTTATTAATTTTATTCACATATTTTCCTTAATAATTCAAAATTTCCTTCTTTTTCATGCAGAATTAATAGCGATTTTTTAGATAAAATTTAATCAATTTCCTTTATCGTTGACAAAACAAAAATCAAAATATGGAATAATTTTTCAATGGCAATAAGTTTCAATTGAGCATTTTCCATTCAAAAATTAAACTAAGAAAAAATAAATATGACGTCAGAATTAAAAATAAACATAGTACTTTGTTAAATATTAAACACGGAAATTTGTTTCGTTAATAAGAATTTTTCTGAAAAAAATGGGGGCATAATTAGAAGTAAAAGAAATAAAAAATAATTATATTTTTAACAATTATTTCACCTGATAAAAGTTGACATCATAATTGAAATAAAACAGGTATTTTATAGTAGTCGTAAAAAATATTAGAAACATAGATAACGATAACTCATGAATAATGACGTCATTGCCGAAACTTCAGTGAAGGCTTATTTTGGCGACACAAAATTTATTGTTTTCCGCCTGTCAGTCTATTCTGTCTGTCTGTCTGTCCGCGATAACTGCCACAAAATGCAATCAAAACTTTTTTTTTTTTTTTTTTTCGGAAACAAAATTGTAAAACCCTAGATTACTGAGTTTATACTTTCAAAAGTTCCTGATACATCAGATTTAGGCGTGTTGTGATGATAATGAAATATGCTTATTAAAACTGTTACTTATCCGTATAAATCAAAATGAATAAAGAAATACAAGATATACGACAACCATTAGCAAATTAATAGAAAGTTACAAATTTAAGTTTAATGAGACTACGGGGGGTTCAGGGGGGCTCCGCCCCCCTGAAGAAATCTACTATGTTATAAAAAAAATAAAAATAAAATAATAGATCATGAAAATTTCAGAATATCCTAACATAACTAAATCTTTAATTTAACGTTTTTGATGGCTAAAAACTTCTTATTCTTATTTTATTCTTATAAATAATTACGTAATTTGAAAATTTTACATTACAGTTTCCAGGAAGTTGAATATTACCCAAAGTGTGTTTTAAAAAAATGATGTGCAAAGCTGACGTTGAGGCTCCTGATCTGCAGATTTACTAGTTAATATATTTACTGTAATGAGTAACCGTCTATCTGATCACGAGTATTATTTGTACCTGGCCGTTTATTTTTTCATTCACAGACATGAGATACTTTAAGGTTATATATTAGTAACAGAATGTTCACATTTAAATGACCTTATTTTGAAATTCTCTAGAGACTAAACTATTGTTCAAAAAATTAAGAAATTTTGTAAATATGTAGAAATTGAAATTTGTTTGTAAAAAAAAAAAAAAAAAAAGTTTTTTTTCGCGAGAGGGTGAAAGTGAAAGGTCGATTTTTTAAATAAATTGTACATTTAGCATACATTTACGATAAAAAATAAATTTTGTTAATTATCTTTACCTGATCTTAAAGGCAACATTTCACAACATATTCTTAGAATTTTCTAGAGTACACTGGGGTCAATTGTGAAACATGCTATCTTATGATTGCAGATGATATATTAAAACGATGCCCGTCATGCGGAACATGTGCTGTTGTGATAAAATTCGTAAACTATGGTAAATGTATAATAAATGTGTTAAATTCATTTTTTTTAAATAAACCTCTCTGATGGGGAATTTTAAACTTAAAAAAAAAAGAAAAGAAAAAAGAAAAAAAAATTAGAATATATTTGTTGCTTACGGTGTAGAGACAGCTGAGACATATCTGAATCCTTATCATATCCACTTTTATTCCTTTTTTGATTGATCCGTGTTTAACGCATGCCGTACGTAATATATGATTTAGTAATTACGTAAGCCACTTTTTTTTCTTTACTATTTGGAAAATAGTTGTTGTCCTCGGTAAAGAACTGGGAAATCTGAAGTATATCTTAGACTTTTTATTGGTTGAATTCCGCAACTTATTTTATTTTATTCGTTTTCTGATTGGTTTAATGTCCAAAAATGGAATACTTCTGTTGCCACAATGACAAAAAAAGTAATGAAAAATTGAAAAAATAATATTAATTTGAGAACAAATTATGATGAAGATTTAAAAAAAAAATTCATTTAAAAGTGAATTTTTTCTCTCTACGCAACGGTGTAATAATTTAAATTGTGCGATTTTTAGAAGTTTAAAAATTTGCAGTTCCAAAAATTGTAAAACTGAAATTTCATTTAAAATTTGTTCATGGTGGGTACAGAAATAGTAATATTTAATCTATGTCGTACGTAATAGGAGGCGTTCCGAAGTCCGTCTGATTAACTCCATCAAATGAAAATGCGCATTTTAAACAGCTAAAGTAATATATTTATAAACTACTGTTTTTTTTTAATTTTATTATTATTATTATTATTATTATTATTGCTCTAGGAATATTATTATTATTATTATTTTGCATGGCGTACGTAATATAGGATTCGTTATGATCATCCTAAAAATAATGTTTATTATTATTATTAATTTAAATATTGAATTTTTTTTATAAGTCTTTAAAATTTTAGTCTTTGAAAATATCATTTTCTAAATGGTCATTGTAATTTTTTAAATTACAATTATGTTTTATTTATTTATTTATTTATTTGTAAACAAAAAGATACAGTAACCTACTATTTTCCCTTTATTTTCATCAGAAATGAATACTTCTGTTGCCACAATGACAAAAAAAAAGTATTAAAAACTACAAAAAAATATTAATAACTTAAAGACAAATTGAGATTCAGGTTTCAAACAAATTGCATTAAAAAGTACATTTTTTTTCCTACACGACGGTGTGAAAATTGAAAATGTGCAATTCTTAGAAGTTTAAAAACTCGCTGTATCGAAAATTGTAAAACTGAAATTTCTTTTAAAATTTGTTTATGATGGGTCCAGGAATATTAGTGTTCAATCCATGGCGTACGGAATATAAGACTATGTTATGACATAAGAAAAGTTTGATTACTATAAAAAGGATGTTTATATTATTATTATTAATAATATAGAATTTATTTATAAGTCTAAAATTTTAGTCTGAAAATATTTCCGAATGGTCGCTGTAATTTGCTAAATTAATTTTTTTTAAACAAATTCTGATATCTCCATTATCTTTTTTGAAAACTTTCACAAGAACGTTTTGAAAGAAAATTTTGCTTATAGAAAACTTTAAAGTAAAGTGTTTAATTATGGACACCTTTATGTAAACAGATAACAGAAAGAAAAGAGAATTTATGTATATAATATTTATCAAATTACAATTCTTCGGGTTCGAGAGAAATTGTAGTATTTTCCCACAATCAACGATTGTCTAATTCAACTTTTTATTTCTTTTGCAGCAATTACATGTAGATGTCTTGTACTATTCAACGAAAACATTGTTTGATTCGCGGAAATCGTAAAATATCAACGAGACAGGGAAATCACGTTCCACTCATAATTGATGAAGAAAATGTTTTACCGGAACTAACATTTCATTTTGCAAAGAAGAAAAATAGCTTCTTAAACAGATCAAAGAACTCATTTTCATTATAATAAGAATATCCTCTTTTATTGCTTCTCGGTATACAGACTGTTTCAAAACACCTCGAGAAAAATTTTTAGTTGTGTTTAGACTTTAGAGCACGCTATAAGAAGCAGTTTTTTTTTTTCAAGAAACTAAGGTCACAATCTTCTCATTCAGACAAAAATACAGGGTGTATCAGAAATCCGAATCAAGATCCCCCCCCCCCTCCTCATAACTTTAACAGTAAAGATATTGCGTCAAAATTTGTCTTGTTATGTGGTAAATGCAACCTTTTATGAAAGACCTTTCAGAAAATTTTCAACCACCGTAAAGTGATATGTTCTGAGATATGATTACTTCATACTTCAGATATATGTTTAACTGATATATGTTTATAAACGTATAATACATCGGTATGAAATAATACATGTACTTTAAATAAGACATTTAAACGTATCCGGATACGTATAAGCGTGTATCGATTAAACGTACAATTGAGGTGCATATGTATCTCCAAAAATACGCATTTACATTTAATACAAATAAATCTCGTCATTTCAAGAAGAAAAAAAAACTGGAAATTGGTGGCATTACTGTATAGCAATCTACATACTATGTTTCATGCATTAGGTTCTTGTTATTTTCGCTAATAAATATTTTAATTAACTTATGTTACTTCTAATTTTAATTTAATTAAAAGATAAAATGTTATAAAAATTTGCTGGAATAATTTCAAATGTTTTATATTTCTTATATTTTTCTTTCTAAAAGATTTAAATCTTGAATTCCAACTTTTCCCAATTTTTACTGGAGTTCTCTCCTTCCCCCCCAAAAAAGAAAAATTAAAAAGTATTTACAACTTGCAAAATTTCTTTTATCTGGGCAACTTTTAAAAAAAATCGTGATTATAAAACGAAAAAACATATGGTTCAAGGAAGTAATTGCATTAACGAAGTTTTTAAACTTATTGGGGCCCCCAATGAAATTAAAAAGCATATTTTTTAAACATTTAAATCATAAATGAGGCCTAAAATTTTGAACTTTCGGTTTCAACTTTTCTACACTTTTATAGATGGCTAGGGAAAAAAAATTAAAAAATAGTTTAGAGTTGGCAAAATTTATTTCATCTGGGTAAATAATAATAATAATAATAATAATAAATGTTGGTTTCAGAAAGAAAGCGCATATTTGTTTTGGATAAAAGAAGTAATAGTGTTAAGAAAGTTTTGAACCTTATTGGGTACCCAACGAGACTTAAAAACAAGTGGATAAGTGTGATCACAGATAGCACAGAGGGTTTCGTTTAATATGTCCTTCAAAGCATTTTATCATTAAATTAACAAACGAAAACTGTCAATAGAAAATTAATCCATCCTAGCATAAACGGCAGCACCATTATATTTAGGAACGCACCTCCTGGAAATTATCTACTATTCTATTTCAAATTTTTATATTTAACTAATAATATTTATAGCAGGACTTCGTAAAAACCGCATTTAAAACGATAAAAACCGCTGCAAGCTTTTAAAAAAATTTGCGACTCTAGGAATTGAACGAAACCCTCATGAGTAAATAATCAATGCATCTGCTTTATGATGATGTGTATGTTGCTATCCTATCTCATAACATTGGAGCCATGTTAATATTGCATAAATAAAATATTGCAAAGGTTAGCATAAATTTAAGGAAAGCCAAATTGGTCACCAGAGACGGCTAGTAATTTAAAGGAATAGGAATTTAATAGATAAAAAAAATATATTTCACTTCATGTGTCATATGATGTAAAAAATAAATGGGTTTTTCACATGATTTATTTAATCCATTAATTTATGTTATATACGTAATAATTTTTATATCGATTTAAACTTGCTTGCAACAGTTAGAACAAGAAAACAAGTTGGAAATTGCACGTGAACGTAGCAAATGAGGTGCGTTCGTACGATAACGCAGTTTTAAAAATATTCAGATCTTGCTGATATAGTAGAGCGTACTCCGGATACAGAATAGTAGTCGAAATCTTTACGTTTCTGTAAATATGCAGGAAGTAATTTTTATTACACCTCAGCAACGTATATCTTATTCATAAAATGTGAAATAGTTGAATATAATTAAAACACGGCCCAAACAATGTTTCCCCGTATAGCATTATATAGTGGAATATTTTTGTGTGGCCCTGTAATTTAATAATAAAAATTCTTTGCATCACAGATTGTACAGAATGCATATTTTAGTATATATTTCATAAATTCAAGCCAATTCTATTATATTCGAATGAGTGTAACATCATTAAAATGCATTTGAAACTTTTTCCCCATTGACCGTAATGTAACGGAATCCTTTTGATTGTCCCTGTAACTGATCTATGCATCCGATTTTCATAACATTTGAAATGACTCGACAAAATTACGCAATAATTATATGTTTTAAATTTCAAACGATTAAAATGCATTTAAAACTTTTTTCCATATTGGCCGTAATGTAACGGAATCCTTTTGAATGTCCCTGTAATTGATCTATCCATCCGATTTTCATACAATTTGAAATGACTCGACAAAATTATGTTATAATTATGTATTTTAAATTTCAAACAATTCGGTTGGGTAGTTTTTGCGTTGTTATATGCGGACAAATGGACAGACAGACGGGCAGACAGACGGACAGACGGACGGACTGAGCGACAACAATAGGTGCTACGTATTTACATAATTACGAACGCACCTAAAAACAACAACAAAGAAAATAAACTGATGATATATATATATATAAATTTTTGTAATTAAAATAATAGTCTTTTACAAGTGTGACTTAAAAGTTATTCAGCTGTAAGTATGCAAACTTTGAACTCTCTGATTTATTTAGTTTTTGTATACGGACTTTGCGACAGACAAACAGAGGACAGAGACGAACAGGATTTCGTCAGATCAATGAAATCCTAAAAACATACTTTAAAAACATTTGAATAGTAAAAATGAGACCCAAAAGTTTTAAATCTTCAGTACCAGTTTCCCTCTCTTCTTGTTTCCCTCACTTTTATAGCCTTCCTACCCAAAAAAGAAGAAGTATTTAAAGCTTGCATTTATATATATATCTTTATATATAAAAATCTTCTGTGCGTGTGTATGTAACTGAACTCCTCCTAAACGACTGGACCGATTTTAATGAAATTTTGTGTGTGCGTTCCAATGGATTCGAGAATGGTTTAGATTCACATTTCATCGAAATTGATTCAGTACTTTTTTAGTAATTAGGCAAAAACTAATAGTTAGTGATTTTTCGCTAATTAAAAGTGCTATATATATAAAAGAAAGTCTGGATTTCGTATTAATCACAGCACAAAAAAATCTACCGAACCAAAAATCTTGAAAATTGGGGTAAAAATACTTTTTATAACATCGAGTGCCGCTAAGAAGGAATTTTCGAAAATCTCCCCCCCCCCCTCAGGAGGGTGAAAAAAATAACGAACTTTAAAAAAATTCCTTTAAAATCGGCTTTTGTAGCTATTTTTCAACTGATAACATATTTAAGTGCATTTTTTCATTCTGAATCGAATGGTACTAAGCAAATTCGTTAAAATCCAGTAGTTCGTGAGGTAATTCACATTTTCTTAATTTGGCGATTTCTTCGGCGCAAAAACCTGAAATTTTCAATCCTTATCCATATATATAAAAGAATGTCAAGACTTCGTATTAATCACAGCACAAAAAAATCTGCCGAACCTAAAATCTTGAAAATTGGGGTAAAAATACTTCTTATAACATCGAGTGCCGCTAAGAAGGAATTTTCGAAAATCTCCCCCCCCCCTCAGGAGGGTGAAAAAAATAACGAACTTTAAAAAAATTCCTTTAAAATCGGCTTTTGTAGCTATTTTTCAACTGATAACATATTTTAGTGCATTTTTTCATTCTGAATCGAATGGTACTAAGAAAATTCGTTAAAATCCAGTAGTTCGTGAAATAATTCACATTTTCTTAATTTGGCGATTTCTTCGGCGCAAAAACCTGAAATTTTCAATCCTTATCCATATATATAAAAGTATGTCAAGACTTCGTATTAATCACAGCACAAAAAAATATACCGATCCAAAAATCTTGAAATTTGGGGAAAAAATACTTCTTATAACATCGAGTGCCACTAAGAAGGGATTTTCGAAAATTCCACCCCTAAGATGAGTAGAAAAAAGAACAAACTTTAAAAAAATTCCTTAAAAATCGGCTTTTGTAGTTATTTTTCAACTGATAACATATTTTAGTGTATTTTTTCATGCTGAATCGAATGGTACCAAGCAAATTCTTTTAAGTTCAGTATTTCGCGAGATACTTCACATTTTCCTGATTTGGCGGTGTCTTCGGCGCAAAAACCTGAAATTTTCAATCCTTATCTAAATATATAAAAGAAAGTCTGAATTTCGTATTAATCACAGCACAAAAAAATATACCGAACCAAAAACCTTGAAAATTGGGGTAAAAATACCTCTTATAACATCGAATGCCGCTAAGAAGCGATTTTCGAAGATTCCGCCCCTAAGAGGAGTAGAAAAAAGAACGAACTTTTTAAAAATTCCTTAAAAATCGGCTTTTGTAGTTATTTTTTCGACTGATAACATATTTTAGTGTATTGTTTCATTCTGAATCGAATGGTACTAAGCAAATTTGTTTAAATTCAGTAGTTCGTGAGATAATTTACATTTTCCTAATTTGGCGATGTCTTCGGCGCAAAAACCTGAAATTTTCAATGCTTATCTCTATATATAAAAATCTTCTGTGCGTGTGTATGTCACTGAACTCCTCCTAAACGACTGGGCCGATTTTAATGAAATTTTGTGTGTGTGTTCCAGTGGATTCGAGAATGGTTTAGATTCACATTTCATCGAAATTGATTCAGTACTTTTTTAGTAATTAGGCAAAAACTAATAGTTAGTGATTTTTCGCTAATTAAAAGTGCTATATATATAAAAGAAAGTCTGGATTTCGTATTAATCACAGCACAAAAAAAATATACCGAACCAAAAATCTTGAAAATTCGGGTAAAAATACTTCTTATAACATCGAGTGCATCTGAGAAAGGGTTTTGGAAAATTCCCTCCCTAAGGAGGGTAAAAAAAAAGAACGAACTTTTAAAAAATTCCTTTAAAATCGACTTTTGTAGATATTTTTCAACTGATAACATATTTTAGTGAATTTTTTATTCTGAATCGAATGGTACTAAGCAAATTAACCGACTTCAGAAAATCGTTAACTTTTAACTAAAAAGAGAAAAATAAACTTTTCTATCAAAAATTGAATTGACTTCAAAAAATACTGAAGAGTGAAAAATAATTTCGTTACATAATTGTAATAAGAAATTAAATTAAGAGCGTAGTGTTTATCGTGCGTATTACCATATTTACGTACATTTATTTGATTTCCTAGAGTCGGTGCCAAGAAGGGCAACGTCGGTCGGTGACAGGACAACGTCTGTCGGGTCCGCTAGTATATATATATATATATATATATATATATATATATATATATATATATATATATATATATATATATATATATATATGGGCGCCTTTGAAAAGAATGGTGACTATAGAAAGAAAGCACATTTGGTTGAAGGAAATAATAATATTAAGGAAGTTTAGAAACTTCTTGGGGCTCCCGACGAGATTAAGAAGCATATTTTTTAAACATTTGAATAAAAAATGGGGGCTAAACGTTTTTAATCTTGGACTCCAACTTTTCCTCACTTTTATAGGGGACTCTAAAATAGACAATTCTAAAAGAATTTACAGCTTGCAAAATTTCTTTTATCTGGGCACCTTTAAAAAGAAAGCTGGCTATAAAGAGAAAACGGATATCTCTTTTGGTTCCAGGAAAAAATAGTATTAAGAAAGTTTTGAACCTTTGGTTTTACTTTTTTCTCACTCCCATTGATAAAAACTCACAATAACAAGATTAAAAGGGCATTTTATATTTTAGATAGAATTTAGAGCCTTTAAAACCTTTTCCTTCAGGACACCTTTATAAAAATTGGTGGATATAGGAGGAAAGTACATGTCTATTTTCTAAATCTGACCAAAACCTTTGATTTAAAAAAAAAAAAAAAAAAAAAAAAAAAAATGAAATCTGATAAAACAAAATAAAATGTTAT
The DNA here is from genome assembly GCA_964019185.1 of Maratus speculifer. Taxonomy (NCBI): domain Eukaryota; kingdom Metazoa; phylum Arthropoda; class Arachnida; order Araneae; family Salticidae; genus Maratus; species Maratus speculifer. The sequence continues at coordinate 9,391,202 of OZ025292.1, read as the reverse complement.
TAAAAAATACATTAAAAAAATTTTAATGTCTTCGGAAAACGTGCAGTAGTTTAATACTGGGCCCCTGACTTTGCCCTCTCCAAATTGGGGGTATGGGGGGTAAGCGGTCGCTACGGACCTGGTTAATTAACCTAATTTCTGTCTGAATTTCTAATACCCTAAACTGCAGAAATATTTTAATCAAATATAAATGAATACACATGATACATTAACAGCTAAAAGACAGTATTCAGAACTTACTAAGTTTGGTTTATTTACAAATATGCACATATATATACAAAAGAATGTCTAAATTTACAAAATTAAAATTTTATCTAAGATATCTCTTTGATTCTAATAACTATAACCTTCTTTAAATTCCTATTTATTATTCGAAGAAAGTTCTATTTTTCTTAATCACACACAAAGCAAAATAAACGAAAAGGGTTGTTTACTTCTTCAGATCACGTATATGAGAATTTCTGAAATATGCGCCTAACAGAAAAGTCAGTGCAATTACTAAATCTTAAAAGCCAAATTATTCAAAATCACGCGTGAAGGTAAATGTGTGAATAACCTTAAGAACAAGCGTTAATTAAACGTTCACCGCTAAATTTGAGTTCCATCCAACCGAACACCTCTCCTCAGAACATAAGAATCCACACCTCCCCCCCCCCCCTCTTTTATTTTTCCAGATAATTTGATTTTATTAAAAGCGCGAAAAAAGGTTGATGTGCGCCCTCGAACCAGAAGTGTAAAAGGCGATTGTTTCACTCCCCATTCATTCTTCTGCATTGTATCTTTTTTTTTTTTTTTTTTTTGTCTTGCAAGGGCGAATTTAAAACTTCGAAAGTGTCGATGACTCACTCCTCGCTTTGTTCATCATCAGCAGTCGCTTAAAGAGGACATATTCCGGGCTTTGATTTCTCGATAAATTTCACCCGGAGAAGGAGCTATTAAAGAAGGTAGGTGGGAAGAGGGGGATTCATTGAAATGAAATAGTTGCAGGAAAAGTTTTTTGTTCTGTGTTTCTCGTTTAATAGTGGCAAATAAAGTTTAAGTTTTAAAATAAGTTTTGTAAAATGTTTGAAGAGTTTAATGAATTTTTTAATTTTCTTGACACATTTCAAGAAAATGAGCATCACTTGTTAACTTTTAACTGTTTTGGAACTTTAGAAGGTGTATTCGAATCCAAACTGCTCAGTTTATGACTCATTTTCAAGTGCTTTATGTGAATACGTAGCACCTATAGTTGTCATTCGGTCCGTCCGTCCATCTGTTCATCAGCAGTCGTTTAAAGAGTACATATTCCGGGATTTTATTTCTCGATAAATTTTACCCGGAGAAGCTATTAAAGAAGGTAGATGGTGTTATAGGGAAGGGGAGGAGTTTCATTGAAATGAAATAGTTGCAGGAAAAGTTTTTTGTTCTGTCTTCCTCGTTTAATAATGACAAATAAGTTTTGTAAAACATTTGAAGAGTTTAATAAGTTTTTAAATTTTCTTGGAAGCCTAATGGAAATTAGCATCATTTGCTAACATTTAACTGTTATCAGCAAGGATGTAGGGATCGGTAAACGGTATACGCCGTATACCTTCTGAATCTTTTAAAGAAAATCGTATACCCTCTGTTTCTATGAAAAACTATAGTATATATTCTGTAGGGTATACTCTCTACCTTGAACATATGCCCTCTGCTTTGAACGTATAAGGCGCTTGTAACACGCGCATTCGAAAAAATAAATAAATAAATAAATAAAAATAATAATAATAAGATTGCCAGTCGTCACGTGACCTGAGCTCTGCTAACTTAAAAATGTAGTTGTAATATTTTTCGTCTTAAAAAAATCTGGCAACACTATTTTTCATTTTAAAAAACATTCTATTCTAAGTGATGTTCGAAAATTCGAAAGTTGGTTGTGAACTATGGGTTCACAGGGCCGTAGCTAAGGGGGCGCTATGGGCGGCTCAGCCCCCCCTAAAATATTTTGAGCCCCCCCCCCCCCTGGAAAAGATTCCAAGGTCACTCAATGAATTTCTGTTCCGAAAGTTCAAATGAAATTCTGTTCAAAAAACTAATTTAGTTTTAAGACCTTTTCAGAGTTTTGCAAAATTACTAAATTGAATCTAAAATAAGTGTTTCAACACCTCCCTCATTCTATTTGTACATATGAAGCTAGCATGATGTTTAATTTTGTACCAGTCATACACTCAAAATTTTCATCATCCTATAGTTTTTTTTAGCATAAAATAAAGTTTATACAACATTTTAATAAGAAACATAGTACCTACATTGTGAATATGCACTAATTTATCTTTCTGTGTCAGAGATGGAGAAAAAAATTTTTGAGCCCCCCCCTAAAATTTGTTGAGCCCCCCTACTGTTCACTTCAAGCTACGGCCCTGTGAGTTCATGCCTTGTGTTGGTGACGTGCGCCAAGAGAATTATGTAAAAAAAAAAAAATCTTTATTTGTAAATAGTGTATGTGTGTTAGCGTTTTAAATGTAAGTGTCTTTCAAGAAATAAAAAGTATTTAAAGAAGACTGTAGCCCCGAGATATCCATATTAAGATAAGTGATGCTCTTCTTTCTTTTTGTAAATTTGTAAGACGAATTCTTACAAAAACGATAGCTTTAGCTTTTTTTTACGACCACACCACTGGCTGTCAGACATATAAAGATGTACTCAAATCCAAACTGCTTAGTTTCTGATTCATTTTCAAGTGCGTTATGGTAATTATGTGAATACGTAACACCTATAGTCGTCGTTTCTGTCCGTCCATCTGTTTGTCAGCAGTCTTTAAAGAGGACATATTCCGAGAATTTGATTTCTCGATAAATTTCACCCGGAAAAGGAGCTATTAAAAAAGGTGGCAGGAGAGGAAAGAGGAGAGGGGATTTATTGAAATGAAATAGTTGCAGGAAAAGTTGTTCTGTCTTTCTCGTTTAATAATGACAAAATAGTTTCGTAAAATGTATGAAGAGTTTAAAAAGCTTTTGAATTTTCTCAGGACGCAATACGAAAATTAGCATCATTTGCTAACTTTCATTTACTGTCGGACTTTTAAAGGCGTACTCGGATCCAAAATAATTAATTTCTGATTCATTTTCAGGTGCGTTCGAAGTTATGAAAATACGTAGCATCTATAGTCGTCGTTCAGTCCGTTCGTCTGTTTGTCGTGTCTGTCCGTCGGTCCGTATATAACAGAGCAAAAACTAGTTTATCGAATCGTTTGAAATGTAAAATATACAACTGTTCCAGAATTTTGTCGAGTCATTTCAAACTTTAAGAAAATCGGGTGTATAGTTTAATGATAGGTCTAATCAAAAGTATTCCGTTACATTACCATTAATGGGAAAAAATAATTTCAAGTGCATTTTAATAATGTTGTATTCTTTCGAACATAATAAAATTGATATAATATTTTTAAGTACATTGTATATAATAAAATATACATTCGATAAAATCTGTAGTGCAAAATTATTTGTTTTTCGTGTACAGGGCCACTCAAAAATTGTCCATCTTCTTATAATAAAATGCAACTGGAGAAAAGTGTGGGAATGATTGCGGAGCGAACCATTATAATCTGGGAATCGACCGTAGTTAAACGCCATGTTAGACTTAATTGAAAACAGATGCTAAAATGACAGCTAAATGATAATTTATTCCACTAGAAATAATGTTTTTCAGCATATTTTCATACAAAATATGTATATCATACCCAATTATAATACATAAAGATAACATCGGAAGTGTAAAATGATAAAGTTTCTTATCATCTAAGAGTACGATTGTATTTTATCGGCTCACAGCGCCGTTTCACACTACTTTAGTGCTGTCATCTATGAACTTTTAGAAGCATTTTTGGGAATATTATAAAAGATTAAGCATTCACCCTTACGGAAGATAGATCCTGGAAAACAAAGGACTCGCAAACATGTTTTTAAACCATTGTGCTACTCAGCGGTTGCGAATTTGAATTTAAGTTTAATTTTATTAATTTAAAAAAAATTAAATCAAAATTTTATTTGCTTTGATGTAATTCAAATATTTAGTGCATGATATTATATATTCCTTACATTTAAATGACATTTGATTTAAAAAAAAAAAAAAAAAAAAAAATAGATATTTCGTTTACAATCTAAGCAAATTTCGAATGGATATAGTCTAAGCTTTTAAAAATGGTACATTTAATTTAAAATTTTACAAAAGAAATAATAATAATAATTTTGGTTTTCATAATTTACGGATTGAATTTTTAAAGTTGCATAGCTGAAGTTTTTAAAAATTGATTTTGATTTAAATCAGTGCCTCCTTCTTCTGCTATTTTCTATAAGAAACTAAAATAATAATAAAAAAAGCTGTTTTGTTTATATTAACTGCTTATAGATGATGCCAAATCGAAATTTAAAAACAAAACACAAAGCTTCATAATCGATATTTAAAAGCATCGAATTAAGAATCTATCATATACCCTTAACTAAAACCGCTGCCGAATCATACTTTTAATAAAGATAATGTATTTTAAAATTTAAAAAACTTCAATATTTAATTTTAATGTTTTGTGAAATCTTCAGAAATTGAGTTCTATTTTGCGAATTATTATTATTATTGTAATAAATACTGCTTTTTGTTTTGAAATTAAAATTTGTTCAAAAACTAAGTATCAAGTAAAAAAAAATCTTCATCATTTGCATTTGTAGAAATTTATTGCTATTTTTAAAATGTGCTTTTCTACAATACAAACTCTTCAATAATAAAATCTTCATTCTGTTTATTTGTATGAAGTATTATGAAAATGAAATGCAAGTGAAAATTTCGTCATTTTTGACGGGTTTATATACTAGTTTCAGGGCTCGACTTAGACAGTGGGGGACCCTGGGGAAAAAATTATTAGGGGGGGGGGAACTTCTACTTTAAATTTTTTTCGTAAATTATACTGAAGTGACTAAAACTAAAATTCATACCTATTGTGTGTGTACATAAATTTCATACCAAGTACTATTAACATCGATATATATAATAGCAGAAGAAAGATAACTTTAAAAAACTATTGAACGCAATTTTTTTTTCGGTTATAGAAATATAAGGATAAATGTGAGACCTTAAGGGGGCATGAGACAAGGAAACAGAGGGAATAAACGAAGAAAGCCCCTTAAAACTGAAAAAAAAAGAATTTTGGTCACTTTTGTTCATTTTTTATCATTTGACACTCTTTTAACAAAACAATTTATAAACTTATTTCTATCCTTGGGGGGGGGGGGGGTCGACTTTTTCTTTCCTTCTAACCGATGACCAGGCCCCTACCTGCCGAGTTATCTCAGCTTAACGGGTTAGATATCTGGTATCGGGGCGGTCGACCGCCTAATTGCCGCGTAGAGGCAATAAACCTGATTTTGCTTCGCATACCATCATTTCTGCAGTACTTGTTTGTCGTTGAGCATACTTTGTTTCGCCTGTTAATTAATGGTACATGCTGTTGTTTGAACTGCAAATGGCTCCGCAAGATGGTCTCGTAATTTAGAGCCTCGATCAGATGACGAGACCTTGACCTGGCAAGGCACCTCCAGAGGTATAAATCACAGGTAACTTGGAGGACTTTGCACCCACTACGGATTTTACATGCACCAGGTGCCATTAGGGTACATGATGTAATTTTAGCTGGAAAAGTGGCGAACCACTAAGACAAGTACTCGGGTCGGCTGTTTAGGTTAAGTGCTTTGTTGGTAATCTTTGTGGTTTATTGCACATTGGGTTAACTATGTGATTTGTGGGGGGGGGGGGGGGGTCGACTTATATACGAGTTAGTAAAAAGTAAATAATTTTTTTCGGAGATAATCAGGGAACGAGAAAGTCTTTTAAGCAATCACATATAGTCCAAGAGCTGACCGCACAAAACCCTAAGTCATCGAGCACAAGAAAAAAATTGTTATTTTATGAAAGAGTAGTAAGAGAGCAATCTACTGATCCATGTCTGCCGGAAGCGAAGTCTTGCATAAAACTAGTGGTTGACTCATACGTTTAGCATTGTGATTGCCGTGCAATCAAAATTATGAAAACATGGAAAATTGGGTGCAGGAAAACACAATGCTAATCCTACGAGTGAACTACTAGTTGTATTCATTTTTGGCTCATTCACCGCTTCGCTTCCAGCAGACATGGATCATTAGATTCCCCTATGACTACTCTTCCATAAAATAAAGGATTTTTTCTGGTGCTCGATGACTTAGGATTTTGTGCAGTCGGCTCTTGGACTAATATGAGTCTAGGTTGAAGAGAGAGATAAAAGCGGATAATGGTCATTTCCCTGTGTGATTGACCAAAAAGAAAATCTCAACAATAATCTCCTTGCAATTGTTCTGCATTCATTTTCTCTTGGGATAGAATTCCTTTCAATACAGGAGCATTCTTTCAACATTTTAATCCCCTTATTTTTTAATAAGGGGATTAAAATGTTGAAAGAATGAAAAAGAGTTCAACTTGAGAATGCTCCTAGATATCTCTTCTAAAAGTCCTGCTTTACAAATACGTTTTAGCAGTCTAAGAAGTTTTTTAGCTTTTAAAATAAAGTTTGAATAGATTTTTGAAATATTTTTTTTTCATTTTAAGTACCATAAAATTGATGTAAATAGGTTTGCAAAATAATTTAAGCTGTTTTGGTTGTACATATTATATAGTTTTAAAACGCTGATTTTTTTTAAAAGTCTGATTAGAAACGTAAAAAAAAGAAATATTTACTAATTTAATGAAAATTTATTATTATTTTAGGATTCTGTACCTAAGAAGTGAAAAAGAACCATTATAAGATCACTCCTGTGTCTGTCTGTCGGTCTGTCATAGCCATTTTACTCGTAAACTAGAAAACATGGAAAGTTCAGATTGGGGGGAGTAATAAAGACTATTGACCCACACATTTACAGATATGTTTAGAAGGGGGGGGGGGGGTCAAGGGGCTAACTTACTTTTTTTTTTTTTTTTTGCATATTGTGTGCGGTATTGTCTGAAAGCTTTCGTTACGCTGAACTCAAAAATATATTTATTTTCTGATTTTAAGTATTATATTTTCAGAGATATAGTAGAAAATGTAGTCCAAAAATATACCCCCCCCCCCCTCTATTTCCAAATCTACCAAAATTAGAATTATTTAAAAATTAGAAGTCGTAGACATTAATTTAAACCTTGCAGAAAAACTATGTGATTATCCTAAGTCTCATAGCTTTGGAGAAAAGAGCATTTTACCATTGCACACAAATTCCGATTTATTTTATCCTCGATTAACCCTTTCGGGTCCGAATTTTTTTTTTCAATTTTTAGACAAAATTATTTTTACGTTAGAGGCACGTAAGAAGAATGTAAAAAATGTGACATATAATGAATAAGTTATAGTCTAGTATATAGTTAATTGTATGTCTTGTTACCGTATTTTCCATTTCCACAATGGCTTGAAGTAAGCCGTATGTGTTCGCATGGGCTTTAGCCAAAGTTCTGTCAAATGTCTGTTAAAGGGTAGGTTTCATACTATAAAATACAATTATCAAGTTCCACTTTGACCCTCAGCGCACTGAAATACAGGGTCACTAAAAAGACATTTTTTTGTTTCATTCGATATTCATTAGCTATTTTTCGGCAGCGCTGAGGGTGAACCATGCAACTAATGAGCTGATTCAGTTAATAGTGAGTAGTACTACACAAGTTAAATCCCGAAACTGTGGCTGACCCTTAGCGCATGGGTCCATGAGGTCTCAAATATGCCGTTTTTTCACTTTCCGCGACAAAGTTTGACGAGCCACGCCGGGTGTCACTAAAGGTCAGCCATGGAATTTACAATATATTTCATTTTAGCTACTAAATGTAATGTTGTAATCTCAAAAATAACTTTGGTTGATGCTCAATGTATTGAGATAATAGAATACAGAAAGATGTCGATTCGAAAAAAATACTGGGTCGCGACCCATTTTAGAAATTTTTGTGGGTCACAAAAAAATTTTTGGGGGAAAAACAAAATATATATATCTTCTAAAATCATTAGAAGGAACCATAAAAAAAATTTCGGCAAAATCAAAAATGGCTTGTGTACTGACCTGCCTGACTCTTATAAAATTTTCCTCTTAATAATATTAACACTAGCTATCCAAACGAATTAATTAGTGTTTAATGAATATTTTATTGTCTGGAAGATAACGAATGTTGTTGTTTTCCATCTATTAAAGTAATATTCATATGAAAATAGGCTGAGGAAGAATTTTTGGAGATGTTTAGAAAATATTGTATTACAACAAGATTTAACTGATATTAAAACTTTCTAGTTCGTTTTACGCTTTATTACACATGATTCTTTCGGAAAAGTAACTTTAATTTTAAATTTTAAATTTTAAATATATATTTAAAATAAAAGAATCACAAACGGCGCAAAGAGAATTAAGCAAATAACAATTATTATTGTTATTACTAAATGCCTAAATAATAAATGAAGTCATATATAAAATGCATAGGCATATAATAACATTGCTACATTTAGATAGAAGCAAAAGTATTTCTTAATACAAAATATTACTTCATTAAAAGACATATTACTATTAATAGCACACCAGACCCGAAAGGGTTAATATTACTAGAACTGTAGTTAGACTTATACACGAAAATTCAATTTTTTTCCTAACATTTTTCTAAAGAATTGGGGGAGGGGGGGGGGTCGACTTATATACAAGTATATATGGAAATTTAAAATTTAATTAATTCATCAATGACACAAATTGATTTTCTAATTATACGAATTTTATTTAAGGGGGTCCAGGACACATTTTAAAATATTATTTATTTATCGAGTTAAAATTTTGAATTTTTTCTAATACATATGTCGCATTTTCATAAAATGACAGTTTTCAAGGGATTAGTATTAATTAAGATTTATTTAAATATTCTAAACTATAGGAAAAGTGCTTACAGCATGGTGTCTGGACAGCAAGTGCGTAGATGTATATTTGAAATTTCTCATCTCCCTAGGGTTAGCAGTTAAAAAGGGGCATGTGTTATAGTTAAATTAACTCGATAAAGGAGAGGGCCTAGCTACCCTGCCAAACCCGTGATTATTAGTTATGGAGCCCGTATCCAAATTGAGGGGCTATTTATCAAAAAACTAATTAATAGGTTCGATTTTTATAATTTCTTACATGTATATGTTAAAAAAATTTAAATTTTAAATTTATTAAAAAAGTGGAGTAATTAAAAATCGTTATAACTCGAAATATTTATTTGAAGAATTTCAATTTTTTTTTTACACTTAAATAAGCAGAAATATTTAAACTTTAATTTTGATTCAGAATTTAAAAAAATATTAAGTAAAAAAAAAAAAAAAAAAAAAAAAAAAATTTAAAGTAAAAATTTGTAAAAAAAAATATGTAACTCATTTTTAAAATATTATATTTTCAAAAGCAAAAATTTTTTTCAAATTTGTTAAATCAAAATTAAAGTAAAACATTTAAAAAGGAAATGTTCCAAGTTTGAAGCATTTATCTTTAGCGATTCTTGGGTTATAGCAATTTAAATCTGAGAAATTGTGAAAAAACCCATCATGAAGAAACACGTATTTTCACAGGAAGTCGTTTCCATAACAACCATTACCAGATTTTGAAAACAAAGTAAAACAATAATAATAATAATAATAATACTTCCTCTTTTATTTAAGATAGAGACATGATTTAAACGTCATTATAAGCATAAAAAAAACAGAGAAATTTTTACTGCAATAAAATTTTCCCAGAAAATTTGAAGATTTTTGTGTCCCGGACTTCCTTTATTAAAAAATGTTTTAGGTGTACAACGAAGGCAATCTAGATATATAGACAGATAAAATTTTGAACTGGTGGTAATTTTTAGATCAAGATCGGCATAGATCTGCATAATTTTTTCAGAAATTCCGATATAGGAGAGAATATAATATAGTATTTTTTGCAAAATCTATCTGAAATTTTTGAATACAGATAGTTTCGATCCAGCCGAATTTTCGGCAAAACTCCAATTTTATTCCGAAAACGAAAACAAATTGTCGGTTAATCTCTACTTAAAATTGTATAATGTAATACAGAGATTATATTAAAAGAGTAAAGGTGTATTAGTCAATAAAAATTTTAGAGGTGGTCAAAATTATACAATGAGAATTCATGCTTTTTTTTCAAGTACTGGGTATTATTTTTCAAACAACACGAAAATAATTTAGAAAATATTTACACGATAAATATTGACTCTTTAAGCACATTCTTCAAGGAAACCATAAACTAACGAAGCCTCACAAAGTCTCATAAAAAAATACGATCATGATATTTTCAGTTACCTTTATTTTAAAGTGATCACATGATAAACAGAAAAAGAAATAAAAAATCAATTTTGGACAAAATGCAGTTTTAAGTTTTAAAATATCTTTTACATCTCGCATTTATAAATGGAGGAAAAAAAAAACATATTAAATGGTTCTTTATGTTGACTTAGACAGTCTTTTTATAGAGATATACTAGCTGTAATTTTCAGTGACAGAAAAAAAATGGCGTTAGATTTGAAATTATCTGCTTGTTGTCTTGCTATTTATGTACTGTCTGTATACTTAATTATTGGTCTTTATAATTCATTTTCTTTCTTTATTATTTGGTACACTACAGTAGCTTCTAAAACAATCTTTTTAAATCCTTCCCTACTAATACACACAAATTTTATTTAAATAATTTTTTCTACAAAAATAAAACCTACTTCAAAACCTGCTCCAAAGTGAAAAATAATTTTTTATATAATAGTAATAATAAATTAAATTAAAAGTATAGTATTTACCATGCGTATTATTATATTTATGTACATAACGATTTTAACTTGTCACGTTATCAGGAAAACATTAATAAAGACTTACTTTTTAAAACAATACAATACTAAGTTGTTATAATAAAATTTTAATTATTAATTTTCTAATGAAGTAGTTTTTTTCTTGTATAAATATGGAGTACTGGAAGCAAAGCGGGGAAGACTGCACTACCTTCCTAAATGTTTGGAAATATTTGTCATCTTTTAATGAAAATCCTGATTAGTCTCATGGGAGGGGGCTAAAACGGAGGGTCCAGGGCAATCGCCCCGCATGTCCTGTGCCTGCATATGTTGGGCCCTGCTACTGCCGTTTAAGATCCTTCCCATGTAAATGCATTGCACCAACAATGTCGGTAATACTAATTGCAGTAACATTTTTTTCTATGTTGTAAATATACGACAGTAAATATATTGTCATAAAATAGATGTAAAAATTTCATTCTCTCGCCAAGACGCCTATACTGGGAAATTACTGTTATTTTTATCTTGTGGAATAATTAAAAGCAATCTCGAAGCATTCATATATATCACTGTTTATTATTATATAATAAAGATATAGGATGCATATAATATTCATAAATATAAATAGAACGTGCCGCAAATCTGATGTTATGTGCTCAATAAAACGTATGCTAAATTATTATTTGTATTAATTTAGTTTTTCTTCTGTATTACTTATAATTTTAAATAGCGTTTCATATTTAATAATGTACTTTAAATTAACATTCTAAATGCGATTGGCCTTTTACAATTGTAAATATGACTGGCAATTAACAAATTCGAAGGAACCGATTGAAAAAGATCCATTATTGAATTTGAATGGGAACGTTGCCAAATAAGTCAGCTACAGCCAAGTTGGCTTCATTTATGGCAACTTATTTTGGTCGCCAAATTCGGGACATTTTGCTAAATGTGCCAAACTTGGCGAGAAATTGGCGCTGATACAGATATAGAGTTTTATGCTTGTGATTGGGAAAACGGTTACAACAATGAAAGCTCATTTGCGAGAAATCACTAATTTTATTAGTGTTTGCCTAATTACTAAAAAAGTACTGAACCAATTTTTATGAAACGAAAGTGATATCAATTCGAGAGCAAGTTCTTTAATTTAAAACAAAAACCAAATTAATCGGTGGGATAGTTTCGAAGTAATCGGTGAACCTACATAGAAAAAAAGAAATACATACGCGTTGAGTTGATAACCTCCTCCTCTTTTTTTTAAAGTCGGTTAAAAACAATACACTGACAATTTATTTCTACAATGTGTGTCTGAAAATATATGGTTTGTCTGATTTCTAAATTTGTTTAAAATAGTTTAAAGACTAATGAAGCATAACTACTATAGAAAGATATTTTTATTTTGATAGAAATTAAAAAATATATATTTCTATAATAATTTTAAAATTAAAATTATTGGTATTCCCATGTATACAAGGTTTTAATAATGATTTACTAACAATAAAGGAATATTAAACGAAATTATCTGTGTGATCTGTGGTATACTTATACACTTTTTTAAAATTAGATCAGGGCCTATCAATGACGGATCCAGAAAGCCTCCAAGGAGTGAGCGATTTTCCAAACTAGAGGTTTTCACATAAGGTTACCTAGATCCTCCCCACCCCCCCCCCAAAAAAAAAAAAAATCTCTGTTGTATATATATTAGTCGATGCTCGATATGATTGGACATTGTGGCATTTTTCTTAATATGAACGACTAAAAAACCAAATATTTCTATTCTAGCCGCCCTTGGCGACCAGTTTGATCTTCTTTAATTGTATGTTAAGCATTTTATCAAAGAAATTTTATTCATAATTTAATTTACTTGCTCACATCTTTACCAAATCAAGAAATTCTGCTAGAGAAATCAAAAACTTGGTATTTTTATGTTATTAGGGCGCAGATGATAAATCGCCAAACATTGTTTCCGTGGCATTTTTTCGTATTTCACTAATTTTACTTTAAGTACAAATAATAAAAATATTTCACTTATTTCATTTATAATACATAACTTTAATTTTAAACTTAAACGTTTAAAATTAATGAATTTTATTTATTTTTTTCCTTAAGTAAAAAGAATAGAGAAAACAAAAATAATGATATTTTGATACTTAGTAACTGCAGCAAAAGAGATTGCAATAAAAAAGTGAAACATAAATAAACACATATTATATCGGCCTAAATCCTGCCAAAAGACTTTTACACAACGACCATTGAGACGCGTTTCGTTAGAACTTTGCCATTAAACATTTAGCAAATAATCCTGATTTTTGTACCACACACGATAGCATAATACACTATTGCCATTGATTATGGGACACTTGCGATTTTAGACATTTTACTAAATATCTAGAAAAATACATGAGGAATCATCTCGAAACTCTTAGTGTATAAATATAATAGTATACGTCATACATCTCCGTGAAGATTTTTTACCGAAACGCTATAGGGGACCGTCAACAAATTAAAAAAGAATGAATATGTTTTGAATAACCCTGTCAAAACTAATGTAGCAAAAGCGCTCAAACTCTAGATTATGATTGAATGCCTTATTGTAATACACTGTGTTCATTTTTATGCAAATAGCATGCACACTCGCAGAGTAATTAAGGTTTTTATAAAAATGGTCCCAAATTTTTCCAAGTTTTTCCATTATAATTTTCAGAGTTCTTAATATAAAATAATATTTTTTTCAGAAAATATGACAAACAACATTGCACACAGTACCCTGTAATCAGAATTAAAAAATAATAAAAATTGTATGAAAAATGAGTAGGTTTACTATATAATTTTTTACTGCGCATGCGTCAAAGATATCAAAATTTCATTTGCATATTATGTTAGCTAAATGTATAGAGCAACTTTTGTAAAAGTCTCAAAATCATAGCTTGAAAATTCTGAAAGTAATCGTCTATAGAAAAAGGACAAAATCCGTTGTTTCCAAAATGAAGCAAAAAAATGAGGGATTTTATCCAAATGCAGTAGTACATCCCATATTGTGTATTCTATATTGACACTAATCAATGAATATATAGATACAACCCCTCTTGTTTTTGCTTCATTTTGAGAATAACGGATTTTCGACTTATTCAATTGACGATTATTGTCAGAATTTTCAAGTTATGATTTTGTGACTTTCACAAAAGTTGCTCTATACATTTAGCTAACATAATATGCAAATGAAATTTTGATATCGTTGACGCATGCGCAGTAAAAAATTATTTAGTAAACCAACTCATTTTTCATACAATTTTCATTATTTTTTAATTCTGATTATAGGGTAGTGTGTGCAATGTTGTTTGTCATATTTTCTGAAAAAAATAACATTTTATATTAAGAACTCTGAAAATTATAAGGAAAAAACTTGGAAAAATTTGGGATCATTTTTATAAAAACCTTAATTACTCTGCGAGTATGCATGCTATTTGCATAAAAATGAACAAGGCTTATTACAATAAGGTATTCAATTACAATCTAGAGTTTGAGCTCTTTTGCTACATTAGTTTTGACAGGGTTATTCAAAAGATATTCATTCTTTTTTAATTTGTTGACGGCCCCCTTTGGAGTTTCGGGAAAAAATCTTCACGGAGATGTATGACTTATACTATTATATTTATACACTAAGAGTTTCGAGATGATTCCTCATGTATTTTTCTAGATATTTAGTAAAATGCCTAAAATCGCAAGTGTCCCATAATCAATGGCAATATAGTGTATACAGGGTGTCACTCTCAACGGTGGCTAATGGCTAATTTCTAAACCGTTAGTCATAGACATATAGTTCCAATTGCAAAAATGCTTCAAAAAAGGTAAAGAATTGTTTTTTAAGCGATTTGGGACAAAAAACATTTTTATCAAAAAGTTACGAAAATTAAATTTTTATACGGTCCCCCGGTCCTATAAGTGATATTTAGTGAAAATTTCCCAACATTATACCAAGCAATACAGAAAAGATCCCATTCATCTAACATTAAAATTGACCGAGTTATGAAACTTTAAATTTCATGACTTAAACCACTTTTCTATGACTGAAAACGAATGTGTTCGACGAAGCTTTAAGGGAACGTATACTAAGTACTTAAAGTATTACAAAGGGCGTCGATTTCCAACGCTGTCCAAAGGCTAATTCCTAAACCATTTGTCACAGACATGTAGTTCAAATTACAAAATGTTTTAAATGAGTTAAAAAAAATATTTTTAAAGCGATTTAGCTGCAGGTGCTGTCACCTATAAGTTTTACGGTCGTGTTAATTTTAATTAATTAATTTCTAGATTGGTTTTTAAAATAATTTAAGACATGAATTTCAAAATTATCTTTGTCGAGAAAATAAAATTTTGGGAAATAGCGAAAAACCTTTAATGTATAAAAACATACATAGTATACGTATACTTATTATACGTATGTATGAAAAACCTTTAAATGCGTCCATTGGTTTTCACAATAAATTTGGAGATTGCAGTGTTATAATAGTGCAAATTTGTATAGATTGATAGAATAAACAAAAGCGATAATTCGAGTTTTGAAATTTATATCCTCAATTGTATTTTTACGGATGTTTTATTTTGTAAGCAAATGAAGCTGATTCTTTTCGTGATTTTATTTTATAAAGGTATGTTATTTTGATAAGCTTTTATTTTACTCATAGTTTTCGTACTTAATTTTTCCTAGTTCAAAATTTATATTAAAATTTCAACTCACTTCCAAATATCCGATCGAGGTTCGCATACTTATTTATATCCAATGACAATACCATTTATTTATTTTATAGGACTACATCAAATTCTGTTAGGTTAAGTAATCTAAAAGAATTTTAAATTTGTATCATTTGTAACGATTTGTGACAGTTGATTTTCATAATTTAATTTAAAAATTTCTGTTTTTTTTTTTTTTTTTTTTTTTTTACTTATATTTTTAGCACAAATTGTATATTTTGCTTTAATATGCTTTAAATTTATCATAAATTCAGAAACAACATTGTAAAAACTATTTTACTCTCAATTTTTAAAGTTAAATTTTCTATTTGACGTTTATTTTTATTTCCATTAAATTTGTGACCGACCCCTATTTTGCAGCAAAAAAGATGCTTCAACTTTAAACCTCTATAACTCGGTCAGTTTTAATCGCAGAGGAAGGAGACTTTTTTTGTCTACCTTGTTAGAGTAGTGGTAAAAATTTTCTAAATATCACTTATAGGACCGGGGGACCGTATAAAAATTTAATTTTTGTAATTTTTTAGTAAAACTTTTTTTTTTTTTTACCTAAATCACTTTTTTTTTTTTTTTTTTTTTTTTTTTTTTGCTTTCTTAAAGCACTTTTGCAATTGGAATTATATGTCTATGACTAACAGTTTAGAAATTAGCCATTGGCCACCGTTGAGAGTGGACACCCTGTATATACATAGATATCATTTCAGCTTTTAAGCATTAGTTATTTAATATTTTTTTGTGTTAGAAAAGCTTGATGATTTTTTAGATTTAAAATCTTTCAAAAAGAGAAAACTTCCCTTTTCTATTTAACCCTTTCATGTTCGAATTTTGTTTCATTTTCATAACAAAATTACTTTTATTTTAATAACGCTAATCGTAGCAATCCGAATAGACTTTCTGAAATTTAAATATTATATCATTGTCTGAAATCTATCGAATGTACTTATTTTGTGTACTATTCAGTTCATATTTATATGATAATCAATAGGCTAAGGAAGAGTTTTTGTAGAGTTTTGGAAAATAACATATTGCAACAGGATTTGAGTGAGTAAATTACAATTTTCTAAAGTTTTTCTAATTTAACACACATGATTGGTTCAGAAAAGCAAATTATATTTTTAACCCTTTCAAGTCTGATTTTTTTTTTTTTTTTTTTTTTTTTTTTTAAGACAAAATTATTTTTACGTTAATAACATTAACACTATCTCTCCAAATAGATTAATTAGAGTTTAACGAATATTACATAGTCTGAAACGTAACGAAAGTTGTTGTTTTGCTTGCTATTCAATTGGCATTCATATGACAATAGGCTAAGAATGAATATTTGGAGATGTTTAAAAAATATTGTATTACAATAAGATATAACTTAATAACAACTTTCTAGTACTTTTTGCGCTTTATGACACGTGATTATTTCAGGAAAGAAATTTTTATTTTAAATTTAAAGAGTGAAATATAAGTTTAAAATAAAAGAATCGTAAACGGCACAAAGAAAATTAAGCAAATAATAATAATTATTATTATTACTAAATGCCTAAACATAAATGATGTCATATAGTCAATGAATAGACATATACTAACATTACTACGTGTAAATTGTAGCAAAAACCATTTCTTAAAACAAAATAACACTTCATTAAAAGGCATGTACTATTATTAGTACACCAGACCTGAAAGGGTTAATTTAAAGAGTGAAATGTGTGTATAAAATTAAGGAATCGCCAACGGTGCAAAGAGAATTCAATAAACTCTTATTATTATTATTATTATCATTATTATGTATCAAAACATAAATAAAGTCATAAAGGCCTGGCCTTATACTATCATTTCTATATGTCGAAAATAACTCAGAAATTTTTAGGGCAAAATAAAACTCGATGAAAAGACATCTATTACTAATAGTTCACTAGACCCGAAAGGAATAAATTTATCGATTTTTTTAATGTTCATGGGCGAAAAGTATATTGCCAAGACTTATTATTGCCTTCTATATACGATTCGAGATGTGTGGAAGTCTTTTTAAAAGAATTTTAATCTCAGAATAATATTGATATTTTCTGCAGTTATTGAGTAGGGTTTGGCCGGGTCTAATTTCATAGATATCTTTTATAGACCAGGGCAGATGTGCGCCTGAAAACATCAGCAGTACAGACCTCTATTACAGCCTAGACTATGTATACAACTAAATACAGAATTCAAAAACACAATATTCAATTTCCTTGTTATATTACCACTAATAGAGACCGTTTACGTAGAGGGTCTTCTCGCCCCCCCCCCTTTTTGCTTTCCCTCGCCCTCCCCTTATTTCTATGTTGCACTGTTGCACATGCACGCGTGGCAAATGGTTTAGCTGAAAAAAAAAGGAAAAAAAAATGTTCCATTGAAGTTCTACTGCCACAACTGCCTGTCGTTTCTCTCTATATTCGGAAAAGTGCCAGGGACACGCTGTGTAGAATGGGGAGCAGAGAGAAATATAGAGAGAGATACATAAATACAATTTCCATTTGGGGTTGCCTTGGTAACGGACGCTACTCATGCGCTGCGGGGTAGGTGCCCTCATGAGTTTGTTGACAAACTCGGCACCCGGTTACACAGTATATAGGGTATTTTTCATGCTCAAGGCCTTCTAAAACCACGAGAGTTCCTTAGGGTTTTGATTGTTTTCTGGGTTCTTAAAAACTTGTAAAAAATAAAAATAAAATTAAACTAATGCAATATATAAGAAACTGTGTAGGAATAAGTAAGAATGATTTGTATTTGCATTGTTTTATTTGTAAGTTGAACTTTGACTTATTTAACCACTTTAATTATCCCGAATTACTTCGGGTTCGTATATATTACAATAAATTACTACCTCGGGCTTGGCGTAATTGGTCATAGCGATATGTTTTATCACTTTTTTTAGTCGACTTGAAGCTTTAAAAGAAAGAAAATATTCTTATATAATACAATAACTCATATATTAATTATTTAAATTATATATAATATTTTAGTAGTAGTTTTCCAAATTTTGTGGCATGAAATGCAAATGATGGAATGCAATGATGCGATTACAAAAAATGTGATGATTTGTGCAGTTAAAAAATAATATAAAATGAAATAAAATAAATAAAAAAAAAAGGTAAGGGAAGTGGTTAAAGTTGTTTTCAATTGTATTCATTAAAGACCTTTAAACTTTCTAAAAAATCGATTTTCAGTGTTTATACTATTCTGAATTTTTAAACAATATGAAACAGCAGCATACAAAAATCTGCATTATTCCTTGAGTAATAATCATTTATCACAGTTTACAGTTCAAGGGAAGAGAATATTGAAGCTTTAAGATGAATTTTTTCAGATCAGTCAATTTTGAGTGTGCGCGCTTTGTTACCTTCAAACTACTTAAGCTAAAGTTTAAAAAAATTAATAATCTATATGCAAAAAGCGAAAAATAAAAAGTCTTTTTTTTTCTCTTCCAAACTTTAAAATATTTTTATAATTACCCAACATTTATCTATCTTCTGTCGTAATAAGAGCAGTATCGATTTTTATAAATAATTATTTATAAAACTTTATTTTTCTGTTGCTACACCTGAAGCTTCACTTTTGTAGACACGAAGCTGACATTCTATAAAATCTATTTTCAGGTCGATAAATGTTTTAAAAAATTAAAAATACTTAATTAAAAAGATAATAATAAAAGGTACTTTTCCATTACACTGTCCTTGAGACAATTTGAGCTTCAAGAAGTAAGATTTGTAGCCAAATGATATAACCAGCTGTAAAAACAAATCTGGTGAGTTTGTGTGTTTGCTTTACAAATGTAGAAGCATTTTATTCATTTGGTACACATACTGAAAATGTACCAAAAAATCGCGAGAAAATAGAAGTTTTTGGGGATACATGTCAGAAAATATTGGTGCATGGATATGGTAATGATGCAAATTGGAAAATTGATTGCAATTAAAGTAATTTTGCGCCTTATTTGCGCCCAACTTTAACTTCGGTCTTTCATTGATTTTAATGATTCTGGAACTTTATAAGCACCCTGGCATTGGATATTTGCATCTCAGATATTTTACAATTTTAGGATGGGAATTAGAACTGGGAGATAGATGGATTCTCCGTCCTAAAGAGGGGCCCTTCAAGGGGCCACATTCCCTCCCCCCTTCCCCAGTATCTTTATTGCGGGGTCGGTCGGTCGACAGAGAGTGCGTGTGCGTGTTCCTGAAGTCAACTTTTATTCAAATGCAGTCAAAAATTTTCGCAATAAAATTAAAATAAAAAATGAATAAAACAAGGAAGTGGCGTTTAATAGCAGGATTGACATATGTGTATAAATTTAAATTCACTAAGGTCGGCGTTTTAGAATGGGTTACATAAATCTCATTTTGTCAAACTGAATATAGTGATCCATTTATGCATTCATTTTCTTTAAACTCTTAAAATTGATAGCAGATATCCCGCTGTATTTTTAATTCCCAAATATCACAGTGGTATCAGAATTTTGGAAAAAAAAATTGTTTTTATAATGTACATAGAGAAAATCTTTCACTTATCTCCAAATAAATGTGTTCGTAAATCCTGGCGATATACAATCATTTCTATATTTTAGCAACCGAAGTTCTTTGCCCCTAAAAGAATAAAAAAGTGCGAAAATATCAATTTTCTAAGTTTTTGCTTAAAGCAGACTGGTTATAATTCAGACTGGAAAGTCTCCTCTTTAATGCTAAACCTTTAGTTCTGGAAAGCATTCCTATGATTCAAATTTCTCTTCGGAAAATGAAAAATGTTAATTTTTTTTTTCTTTATGCTCTTCTTGAAGAATGATTCTTTCTTTTTTATTGGACAAATTTTATTTTAAAAATGTATTGTTAGATTTATTTAAAGCGTTATAATTTTATTTATGACTTACCTATTTCATGTAGATTTTCACGCTTAAAATATAAAGTTTAATATACATTACAATTAAATATATATTATTAAATATGTATGAACTTGTGATGAATTTGCATATTTAAAATATTTTCTCAGCAAATTAACATTTTTAACTTCGTTTTCGTTTGTGCTCTTTTTAAAACGATGTCATTTCTTTTCCTAGCTGTCAAAATAATTTCAAAAACATCTCTTGAAAATTCTGAAAATTAACATTGATAATAAGCTCAAAATCCGTTGTTTCCTATAAGAAGCAAAAAATTATGAGGGGTTGTATCCAATACGTGCAATATTGCAATATCCAATACGCTCAATTACATTAGTGTATATATGGGTACAGCCCCTCATCTTTTTGCTAAATTTTGGGAATTTGCATTAGACAATTTTGACATGGATTTAAATTGTATAAGACATGAATTAAATAAAGATAGGTCAGAAGTTCGTGCAGATATTAGGCCCTTTAATGGTATAGTAAAAAATTGTAAGATTAAGTTGTATAAGAAATATGGTTATGAAAAGGTTATATGATTATGAAGAGAAAGATTATTTTGATGAAGAAGTACCCAATCGCAATGGCAGTAGCTTATATGGGCCCATGGGGCTTAAGTCAACGCAATCATTTGCTCCCCTACCCGCAGATAATTTCCCTGGTTTCATTTCTCTAGATATTCATTTATATTTTTAAATTCGAAAACAAAATTTAATTTTGTTGATGTTCAAAAAGTCGTTTTGCTTGAAAAATAGTACTGACAGCCGTAACAGAACCACAAAAGCACTAAATGTCCTTCAGGTCATGTACAATCATCAAATTTCTCTCAAAAGAAAAAAAAACTGCCGTGTATTTGATTAGTGGATGAACATTATCCTTTTTAGTTCCTTGATTCTGAAATTCATAAAGCTATGAAGGGGACTGGTAATCTCGAATTCATCTAATGTATCTCGAATTCACCCTAATGTACAGCCTACGGGCATTTGATGCATTCAAATATATAAAATATCTCCTCGGGAAATTAATATTTTTCATTTCTATTTTTTTTTTTTTTTTTTTTTTTTTTTTTTTGTTTACATTTAGTTTAAAAAGATTTTGAAAAAAAAAAAAAAGATATTCTCTAAAAAGAGTAAGGCCAAAAAAAAAAAAAAAAAAAAAAAAAAAAAAAAAAAAAAGAAGAAGTTAAAATGTTAATTTACTGAGAAGATATTGGAATGTTAAAATCTTATTGAGATATCGTCAGATCCGATGATTATAAATATGAGAAAAATGCTTCTTATTTTATTTCCCTCTAAATATATCACAGTCCCAATTTGTAAATTATTTTTTCTTTCTGTGCTTTCGCAGTTTTTCTTTTCTTTTATATATCATAAATCACATACATTAAGTGTAGATATAAATAATTTTGTATTTTTCAAGCAAATTTAATATAGATAAGAATGTTTCACTTTTTTGAATCTCGTAAATTAATAGACCTATAAGAAAAAAAAAAAAAAAAAAAACTTAAAGTAACGAAGTATTCTACTGCGCATATAAGAAAAAAAAGTAAAAAAAGAAAAAAAAAAGTAGAAAAAGAAAAATATTTGTCGATCATTTCATAATATTTAGTGTATATCTCTCTACAGGTGGCGCTGCTATGCTGTGTTTTTCATGATTTTCACGATAACTATATCTAAGAAACTAATGAACAAAATTTATTCATTTTGTTATTGTTTTAAACCCTTAAATAAATTTAAAAAATAATGCTGATAAAATTCGGGATACATCGTGACACCTCTACAGGTGATATTGTTTCGCTGTGTTTTTAATTATCACCTTGCCGTAACATGCATGTAACACTCC
The DNA here is from genome assembly GCA_964019185.1 of Maratus speculifer. NCBI lineage: Eukaryota > Metazoa > Arthropoda > Arachnida > Araneae > Salticidae > Maratus > Maratus speculifer. The sequence continues at coordinate 9,368,926 of OZ025292.1, read as the reverse complement.
TTACCCCCCCCCCCCCAAAAAAAAAAAAAGTGAAAATGATCATATTTGCAATAATAAATCAAATTGAAATGAAAAAAATACCATGTAAAGGGTATTTTTTTTTAAATAATTTTCTGTTTCATGGAACATTTATTTGATTTTTAAAATATGAAGTTGGCAGATGTACCATAAAAGCTAATATCTCAAAAAAGTTAAATATACGGTATTTTATCAAACCTCATCATATTCAGTTAATATGGATGACATTTTTGTGAATATTGCCCTATAGATGGTGTTTTTTTTTATGCTGTGTTTCCTTTTCTTTTTCAATATTTTTATATCTCTGCACCTACACTGTAAAAAAAATTCTGTAAAGGTACTAAACTTTTTCTAGGAAACTGCGATTCCAAGAACTTTTCCTGTAACGGTAACAGCAAAAATTCAAGTTTCAGAATCGGTTACATGGATTTTTCTTGTTACCGTTACATGAAAAGTTCTTGGAATCCCAGTTTCCTAGAAAATGTTTAGTACCTTTGCAGAATTTTTTTTACAGTGTACTAAACAGAAGTGCACAAAACATTTTATTCTTTTTTCTGAAAATTAATATTGTCTCAATTTTGAGCTCGAACACTCAATAGAAGGTCCTACTACACTGTTAAAAATGTTGCTCTACTTTGAACCAAATTTTGATTGTTCACTGTAAGATAGTTAAAACTTGAACCAATATTTGGAGCATAGTTCCAATAGTTGGTACGAGTTTGAAATAGGAAGCTCCAAATGTTGGTACGAGATTTCACCATCTTACTGGTGGCAGCTAGTGAGCACCAAAATTTGGTTCATACTAGAGCAACATTTTAAACAGTCTATCCTATGCCATCTGAAAGAGATTCCTTATACACTGTAAAAAAAATTCTGTAAAGGTACTAAACTTTTTCTTGGAAACTAGGATTCCTAGAAATTTTCCTGTAATGGTAACAGCAAAAATTCAAGTTTTAGAATCGGTTACATGGGTTTTTCCTGTTACCGTTACATGAAAAGTTCTTGGAATCCCAGTTTCCTAGAAAATGTTTAGTACCTTTACAGAATTTTTTTTACAGTGTAGGATCCAGAATCAACTGATGTAGTTTAGGTAACGTGGTTTATCATATATCATGTTCTTTATTCCCAGTGAATGAATGCCACTAACGGTTAGTTTGCTCATTACTAGTTACTTTTCATTACAAGTTATTTCTTATAACCCTCATACACTTTTAAGCACATGTTGCTGCAATCTTTCATTGATTTTGCTTCTTTATTTGAAAATTTATAATTTTTAAAAACTTAATAATTTTTTCAAATAAGATTTGATTTTACGCAGTGCAATTTAATATATAAGGATTTTTAACTCCTTTTAATGTATTTTTCGTATCTTTAATATATTTTCAAAATACATGTATTTTGTATTTTGATATTTTGAAATTTGAAAAGTATTTTGCATTTTGTATTTTAAGTTGTAAAACTAAGTATTTTGTATGTTGTATTGAAGATGGTTTTTCGATATATTTTTACCATCTCTAGCTGCCAGTTTTTGGAGTTTCATCCTACATGAGATATATTGAGTTTTTACTCAGAGAAATATGAAGTATGGGAATTTTACAAATAGCTCGATTTTCTATGTTTTCTCAAACAGCTGATTTGAAACCTTGAATCCACAAAAGTAAAATACTATTCATTCCCCAAGTTTTTATTCCTATCTAACCATCTCCCCGCACTCCTCCAACGAAATCCGAAACCACTTTTCTCTTTATTCCAATTTCGCATCAGGATTATTTTGCGAATTTTTTTAACTTATTCCGAACGGAATCGAAAATATTTTATTAAGAATCGATAAAATGGAAAATATTTTCTGTAATAAGCAGATTTATGTAAAATATATTCTCTAAAGTATAAAATATGTTTATTTTTCAAATAGCGCAATATTCGTTATGTATTTCAAATTGTTGTTTTGTAAATCTGAGTATAAATTAGAATACTGTGCCTATTCCTCACGCTTTAAAATTGTGAAACTTTAAAAAAATATTTACTCTTCATTGTTTTGTTTAATCTTATACTCAGATGTAGATTATTCGCATTTCAAGATTTCGTTTAACTCTTTTGAGTCTTTTTTTTTTTTTTTTAATTTTGAGAGAAAAATTACGTTACGTTAATAATATTAATATTATTTCTTCAAATAGATTTACTGAAATGTAATAAATATTTCATTGTCTGAAACCTAACGAATGTAGTTATTTTGCGTACTATTGAATTCATTTTCATATGAAAATAGACCAAGGAAGAGTTTTTGAAGATGTTTTGAAAATATCGAATTACGAAATAATTTAACAGATATCACAACTTTCTGATATTTTTTTAGTTTTTTCAATCACGATTCCTTCAGAAAAAAGGATTTAAATTTAAAAAGTGAAATATATGTTTAAAATAAAATAATTGCCAACGATACAAAGAGAATGAAGTAAACTATATATATATATTTTTTTACAATTACTAAATGCCAAAACATATATGAAATTATAATAAGAAAGGCATGGTCCTATACTACCATTACTGTATGTAGATTGTAAAGCAAAAGTAAATTCTATGGCAGAATAATACTGAATGAAAAAACCTGTACTATTTATGGTACGCCAGACCCAGAAGGGTTAATATCAAACGCAAAAATATAATGTTGCTCATTAGGATATTTATTCGCATATTTTTAGTTACATATCATGTTTATAGTTAAATGTTCACATGTTTCTAGTTAATTTCAAATGCAGAAGATAAATATTATGCATTCTTGCAGCTTAGTAGAATTGTGAAGCACAAACGAAGAACATTGCTTATTCACGAGTTTTTCCTTAATTTAAAGTTTAAAAGGAGGACATCACAATTTTTGTTATTTTTTGCTTAATCTAAAATCCAAAAGAAGAATACTGCTAAATCTACAAGTTTATGCTTCATTTAAAGTCTCAAAGGAGGATATTACATATTGTATAATTTTTGGTTTAATCTAAAATCTAAAAGAACAATATTGCAAAGTCTACCAGTTTTTGTTTCATTTAACTCTTTATGCACTGGTGGTACTTTTAAGTACCAATGAAGAAAATTAAATATAAAATTTATTTATTGAGTCTATTATGAAAGTTTAATGCTCTTGCCTCACTATAAACTCTTCTCGATCAAATTTAGATAGCGTACAGAAACAGTCGAAGATAAATATATTCAAAAAAGTGGTGATATTCTTAATCATTTTCATAGATATAACTTTTCTTTTTAAGAAAAAAGTTACATGGAAAATCTTAATCTACAACAGCTTTTCAATTTACAGAGAGGATCATAATATATTAAAATTCATTGATTTTTTTTTTTTTTTTTTTATTTATTTTTTTTTATTTATTTGAGATATTTCTATAAGAATATTTTTGGTTAATCAATAAGATTATTTTTCTAAATATTTTATTAAAAAAAAAGTTATAGCTATCGATATATTTAATCAGTTTTAATTAGAAAGCATGTCTATATTTTACATTATTATAATTTGAAAACTCCAGTATATGTTCATATATTAATGAACATAATTATTGAGATGAAACAACTTCTTGACAAATAACTCGGTATATAAAGGGTTAAAATCTAAAAGGAGGATATTCCAAATTCTTTAATTTTTGGTTTAATCTAAAATACAAAAGAGGAACATTGCAAAATTCTAAAAGTTTTCGCGTATTCTCAAATCTAAAAGGCGAATATTGATTCCATGTCCCAATTGTTTGTCTTTTCTTTTTTTTCTTTCCTTTTTCTTTCTTTTTTCTTTCCTTTATTAGGTGCGTTCGTAATTATGTAAATACGTAGCACCTATAGTTGTCGTTCCGTCCGTCCGTCTGACCGTCTGTCCGACCGTCCGGCCGCATATAACAACGTAAAAACTACCGAACTGAATCGTTTGAAATTTAAAATATATAATTATTACACAATTTTGTCGAGTCATTTTAAATTTTATAAAAATCGGATGCATAGATCAGTTACAGGGACAATCAAAATTATTCCATTACATTACGGTCAACGTGGAAAAAAGTTTTAAATGCATTATAATAGTTTGAAATTTTAAATTCATAATTATTACATAATTTTGTCGAGTAGTTTAAAATTTCATCAAAATCGGATGCATAGTTCAATTACAGGGACAATCAAAAGTATTCCGTTACATTACAGTCAATGGGGAAAAATGTTTCAAATGCATTTTAATGGTGTTACACTCATTCGAACATAATAAAATTGATATACAAATATAAAGTACTTATTATAATATACATTTTGCATAGTTTGTAGTGCAAAGAACATTTTTGATTGATTTACAAGGCCACACAAAAGTATTCCATTACATAATGGTATAGGGAGAATATTGTTTGGTGCGCATTTTAATTGTAATTAACTGTTTACAATTTTATGTGATTGATATATGAGAATGATATTTTTAAAACTTCGTTATCATACGAACGCACCTAATTTGCTACGCTTCACGTGCAATTTCCAACTTGTTTAATTTCAAACCGAAACATACAATTTAGTCCATTTTCGAAATTTTTCTTTCATATCAAATCCAAAAGGAGAATATTATCATTCCTCGGGCTTTTGTTTACATCTATAAACTACCCTCCAACTCAAACCCGAAACCGCAAGTTCTTCCTCATCCTTTCTCCTCTCATCTCTCCCAGTTTCGAATTTGCGAAAAACGGGGGGAGCAACGACCAACCCTTGCCGAAACCAATTCATGGCTGGTTCCCGTACACTGCGCCCCTGCCAGGGCCTCTTGGAGGGGGTACGGAGAGAGTTGGGGCCATTTATTGCACGGCCGATAACAAAGACTCGGCAGAACACATCTAACAATGAACAGCAGGGGGGCAAAAAGGGGGGTAGAGAAGAGAAATTCCCTTCCATTGTCCACAATTCCCCCTTCGAACGTGGGAGGCGCTCTTCTTATATCAACCATTCTGATGCTGAAGAATATTTTCAGTTTTTTTTTTCCTGTATGTCCTAGCTATCTCATGCCTGGTTCACTATAACCACCCTGCATGCATCTGTGTGCGTGTGTGTGCTTGTACATGCGACCCCCGGATTACATAGCATCACACACAGGGAAAGGCGACAGCAAAAAACTGCAGAAAGACCTCGCTCTTTCTCTTTGTTGTGAGTTCAGTTTTTTTTTTAATTTTGCTCTTTAATTCACTGCAAACTGCCAGCATAGTGAAAGTTACTGAGCACACATTATTGTGACTCTATATACAATCGAATTTTCCTAATTAGAGTTTAGGTTTGCTCACTTTGAAAATGAGAGTTTAAAACAGAGGTAAAAATATTTCATAAATTAATTTTTTAAATTTAGTATTTAAATCATTCGAAGTAGTCTTTCACAAGTCTCGTAGAACTGCAATCCAATTCGAGCTCGGTAGATTTCTATTCGAAAGCAACCTGAAACCCAAAATAAAAATAAAATATTTTTTATATATTAATGCAATTATGCATAGTAATAATAATAGTAACTAGCTGCACCCGTCGAAACTCGACGGAAAAGAATATATATTAGGTATGATATATATCAATCTTATATAGGCAGTAAAATACTGAGCGAAATAAACAATTGCCACCTCTTAAAATAGGGATAACATAGCTTTTCATGATGAAGATACGCAAACTTCAGAAAGTAACAAAAAATAAGGAAAACAACTCATAAATTATTATGTTGGACTTAACTTCAGCTACGAATCTTTTTTTAATGCGGTTTCTAAACCTTAAATATTATTTAAATGCCAAATTATTTAGGGCCCCCACCAGTGGCCGAGAGGTTCGGACCTCTCAACTGGTAGACGGCAGGTGCTGGGTTCGAACCCAATCGCGGCTGTCGGCCTAACCGTTCGGAGTTTTCCGTGGTTTTTTTCGAACCTTGCGTAAATACGGGTTAGGTTCCCTTAGAAAGACCCCCACGGAGGGCACTCCCCCTGGTCCTATATCCCATTAGCGTAGATAATCGGACGACAAAAATCAACCAACGAACCAAATTATTTAGGAAGTTAATATTATATCCCGGAAGACGAATTCAAAAATATCTGCATAGTTTATTTTTTCTCCGTTTAAATATTGCTTGATAACTGTACAATAATTATAATATCAATGAAACATTTTAATTATAATAAAAACAGGGACTTACTAAACTGCCTAACCAACCCACTACATATTTACAGCACTTGCAATAAATTTAATTTATTTATTGGTTTGTATCCTCCATGAACTTGCAAAAAGTAATTTTATTGTTATGGCAACGAAAAAAAAAAAAACGATATCTCTGTTATTAAAAAGAACAAAATTTTTGTATTTGTTGCTGAAATGCAGATTTTTTTATTTTAAAAAACAATAACTTATACAATGAAATGATTTTAATTATTTTTTGATATTATATATGATAGAAATATAGTAATACCGGCATATCACAGGTTTTATTCTTTTTTTTTTTTTTTTTTTTTAATATGACATCATTTACACCTTCAGAAATACTCATCTTTTCTTAAATAAAAGCGTGATTTATGCAGTTTTTTATTAATTCTTTAGTTTCATAAAATATTCATTATAATTAAATAGAAATGGCGCAGTTTATAGAAATATTTTCATTTGTGCACACCACGGACCTTTAAATTAATAGAAGTTCACTTTATTTAGATGCAGTGTTGGGTACGTTCACAAAATAAACGAACTAACTCAAACTCACGTTCAATTTCTAAAAAGTGATTTAAGTTCACGTTCAAACTCAAAAATTTTTAAACGAACTCGTTCAAATCAAACTCATTTGTTAAAATGAACAAAGTTCACTCAAAAGTTCACTTTTTTTTTTTTTTTTTTTTTTTTTAATGTTTGGATATTATTGTCCAAATTTACAAAATTTTGTGAACTAATCATTTGATTATTCGATATGTAAGATAGAGGTATGCACGGACGGAAATTTTCAGGCCCGATCCATAGAAAAAAAATGTCCGGCCCGATATTAAAAAAAAAAAATTCGGCCCGAGCCCAGCCCGGCTCGTAGAGAAAATTTAGCGGCCCGACCCGGCCCGATATAATAGCTAAAAACAAGGCCCGAGCTTGGCCCGACCCGGAAAAAAAGTTGAAATTTCGCACCGAACCCGGCCCGACCCCGAGTACATTTCTACAGGACATCGATATTTACGCTTACGGAAGAGTTCTGGCCAAAAAAACTTACCTTAGTCTGTTTATAATCTCCATTTATGCAGAAGTGCCGTAGGCTGCGATGTTTATGCTTTTAATGAACCTTTGTTAGTTGTATGTAAATGTTTCAGCTATCATTAGTATTATTAATCCATCTTCCATGTTATGAAGAAATAAAACACAGTCCACCTTGTACAGAGAGTTTACTGTATATATCTATTTTCGGTGAAATTGTATACAGCCCAGGTCCGGTTCGGCGCGACCCGAGTCTGCAGAAGAAGTAAGACTAGGATACTACCCACAGAAGTGATATCCAGACTTAACTCGTCCTGAGGCTCGTGTATGCCTCTAAATGGCATTTGAAAGAGAGAAAAAGTTTCCTAAAGTCTGGAAAAATTTTAAATAAATTATGAAAAAATTGAACGTAAAATTGAACGTAAATTTCGTTCAAACTCGTTTATTTTTTGAGTTTCCGTTCAGTTCAAACTCGTTTATAAAATAGTGAGCGAAGTTCAGTTCAAAGCAGTGGCGTAGCTAAGGGGGGGCAAGGGGGGCGTCCGCCCCGGGCGCTGAGGCCTAGGGGCGCCAAATTGAGAGAAATTGTTGTATATCTATATTGGGGTGGGGGCGCAAAATTTCTTGCTGGCCCCGGGCGCCAAAAAACATAGCTACGCCACTGGTTCAAAGTTCACAAATAGTGAGCGAAACTCGTGAGTTTTCGTTCAGTGAGCGCGTTCATACCCAACACTGTTTAGATGCAGGAATTAAAGTCTGTGAATATGACATCATCACTGACACAGCTATAACAATGTATATTATTTTCATGGAATAAATTTATCTGGTTCCTGTATGACGACATTTTCTCCATCGACAAAAATTCACTTTAGATATCATATTTTATTAAAGTTTGATTTGAATGAACAATGCTTTGAGGTCTCCAGCTACAGTGGCTGTTACCTCGAATGATCCATAATACACAGAAACTAATACAGAACACTTTTTATTATTACAGGAAATACAGTACATACATTTAATACACATCACAGGGACAACACAGACACCCATGCCGCTAGCTGGATTCGAACCAGGGTCCAGCGGTTTGGGAGGAGCTGACGCTACCGACCACGCCACTGGATCGGCTATTAAAGTTCATCTTCTGTTATTTTACTTACATAACACTTAATAATATTACTCAGTAAGTAATCTGTGTATTGCAGGGAATAACTGTATGTGCAATCATTTTATTATGATTAAATTTTACGAAAACCTTTTTTTGTTTGTTTGTTTGTTTGAATCGCGATTATACATTCACCGATGAGATCAGCTCCTGATTGGTGGAAAATAATGAAACAAAATAAATTTTGAGAAAAGCTTAACCTGTTGCCACTGTTTTGAAGAAATGTCATGAAAAAGCTTTTAAAATTGAAAATAAAATATAAAAATTAAAATAAATTAAAAATTAGCCAGAATGGGCACATCTACACATAAACAGCTTTCATTTAAAAAAATAATTATCAAAATCGGGCCAGTAGAAAGTTCAGGGCTGATGACCAAAAAAACAGCCAGGTTTTTTAAATATATAGATAATACTATTAATAGTCGCAACAACAACAAATAAACAGCTATACAGTAAAATCTGTAAAAGTGAAACTGCAAGGAGACAGGGAAAATATTCCACTTCAGAAGTGTTTCGTTTTATACCTATAAAAGTATGGATTTGTTTTCCATGACACTTGAAAAATTTTCCGTTTAATACAAGATCCTATTAAACTCAGATTTCGTTTTCATAGGTTTTACTTTACTAATTATATAGGCTGATATATATATATATATTGTGACATCATGAAAATGTCAGTTTAGTTTATTTGTTTATTTTATTATTATTACCCTTTTTTTATTTATTTAATTTTTTTTTTCATTTTTGATTTATACTATTGCTTTATTAACGTCTCTCGTGCTTTTTTGTTGTCTAATTTCCATTTTCGCTAATATTAAGGGGCTACTTCAGTTAAATGAAATAAAACCCGTTCGCTAGTGCTAATCCTATGGAAAAATTTTTATAAAAATATCTAGTTGAATTTCAATATTTTTAAATGTTTTTTTGCATTGGATAGCTGAGATTGGTCTCAATGCAGGCCATTTTTTACTCTTTCGATTTCGGTTGCAGATATTTTTTATGAGGATAGCATTTTAGAATTTTATGCAGATATATTTATATTTATTTTCTTATTCCAAACCAGTTCCAAAAAAAAAAAAAAAAAAAAGTCCTCATTAAAAAAAAAAAAAAAAAAAAAAAAAAAAAAAAAAAAAAAAAAAAAAAAAATCAGCAGCAGTCAAAATCGGAAAAGGAAAAACGGCCTGTATTTAGATCAATCTCAGCTATTCAATGAAAAAAAAAAATCCTTTAAAAATATTGAAATGCAACCGAGATATCTTTATGAATTTCATCCATAGAATTAGTACTAGCGAACGGATCTTTTCATTTGACTGAAGTAGTCCCTTAATTCACTGCTTTGCAGAAAAACATAGCATACAGAGGTTAATACTGCATTCCTCCAATGCCTCTTTCCCTCCAAACTTTCTGCAGGGGTAAAAATGTGGCATGTACTTACAAATGACACCCGAGGAAGATTTTTGAACATTTGTTAAAATTATTTCAGAAATAATAAATTTAACTTTTTCAAAAAAATGTATAACCAACTCAAAAAAAAGCGCTAAAAACAATTAAATAATTCTATAAAATTCTCTAATGACAAATCGTTATCCAATAATCACACATTGGTTATCATGTACCGGTATAAAACTGTTAAATTTAATATATAGAATTTAATATCCACCAAACATAAGTTTTCCAGAGAATATTTTTTACAAGAGATTAATTTACATATTTTTGATTTAATTTTTGAATATATACATATAAAAAGTAAGGAATTACTTTTTGAAGTTGGTGCCAAACAATCATAATCGATAATGATTTCCCCATTTTATTTATGGTACTAGACATAATATATCCACAATTCTTACTATACTTAAGATAGTTTGGCACCAACTTCAAAAAGTAATTCCTTACTTTTTATATGTATATATTCAAAAATTAAATCAAAAATATGTAAATTAATCTCTTGTAAAAAATATTCTCTGGAAAACCTATGTTTGGTGGATATTAAATTCTATATATTAAATTTAACCGTTTTATACCGGTACATGATAGTCAATGTGTGGTTATTGGATAACGATTTGTCATTAGAGAATTTTATAGAATTATTTAATTCTTTTTAGCGCTTTTTTTTTTTTTTTTGGAGTCGGTTATACATTTTTTTGAAAAAGTTAAATTTATTTCCTACTTTTTAGTTATTTATACCGTAATACATAATTATGTGTACTGACATATGATGGCTCTTTGCAACGCATTACTAATGAACGCACTTTGCTGAGTTCTGATGTATTCGCTTTACTTGTCACCGTTTGATTGTCAACTTTTCAAAAGACACTTACAATATCGGTTAGTATCGTTGTGAATCTTTAGGTTTTCTGGATGTGGTAACTTCTTCAGATCTGGCACGACGAAAAGCTACCGCATTCATGAAATCTTAAAGTCAACATCTAATCGTACGGACATCGGAAGTGGTTATCGAAAGGTGACAATGCCTCAAGTAAAGTGTCCTTACACATAAGCGCGCGGCAAAGCGCTTCCATATATGAGTAAACAGCAAAATGACTCCACATGTATCTATGAATAGTAAAATGCTTTTCTAGTGTAGTCAAAAGTACTCCCCCTTCAGTCAGAAAAAGCAAAAAGAAAGATTTTAACAAAAATCGCTCTATGATTCAACAGATAAACAACAACAATCTAATTCCTATAAATGCAGTAAAGGCATCGGAAATGAGCGGTGATGTTTCGACGAGGAATCCGAAAATCATAACCTGTACTTGGCTGCATCTATAAGAGAGTGACAGCATTCGATGCCCAAATGCATATTTCAGATGTGTATATTGCTGGGACGATTACTGTTTCTAAACCAATAGGAGACCATCATTATCACGGTCAAGTACACGCCCACACAGTTTAATTGACAGGAACTCGTGGACAATTGATCGTGTGTGTTTATTATTTATTTGTACTCGGATTGTTTGAATTTGTACTCGGTAATTAAAAATTAAAGGTACGAAAGAATTTTTTTTTTTTTTTTCAAAATGACTGAATTTTATTTACTTCAATTAGAAATTATACTTCCCCTGATCCTGAAATAAATAAATAAAAAAATAAATAAAAATTAAAGTAAGAATTTTGCTTATACGGATATTTTCGCAGAATACTTTTTTTCCCCATTTGTTTAATATATATATAAATCATTTTGGAACGATATTTAGAATATTAAAAGGGTTTGAAATATTTTTTTTTAAATGTCTTATTTATTAATAAAAAACAGCCTCCAATAATTAAAAAAAAAAAAAATCACCAACGGACTCTCGGCCCGCGATGGACTCGAACCCATATCCTCCGGTTTCACGCTCGATGCTCTAACCATTCAGCCAGTCAGCTCACTTTCATCCGCAACAGATTATCGTTATAATTAGCACCGTCAATTGTCCACGAGTTCCTGTCAATCAAACTGTGTGGGCGTGTACTTGACCGTGATAATGACGCTCTCCTATTGGTTTAGAAACAGTAATCGTCCCAGCAATATACACATCTGAAATATGCTGCCCAAATACTTTTTTCACGGACGCTTTTGTCCCAACTAAACTCTTAAAAATTTGAAACTCACACCACCGCTTTTATGGAAAACGATTATTTCAGCCTATCATGGAGCATTCTCATGGGTCAAAAGACAAATATTTTATAAAAGCGGAGGAGTGACGATGCAGTAAAAGGGTAAAATTTTTTACAGTGTATGTATGAGATATTCCATAAGAGGGATGGAGTGAAGATGCAGTAAAAGTTAAATTTTTAACAATGTATCGCAATGCTAGGCATTTTCTATTATAAAATTCGATGATGATTTCCTGGTAGAATTCGATTGTACGCCGAATGATCCTTTATTTCTACACAAACATAAATACATAATCCATATTATTTTACAAATTCGTGGACATACAAGGACAAGATAGCACAAGGAAATATTACGACACAAGAAAAGTACAACCGGGAGCTACACATAAAGAGAACACACACTGAAATCATTCTGGTGTCTAATCCGGTAACCAAATCTGAATCTAAAGATAATTTTGCTACACAAATCTATGCACTTTATTTTGCATTGATATGTAGAGATATTTTTTTCCTCCGGAGCAAAATATATACGAAAGGATTTTCATCTTTTCAACAACTTAAGGAGGTCGATTGGTATCGATGTCCATTTCCGCTTTAGTGGATGCGAGAACTTGTCCATTTAAGCTTTAACATTTCGGAAATTTATCGCATTCAGCAAACTTTAAGGCCCCGCACTAGGCACAGAAAAAGACCCGGATGATAATGTGAAGTCTATGGGGGCGTTCTTTTCAAATATCTCGCTCAAATTTTAAAATTTTTACGTGATTTTTTTCTGCATAGGATAGCTGAGGATATTCCACAACCGACCTAGTTTTTACTTTTTCAATTTTGGTTTCAGATTTTTTTTTAATTATTTTAAATTTCAAAACCGGTTTAAACGGTTCTGAAATTGAAACTATCATTATATAAAACATACATAAGCAAAATCGAAGAATTAAAAACTAGACCGGTTGTAGAATATCCTCGTCTATCCTATGCAAAAAAAAAAAATGATGTAAATATATTAAAATTCGAGCGAGATATTTGAAAAGAACACACCCATAGTCTTTACACTAACATCCGGGTCTTTTTCTGAGACTAGTGTAGTGCCTTAAGGTCCACATTGAAATCTACAGACTTCGTAAATGGGCATTGAAAAGCTGACAATCCATCAGTATACGTTAAAATTATTGGGAAAAATTACCTTTGTTTTTAAAGACTATCTATTTTCTGACTAATGAGAGCGATCTAAAAAGTCTATGGAGCGTTTTCATTGGTCAGAAAATAGATAGTCTTTAAAAACAGAGGTAATTTTTCAAGATATTTTAAACAAGGTACACTGTTAAAAATTTGACCCTTTTGCTGCATCGTCCCTCCACCGCTAATATAGAAAACGATTACTTCAGCCTATTATGGAGCATTCTCATGGATCAAAAGTGAGATATTCTATAAAAGCGGGGTAGTGACGATGCAGCAAAAGGGTCAGATTTTTTACAGTTTAAAGTACGCATACACAATCAGAACGCGTCAAGTTGCTTCTATGATTCAATGCATAGCAAAGTAATTCTAAATATTCGTATGTATTAAAATACCCTTTTCACTCATAAAAACTAAAAAGGAAGATATTATTAAAATCACACCATGATTCAACATGCGTCTATATGAAAATAGTAATATTTGAAGTTAAGAATGTTCTTTGATAAACGCGGTTTTCCAAAGTACAGAAAATTTAAAAATTTTTATTTCAGAACTTGGCGTTAGTCGCCTGAACGAGTTTGTTTTATGGGTGAAAGAAGTTAACTAGCTTAACTTTAATGGTAAGCTTATCAAAATTTTTCGCCATTTATATTTGTCCAAATGTAAATCTAGCACATAGCAATGTACTTTAATCACTTTGTGAATCCGGCATAACAAATACCCTGATACACAGACACTCTTGCTTTAACGTGTAAGGCTCTTTAGAGATGGATTTTCAGCTTTTCGATATCGAATTCTCATGTCTGGATCGATGTGGATCTTTTACTTTGGTGTATACGAGAATTGTTCCAGCTAAGATTTCGTACATTGAAAAAAAACTAGCATTTCTGCAACAGTGGTTAGGATCCAGAAGGATTATTCGTTGTTAAGCGAAACAAGATTGACCAATCATAAGCCTTCATCTTTGAGAACTTTTCATTGTTCGAAGGAGAGAGTCTGGAATACATGGAGTGAAAATCTGCTATCGACACTGTAAAAAATTTGACCCTTTTGCTGCATCGTTACTCCATCGCTTTTATAGAATTTCTTTGTTTTGACCAATGAGAATGCTCCATAATAGAGCGAAGTAATCGTTTATTATAAAAGCGATGGAGTGACGATGCAGCAAAAGGGTTCAAATTTTTACAGTGCAAGCAGTGCTAAAAATTTGTATCCTTTAAATGTGCAACGATGCTACTGAATTCCAAAGTGTCGATCACAGCGACATTTGCGGCATTTTCGTGATACATTATCTAGACTAGGAATAATTCTTGCATTTTTAGAAAATGTCCTGCAGATGTCGCTTCTATCTTTAAATTTCATTAGCATTGTTGCACATTTAAAGAATATAACATTTTAGCGCTTTTTTTTAAGTGTTACAGAGGGCGTGTTCAGCACAACTTACCGATTAGTTACCGACCACTTACCGATTGTAGACAAGTACGAAATGAAAATCAAAGCGAAGTGTGACGTCAGCTACAATTCAACAGAATAGTTTTCATTGATGCCAAAATTTGCTTTCGTACTGCCCTACAATCGGTCGGTAATATTCGTTACTTTTGTAAGTTGCTCTGAACACGCCCTGAGATAGCCGATTTCCACACTATATCCCCTAGATGCTATATTTCCGGTTTGAAGCATAAGAGAACTTGTCCGGGATCCAGGTAGAATTTGCGCTGTTAGCGAAACCAGATTAACGAATCAGAAACCTGAATTTTAGCAAATTTTTCAATGTTTTAAATAAATTTTCTTGTTAATAAATCTCGTTTCGCAAACAGCGCAAAATTTATGTGAATCCTGGCCCTCGTCCAGTTAGGATTTTGCACTTTGAACACTATTAAAAATTTGAAACTTTTACTTTATCGTCTATCCATCGCTTTTATAGAAAATGATTACTTCATTGTACTATGGTGAATTCTCATTGGTCAAAATAGAGATATTCCATAAAAGCGGTGGAGTGACGATGCAGCAAAATCTTCAAATTTTAACAGTGAAAAGATCGTGTGTCTATGTAAGTGTAACATAAAAGCATGCAAAATGAACACTTCTAATTGGTCGATTGCTGCAAAATGAATTTGAAATTTAAAGTTTTTATTTTTAAAAAAGTTCTAATTATCAGATTTTTATGAAATTCGAATGGGACCACATGGGCCTCATACGCTTTCAAACAAAAAAAGAATTATGAAAATCGGTTCATATTTGCAAAAGTTATGCGTGAACAACAAATACATACAGGTCGAAATCATAATCTCCTCTTTGAAGTCGGTTAATAAGTATGAAATGTTACAAATATTAATAACATTAAAAACATTATGTTATTATTATTTATATAGGTTATTTTTATATTATAGATTATAATTATCATCATTATTATTATTTAGAAATTTTAAATTATAATTGTTTACTGAAATTGAAGCCCGTTCCCAGAGAAAATGTACCTAAAAACAAACCCCATCATCTTGTCCGCATGAATACTTTTGTTCTGGTCTTTTTCCTGGCAATACATAGAGTAATAAAATAATGATCCAACAATTATTTGGTACCATGAGTAATAATAATTCTATCAACATTCTTGACTTGCTAGTGTCAAGTCAATATGAAGTACCAGGAAAGAAATTTTTTGCCTTTGAAGTTGCTGATAGCTTGACACTTGATCAATTTGAATGGTCAGAAGTGAATGAAAATTTATTTTGTGGGGGTTTTCGATCTTACGGACTCTAACTCTAACAGTGACGAACATTGTTTTTGTTTGTTAATTTCTAATTAGCGCATTATGAATTAATAATTTATATTTAAAAATAGCTGAATTGAATAATAGTATCTGGTTTGATCTTTTAGAAAGTATCCTAGAGGTCTGCACGGGCCCGGGCCGGCAGAATTAGAATGTTTTTTTCAACGGACCGGGCCGGGCCGATATAAAAATTTTCGGGCCTACCGGCCCGTTTTGAAGATTTAAACGTAAACGATAAAATGTAAACCCAGTTTCAACGAAAATAGTTTTAACGAGAATAAATATAAATGCGCGTCACCAGCCATACTAGTTTGACAGCATCAATTTAAAAATGTAACTTGTGCAGTGTATAATATTTTTTAAACTGACTCGTGCAAGGCCAAGATCAAAATTGGAGATCAAGGCATTATTTTTCTACATATAGACTTGCCTGACCGAAAGAAGACTTAATTGTTCTCAAGATCTGTAGGGCAGACAACATAATTTGTAAAATTATGAACAGCGATAAAGAACTTATGTTAGCTTAGTTTTCGGATATATACTTTTTGATGATTTTTAAATTAATTTCTCAATAATGCGAAAGTTTGACACATTTTCTGATTAATTTTAAATTATAAAAGTATAAAAGTGATAAGCCTAACTATTGAAAGGATTTGGAATCGAATAGCGTTTTTCATTTTTGGTAAATAAAATACTTGTATAACTTTATTAAGATATAATAGTTTCTCAAATGATTGAAGGTTTTTCACCCTTCCCTTGCTATTGCTTCCGGAAATTCTATTCAAAACGCTAACTATGACAATATTTTATTTGCTTGCAGTGTTCTTAAATTGCTTGTATCAAAAATTGGATAACGCCATTCGATTATATAGTTTCTGAATAAAGGCACCTGCTAATCTTATGCATTTCTGAGAAAAAAATTAATTTAAAAATGTATCAAAAAGGAGACATTCCTTGAATTAAAATATGAATTTGGATTTAAAATCTTTAATAAAATGATATAGAAATATTTTTATAAATCTTCCTTTATTAAACAGCTTCAAAAGTTACGATGTTTTTAAATTTCTTTTTTTTCTTTTATTCTAAGCCATATTAATTTTTTAATGAATCTTTATTTGAATGTTGAAAGCCTAAGAATCTTAGTAATCATTAATGTTACTAATGTGTATTTCCAGTAAAATATACTGTAAAATCATTCCATAGATATGTATGCAGTACTCTTTAAAAAAATCTTAATTATATGATAAAAATCTGAATTTTTTAGAAATCGTAGAAATTGCAACGGGCCAAAACGGGCCGGGCTGCGCCTAAAATATAAAAATTTGAACGGGCCGGGCCCGGGCCTGGAAATTCCGGCCCGTGCAGACCTCTAAAGTATCCCAAAACTTTTTTCATTATAGCAATATGAAATTTTGCGCATAAATACATTTCACCAAAAGTATATAGAACACCTTCAAAAAAAATTCCAATCTTATTAAAATTTTTAATATTTAAAAAAAAAATTTAAAATTTATAAACGAAACTTTAAAATGCTCCACGTGTCTTAATTTTTGTGATATTTCCTTGCTTTTGGATTTTTATCACTTAAACCTCTATTGTAAACAAATTTGTGTAAGATTTTTTTTAAATCTCTTGAATGGGTAATATTTTAGAGATTTTTTTCTAAATTCCATATCGATTTTCACCAAAATGTTGCCCTATACTAGGTAAAAAATAAAATTTGATCATCTTAATGAAAACGAATTTTAAAAAGCTTACACAGTTTCTTTCTAAACAATGTATGGATACTGAACTCCCTTATCAATTTCATAAATATTCATAAATAATTACATCGCAAAGAGCATTTCAAAAATCTAAAACGTCGAAAAATTAGTTTTGTGAAAAACAGATTTAAAGTATATAATTCCACTTATCTTTACTATTTACTTCTTAAAACCTTCATAAATGATATTTTAATAAAAAAAACCTATTTTGATACTACCATACTACATAAATAGACCTTTTTTGCGACGATTTTGCTCAAATAAAGGTCTACTGTCCCCTTAAAATTACATCAAAATAAAAGGTGTTTCTCTTTAACCCTTTGTTGCATACTGTCCACTACAGTGGACAAAATTTCATTCCCAAATGCTAATGAATTTAATTCCGAAATGCCACATTGGTACCGGAATTTTGGTTAAAAAAAATTCGGTTTATTAAATTCCTGCAAAATAGCTTTTTCTTGTTTACAAAAAAAGCTGTTTTCAAATTCCGGTGTCAGTCATCAATTTCAACACTTAAGGGTGTATTTCGATTCAAACTGCTTATTTTCCGATTTATTTTTGACTTCATTATTGCTCTCAAATACACGAAACTTTCAATATCTGTTATTTGGAAAGTACACAAGGTGCCGTAATTGTCAATTCTTTGATAAATGCAAAAAATATTGCAAAAAAAGCAATCAAAAACGGCATTTTGAACAGATTTTCCCCTAGCGGGAGATCTGTGAACAAAAAAAGGGTCATACTGAGAAGATAATTGTTTATAAATCAAATTCTAATGAACTGAGCGTAAAAATACATCACACGGCACCTCGTAAGTCCCTTCAAGAATCCCCTCAGCAAGTTTCATGATTCTACTTTTAAAAATGTGTCTAAAACTGTATCGGAAAATTTCGAATACACCCTTAAGCAATGAATTTCCTCTGCGTCGCAAAGTGTTAAGCAACAAAGGGTTAACCACTTCGGGACGAGCATCTTTTACAGAATTTTCAGTCGTTTATCATCGGTTTTTCAAAACAGAAATTTTTGCCTCGTTGAATCGAGAAAATGCTCAGATTAAAGAAGGCAAAATTTACAATTAAAATTTACTGGTGAGAATATAACCAATGATTCTGAGTACATGTGCGCATATACCGGTCACTCGTCCCCAATAGATTAACAGTGATTAGTTAAATTTTTAATAACTTCTAACTCATTAATTGATTAACCAATTAACAATGATGGAAATTGGTATTTCAATATTGTTTCCATGCTGAATTCAAACATATAAAAAAAATGTTTCTTTTATTGAACTTTTAAAGGAGAGGTTTAGTTTTAACATGTGGATGATCCCTTACGATAAAATTAACCGCAGATAATTATAAAAGGCTTTATACAAATTAAAACAAAACCAGAGTCCTGCGTCGGTTTTGAGAAACCCGAATTTGTCCGAATCTAAACTAGAAATTGACCCCATCTTCAGTTCGGGTTAGGTTCATGCCCTTTATTTTTCGTTGAAATTCTAAGGCTCGAATCCGTTTCATTTTGGCTTTAACTGTTTCGGACTCGGGTAATGATTTGACTCTTGAGGAGTAGATTCGAACTGATTAGATTTTCCAAAAAAGTGTACATCATATTAAACAAAAATAAAAATAATAAAACCTATATATTTGAGCATTGGTGTGTGCATATGTGTTCACGTTTCAACATAACAGTTAAAATTAATATCAAAGATACAATTGTAGATTATTTTCAATATTGTATTAAAATATTAATTGTTTGTGTTCTATTTCAAATTAAATTCAGAGTAGTTCGAGTTCGGGCTGACAAATATTTTGTCAGATTGGAGTCTGATTGACTTTAAATAGAAATTTCTGGTTCATGTTGCTTATAAGTCAACCCGCAAATGATTCTACCACAGACTTCGAGCAGAAATGGATCTGAGTTCAAAACAAGATCTCTCCAATCCAAATCGAGTCTATCCAACCTAAGATATAACTTCCATTTTTTTCATAATAACAGAATAGCGCAACTCCCACTCTATAAGAGAAAGCTGCAAGATTTCCTTTCTGAGGAGTTTTTTTTTTCCGTTAGAGTTCAGAGGGCAGAGGTAGATTCCCATTCATCATCCTCCAATCCCTGCTTTGTGCTGGGATAATCCCTCGCGCTTGTTCTTTTCTTTCCTACGTATTAACAGGGCACAGAATTTGAAATTTATCCCCTTTTAATGCTCTGCATGATAGATAGGGAAAATTTATTAAAAAATTCCTTGCAGCATTTGTCTTCGGGTTATTATTTTTAAAAAGAAAACTTGTTTGTATAGGGAAGAGGATCCAAACCTTCCGGAGCTCACGGATTTCTAAATTCAGATTCTTAAGCGTGTATTCCAATCCAAACTACTTTCTGATTTATTTAAAAATTCATTTTTGCTCTCGAACTGGAAAATTCTCTTATTTATAAAGTACACAATTTCCTGTCGATTTTTTTTATAAATGCAGAAAGTATAGCAAAAAAAATGCTGTCAAAGTTGACGCTTTGAGTCCAATTTTCCGAAGCGGGAGATCTGGAACGAAAAAATTGTTCATACTGAGAAAATAATTGTTTATAAATCAAATTCTAAAGAATTGAGCGAAAACTGAAGTCACACAACATCTCATACATCTCTTCAAAATTCACTTCAGCAAGTTTCATGATGTTCCTATTTTAAAAAAATGAGTCTGAAAATATATCAGAAAATTTCGAATGACTAAGTCACGGATGGCAAAATATTTTTTCGAGTACATCCTTAAATCTAGTGGATCACTAATATGAATTTTATAAAAACGTAAAGACTAGTGTATAATAACTAGATAACTTACATTTTGTTAATAGAAAATACACTTATCTAATGTAACACAATTATGAATGCTCAATTTGTTAAAAGAAAAATTATAAATGCGTATTTAATCATAACAAAAATCTTTTACAGTTGTTTAATTAAAGTCAAATATTTTAAGTTAGTTTAATTATTGCAAAATTATTGAAATTTTCTTATTTCTTGCATTATACATTTCCCAAATTCTGTATTACAGCACAATTAAGGGCAGTTGGGAGGTAAAAACCTAAAGTCTATCGAATTTTCGATTTTTTAATGTTTTGAATGCACCATTTTTGCTCTTTTTACTGATATATTGGTTTTGTTTCTATGGCAACCAGAAGTTGAATAATGTTTAATAATCCACAGCATGCCCAACAGGAGAAAACTGCTTGTGCAAAAATAAACAAGCCGAAGCTAAAGGTGAAGCAAGCATTTAAACTTACAAGGAAGGTCTCCATACTGGGCATACCCAGAATTTTATGAAAAAAATACTAATTAAAGTACTTATGTATGTAATAAAGGATCAGTCAAAATTAGCGGCGGAATCACATTAGATATTGTGCAAAAAAATAAAATATTTTCGAATATTTGGCGTGAAAAGACTAAATAGTCACTCGATTTGGCGAGCAGCCCTTTTGCTCGCCAAAAGCAAACGATTATAATGAAACTCAAAACTGTTGGAAATGGTATTTAATGAATTTAAACTTAAACAATGAGAGACTTTAATATATTATATACATCCATATTCATATTTTATTACATATATATATATATATATATATTACTCGTTGAAGTAGTTATTTAATTAATCGATGGAAAAATGTTTTCACAGCTAAAAAAATCATATTGAAAAAAAATTATCTTCATACTTTTAAGCGTATTCAAAAATAAACGTCATATGTTTCCGTAGCAACAAAATCTAATCGACAATTCTCAATTGGAACAAATGAAGCTTGAAACAAATTTAATTAAATTTAAATTATGAATTTCGTTTTAAATCTCAAATTTTGATGATTAAATTTGAATATAAATACATATAAATTTCGATATAACAAAATTATTCTTAAAACAAACTAAAACTTACAAAACTAAAGTTATTTAAATTAAACTTATCAAAACAAGTTCAACATGAAACTTTTTTTCTTGAAGTGTATTTGACATATTTTTTTTTGAAATTACATTCCATTGCCAACCGGCGATAAATTGCCAAATAACGAAAATTTCATTATTTTCTTACGGACAGGGAACGGCGGCACCGCCGAAATTTTTTTTATAAACGTATGTATCCACACGAGAAGAACATTCTGTAATTTTTTCAGATTTTTCGGGGTATGCCCGTATGGAGACCTTCCTTGTTAGTAACACCCTCCCTGTGCCAGTTGTTGAAGCCATGAGACCAATCTTTCGAGATCTTTCTCATCCAGATTTACTTAAAAAATGTATCCATGATAGAACACAAAATCCAAATGAAAGTGCACACAATGTTATAACAGATGTAATTTTTCCATTTATCCATTATTCATTTTTGGGTGAAAAAAGTCCGAGCCAGGATTGGAACCAGGGATGTATTGGCTGAAGCCACCAATGCTATACCAATTGAGCTATCCCGGACACGAAGACTGGAGGAAAATTTCACCCAATAACCTCAACGATCAAATGGAAAAATTACATCTGTTATACTTTTTATTATCTAGTTTGATTATTCAATTAATTCTTAACTCAATGCAAAAAGCCGCATAAAAATATTTGCATTTTTAACGGAGTTATAAGCATTTATGTATCAACACTTTCATAGCCGCATCCATATAATTTCAACTTTAAGTCGCGTTTTCTCAAAACTTGATTTTTGACTACTAACACCAAGATTTAAAAAAAATTATTTGATGGAATGGCTTAATTTTTTTTCTGTTTAGCTAGTTTAACATTTTGAGTATTTTTAATGAAAAAAAAAGTTGTATTTTTTAGGAGTTTTTTCAATTTTCAAATTTGAGAGTTCTTTTAATAATGTTGTTTTTGAGTTATTTTTATATCCTTAATCCATTCTATAGAGTAAAGTTTCCGGATCATTTTAAAGCAAAAATTAGGTTCTTATGTCAATTCAACGTTAAGATATCTTGGTGTTGGTGATATAACACAAAATTTTTTTTTCGAAAATTGTGTTACATAAATTTTGCTATATCTCTTATTATATTACGTTGAAGTACTTCATTTTATAATTTTATAAAACAACAAACATACCTTTAAAATATCAGAAAGTTTAAATTAATTACACTGAATACTTCTGTTTTTATGTGGACTCTAAGCGAGAGCTCTGTTTACATGTTTTTCCGAATCGATCAAGCCCTGAGCCCCCTTAATTTACCAATTGAATAATCGTGTTTCAAAAATTAATCTAATGCACACAATGTTATTTCGTCCAGTGTGATGGAAAATACTTTTTTTTTCTTTTTTTGTATGCAATTAGAAAGCCTTCAGTTTGGTGTAGCGTTGTTCTGCTTCAATAACGGGCCTTCTACAAAAAATATTGTGCTTCATAATTAAAAAAAGTAATTAATATTAATTATTAATATAGCCTATTATTGATGCCTATTAATTAATAATTAATAGGCATAGAACGAGAGCTATATTGTCTAAACATCTTAAAAATTCTTGATCGCGAGTGAATGGTAAGAGCAAAATATGACTATTTGTAGCTAACTAAAGTAAAAAGAGTGTTTAAAAGATCGAAAAAGAAACACCAAGAGGAATGTGAACAAAAAAAAAAAAAAAAAAAAAAAAAAAAAATGTAAAAAATAAGTACTGTGGAGCAGAAATGTCTTAAGTAAGTGCATTTATTTACTTTAAAGTTTATTTTCTCAAAATGTTGTTTTTTTAAGTTCGATGTACCTTTTTGATAAAACTATTATACATTATGCTTTAAAATTTTGCTTGAACATTTTATACATATCCCTGTTTAATCTGAGGTGAATTAGTTAAACTTATAAAAAGAACTACTATATTTTACTATTACCATCATCTTTTAAAAATTGCATGTTTTTTTTTTTTAAATTTAAATGTGGTCTTTACTTCATATATTTTTTAAAATATCTAAGTTTTTTTAATTATAAATTTAACTTCAGATTATTAAGAAATGTTTATTTTATGCATTAAAAAAATTCAAGTCCATAGCTTAAGTAGTTTATGAGAAAAGGTAGATTAATTTAACATGATAGGTATAGGGATTTCTACTGCCTTTAAGTTAAGTAAAACATAAACAAAAATTATAATAAAGTATTAGACACTCTCATTTTGCTTAACATGTTCAGATGCAACAAGAAACATTCCATAGTGTATACTATCATACTCTATATCTGATATATTGCTCTGATTTATTACCTTTTAGCTTTAACGTTAAAATAATTTTCTAAATTACAGCTAGAAGCCAAAATGACATGTTTTTTGTGAAACGTTGCAGAATTTTGGAAACAACCTGTATTTGACTTGAACTTTACATGTAAGGGGGGGTCCGTTGGCTGTTAACTAATAAGCTTTGCAGCAGGAGAAAAAGCAGGGGGGTGGGAAATTGACATTGTGTTTTTAAAACAGTTCCGTTTGCTAATAGAGCTGTCAAAGTATCCGTTACGGTTAGGTTGATTAGGTATATTTTGAACAGAAGCTGTGGACGAGCCATCACGCCCCCACAACATGAGGGATCCTTTTTTAACTGAAAGTGGGGAAGGGGGGCACAGGTGACAAAACTACTGTTGCGAGAACATGCAGATACCGTTTTCGACGCGTTGGTGGATGCAAGCCGGATTATTTGTTTAGTGAAATATGTAATACGACAACAAGAGAAACAGAGGAAACGGCCGGCCCAAGCAGTGTTGAATTCAGACACTTTTCTCCGAGAGGGACTTTAATAATTCCGGGGGGTGGGGGGTGGGGGACTTGCATTTTTGGGCCACTGAAAACACAAAATCTCAAGTTTTTCAGCGAGATTTACATTT
This sequence comes from Maratus speculifer, assembly GCA_964019185.1. Lineage (NCBI taxonomy): Eukaryota > Metazoa > Arthropoda > Arachnida > Araneae > Salticidae > Maratus > Maratus speculifer. Next base: position 9,344,415 of record OZ025292.1, on the reverse strand, counting down.
TATTGTTGCGGGGGGGGGGGGGGCGATATCCTCCCAGAGCATATTGAACTTTTTTTAATTTGTGGAAAATAAATAACTTCATTTTATAATTATTTTAAAATTAAATTTGTTGGTGCTACCATCTATTTAAGAATTTAATAATTATAAATTAACAGTTTGGATTTATTAATTAAGAGGTAAGCTGTTTTGAAAATAATATTACAAGAAACTCTCTGTTCGTTTTGCGATCATCTTACCCGCTTGATAAATTTACCGTCGTAACGCAGAAGAATGTGCCATTTTGACTCCTTGTCGGGAAAATGAATTGGAAAAATGACTCTGAAGCCGTACGTTCTATCTTCAAACTTCTTTATGTTTTTATAAAATCAGTATAAAAACCTGTAATTATAATAAGAACAAAAGAGTCTGTTACATAAGCTTGAAAAATACAAAAGTAACTGTATTAATCTTTTTAGGTCCGATTTTTTTTTTTTTTTTTTTTTTTTTTTTTTTTTTTGAAAATATTACTTTTATGTTAATAACATCAACACTGGCTATCCAGATAGATTAATTCGTGTTTAACAAATGTTTCATTGCCAGAAAGATAACTTGTTTTGAGCACAATTCCATTCATATTCATATGGCAATAGGCCGAGGAACAATTTTTGGAGATGTTTAGAAAACATTGTATTGCTGTAAGATTTAACTTACATTACAACTTTCTAATACTTTTTATGCTTTATTACTCATGATTCTTTCAGGAAAATAACCTTTATTTAAAATTCAAAGAGTGCAATATGTGTTTAAAATACAAGAACCACAATCGGCGCAAAGAGAATTAAATAAAAAATAGTAATTATTTGTAGTACTAAATGTTTAAACATAAATGAAGTCGTTTAATAAATGCATAGATATAGAATAACACATGTAAATAGTAGCAAACACATTTATTAAAACAAAATAATATTCCACTAAAAGGCATGTACTATTAATTAATACATCATATCCGAAAGAGTTAAAAATACCTATATACGTTCATTTTTTTCAGATACGCACTCCCACTTATAAAGCATTAGCTTTATATATAAAAAAAAATATATATTGCTGTGCTTCTTAAATCCACAAAAAAATTAATATTTATTTTAAGTTTTTGTTTATTAAATTATATCTAATTCTTTAAAATTTTTGTTTAGGTGTTTCTAATGGGTACAGGAACTATTCTAGGTCAGACAAAAACTATGTATCTTTATCGCCTCTGTAGCATTGAGAAGATATAAACTGGATGTTAATGCGAGCGAATTAAAGACATTAGCAGAATTTTAGGAGGTAAATTTTGAAACTATTATATGGAAACAAACTAATTATGAATTGTTTATATTGTTTTAAATACAATATATTGAAAATGGGTTAACCCTTAACGGCTATTAGCAGCCTACAGATAATGTGCTTTTTACATTTTCCTAAATTTAACTTGCAGTTTTTTAGTTAAGAGATTCTTTCAGTCAAGCGAAAAGATCCGCTCGCTAATGCTATTCTTATGAAAGAAATTTGTAAAAATATCTTGGTTGTATTTCAGTAGTTCAAACGATATTTCTTTTCTTTTTTTCTTTTTCCTTTTTTTTTTTTTTTTTTTTTTTTTTATTGATAGCTGAGAACGAGATGTATAGGCCGGCTTTTACTTTTTTGATTTTGACTGCAGATTTTTTTTTTTTTTTTTTTTTTTTTTTTTTTTTTGTAGATGCTTCAATTCTTAGAATCGCTTTCGAAACTAAAAGCCTCTATATTAAAAAAAAAAAAAAAAAATCGCAATTTAAAACTGAAAAAGTAAAAAACGACCTTTGTGCAGAACCATTTCAACTTTCCAATCAAAAACTAAAAAAATAAAATAAATAAAATAAATAATAATAATAAATAATAATAAAATAAAAATAAAAACATTGATATGCAACCGAGATATCTTTATAAATTTTTTCAATAGGATTAGCATTAGCGAACGGGTGTTCTTGCTTACTATA